>CM043117.1:4439304-5039304 GCA_023701765.1 Hylyphantes graminicola | reverse complement strand
TGGTATCCAAACTTTTTTTGTATATGTGATAAATGTAGCTGACTTGCATGCCCTGACAATCCCACTTTTTGAAATTAGTTCGAATATTTTTTTTATTTGCAATAAATAATTTTACGCAAAATATTCAAAGCAATTTCAAAAAGTAGGATTATACAAAGACCTGCAACTGAGCTACATCAATGATTAAAACAATACATTTGTAAAATATTCAATACAGCCAACAATACGGCCCGTGGTCAAGCGGGCTCATTTCCCCTAAAAATATCTCATAAAGAATTATTCACAAAACATTATTAGTACATTATTCATAAATCCTTAGTACATTATTCAACAAAAATTAGTACATTATTCACTAAACATTAGTACATTATTTACAACCTTAGTAATGCATTATTCACCGAACATTAGTACATTATTCACCAAACATTAGTACATCATTCAACAAACATTAGTACATTATTCACCAAACATTAGTACATTTTTCACCAAACATTAGTACATTTTTCACCATTCATTAGTATTATATTCACCAAACATTAGTATAATATTCACCAAACATTAGTATAATATTCACCAAACATTAGTATAATATTCACCAAACATTAGTATAATATACACCAAACATTAGTACATTATTCACCAAACATTAGTACATTATTCACTAAACATTAGTACATTATTTACAACCTTAGTAATGCATTATTCACCGAACATTAGTACATTATTCACCAAACATTAGTACATTATTCAACAAAAATTAGTACATTATTCACTAAACATTAGTACATTATTTACAACTTTAGTAATGCATTATTCACCGAACATTAGTACATTATTCACCAAACATTAGTACATTATTCAACAAAAATTAGTACATTATTCACTAAACATGAGTACATTATTTACAACTTTAGTAATGCATTATTCACCGAACATTAGTACATTATTCACCAAACATTAGTACATTATTCAACAAAAATTAGTACATTATTCACTAAACATTAGTACATTATTTACAACTTTAGTAATGCATTATTCACCGAACATTAGTACATTATTCACCAAACATTAGTACATTATTCAACAAAAATTAGTACATTATTCACTAAACATTAGTACATTATTTACAACTTTAGTAATGCATTATTCACCGAACATTAGTACATTATTCACCAAACATTAGTACATTATTCAACAAACATTAGTACATTATTCACCAAACATTAGTACATTTTTCACCAAACATTAGTACATTTTTCACCATTCATTAGTATGATATTCACCAAACATTAGTATAATATTCACCAAACATTAGTATAATATTCACCAAACATTAGTACATTATTCACTAAACATTAGTACATTAATTTACAACCTTAGTAATGCATTATTCACCGAACATTAGTACATTATTCACCAAACATTAGTACATTATTCACCAAAAATTAGTACATTATTCACTAAACATTAGTACATTAATTTACAACCTTAGTAATGCATTATTCACCGAACATTAGTACATTATTCACCAAACATTAGTACATTATTCAACAAACATTAGTACATTATTCACCAAACATTAGTACATTTTTCACCATTCATTAGTATGATATTCACCAAACATTAGCATAATATTCACCAAACATTAGTATAATATTCACCAAACATTAGTACATTATTCACCAAACATTCGAAAAGTTTTAGTGAATAATGCACTACTATCTACCTTTAAAGAAAAAGGTAAATTTGTGAAAGGGGTCGCTTTATTGTTATTGATTGCGACCGCGGGGCCGCAAAGAAAAAAAATAAAAGTGACTTTTTCAATCGATAATGACTTCAGGTCCACATCGATTACGTGTCGCATTTTGGGACATCCCCGGCTCCCGTGGGTATGAAGAAAAGGGCATTCCCGCAGGATTTCCACTACGAAACTTTTATTTTTACAGTTTGGGACTCGAATGGGGAAAAAGCCGGGGACTTTTGTAAATGTTTGCGATTGGTCTTAAAGTCCCCTGGATGGTTTGGAAAGGATATATGTCGCACTTTGTTAGGTTTAGTTTGTTAAAATATATGCTAAAAAGTATGTTTTGCAAACTAATTTTCTTTAAAATTTAAATATTTACTGAGAGACACGTCTTAAGCTGTAATAATACCCGTTATTTGTGCTATAAATGCAAAAAAGACCGTATCACTTATTTGTAGTTTATAGTTCATTTTACATAATTTTTAATGAAAAATGCCTTTAAACTTAACTACTAAAAGAACTTTTGAAAAGTTTGAAAAAAGTTTTTAAATAATTTTTTAAGAGCTTTAATATCGGATTGACTCTCGTTCAACTTCATTTTTTATATAAAAAAATGACTGATACCTGTAATCAAAGGCTGAAAAATACATATTTGGGTCTTTTTTCTATTGAGTTAAGTCAATTTCGGAACTAATTAACATGTTAATTGTTTGTGGGTTGATTTTAAATATGTCTCCAAATCCGGACGCCAGGTCACAAGAGTTTAAATGTGTTGATTACAGCTTTGTCAAATCAATACTTCGTTGTTTAAAAGTTTAGGAGCAAAGCAAGAAGAAATGGGAAGGGCGAAGATAAATGGAATCACGTATTTTTTCCGAACAAAACGAAGTTGAATAGTTTTAATCTATCAATGGAATTAAGACGTTTTCAATCATATCTTTGCCGAAAAGTTATGAGTATTTTCTTCAATTGATTGATTTTTTTTATTTATAAAATATCCTTAGGATTTATACCAGCCTCGACCAAAAAACACGGAGTACGTTCGTAGTACTTTGTTGTTGAGGGTAATGAACCCGCTTTTCCGCGGGTCTAAAAATCAAAGTGCCTCTGTGTTTACCCTCTAATGCATGAATTATTATTTTCATCTCAAAAAAAATAAATTTGTATCTTTAATACTCATATACATTAAGGTAAAAATACTGAAAAAAATTAACTGCATTAGAATTTAAATAATTTTAATTTTAAAAAAAAATTCCATATGACTAAAACCAACTTCAAAATTCCAATTTTGATAATAATGACAAGAAAACTACTAAATATATATTACAAAAAAAAAACCTTTTCAAATATAATTTTTCAAAAAAATTTATTTATATATTTAGTACTAATATTATTATACTTTGAATACTGCCAAAAACGTAATTTCACAACAGTTAATAACCTCACTCTTTAATTTTGAATACACCTTCACTACTGTCATCTATGAGGATTATTAGTAACTAAAACTTCAAAATGTAATGTAATAGATGAAATAAACACAAATTTGTCGAAAGGGAGCTCTAATTTAATAGAATAAAGTGGATTATGTTACTTGTAGCCTAACGGCAACAGTTTGCATTAGAGGGTTAATTCAATGGGAAAAACATATGCCCTGCTGCATTAAATATTCTTACTAATGTATTTTTTAAAAATGATGAATGTATATAACTGCAAGTCAGCTACATTTATCGCTTTAAAAAAACGTTTGTATGAATATATAATCCAGTCGGAGATATGGGGCTAAGATATTTTTTCTCAATGGATTAACACTGAGGCAATTTGGTTTGGGGACCCTTGGTTGCGTAGGCTCATTCCCCCTTAACGGTGATGCAAATTCACTCTCTTTTTGTTTTAAGAATATACATATATTTTAAATATTATGAATTTATTGGAAAATTGATTTATGGGTTCTTTTGCCTCCATGTGCCGTATTCTTGTTTCCAAAGAGTAACTTTAACACTGTAGCTCAACTCATCGTAATTTAGAACCACGGTCAAGTAACGAGGTAAACAACTGCCACTAAGGCCTTGGTTTCGGCGGAGTCTGTCGCCAGAAAAATGCGACCGCTATTATACGTGAATGACGTTACCCTACCGGCCACCGCTTCATCGGAACGTTACGTTGACGCGAAACTGGAAACCTAGTGAACTCACTCAACTAACTCTGTTGTTGTTTTGGTTTTCATCTTTGCGTGTCAAAAATGGAAAATTTAGATTCTTCGTGGTTTCTCACAAAATCAATTAGCATTTCTTCCTCGGCAAGCGTAAAACAACTCTCGCTTTCCGTCATTTCCTCAAATTTTGAATTTTCGGCAAGCACACCACACAACGGACAACAACAAAAAACGCTGTCATCAGGATTTCCCCAACGCACTCAACAGCAACTCAATCTGGCGGTCGTGTTGATGTCAGGCAACGCTCCCGAGGAAACCACTCTAGCGTAATCAATGTCAGTAGTTTGTATGGCGTCACTCACGGCACTTGTCCGACCGTTTAAACCTGTTGACTGACTCCGAGGAAACCGAGGCTTTAACTCCCGAGGTTCCAATCAAAAACAATAAAGCGACCGCTTCTGGAATTTACCCCTTTTTTTTAAGGTAGATTAAAAAAAGATTTTCTTATATTTATTTCTAAAGGAGGCAACAATGTGCTCTCTTTCATTTAGAAACACACATTTTAAGTTAAGTTATATTGAACAGGTGTCTATTTCTAGCTTTCAAACAAGTTAGGTTAGACAGCACGTCGAATTACATAGACTTGTGTGTTGAGTTAAACTAGTATAGCGCTTAGCTAGAATATCATGGTCTTTTCATTTAAATGTATTTTGTATTGTGTAGTTTAGGTGGATAATTTTCATAACAAACACGTAAATTTGCTTTTCGCGATGTTAATGGATTTCCGTCGCATAAAGCTCTAGATTAGCGGTCGCCAGTCGCCAACTGACGACTATTACGTCGAAAGTGGCTACCTAAAAATCGAACCCCAGTCGCCAAAATTGGCGATCATAATTTTTCCTTTTTGTTCAACAAATAATTAATACTGAAGCTGCACTTCTAAAATAATAATAATAATAAAACGCTCAAATTCGTTTCTGTCCGGAAGAAAGACTAATTTTTACAATGAACTTTTGAAACGCACCCGTAGTTGAACTGTAGGTACATAAAATAATTTTTTCTTTTAAATTATGGCCAATCGCATAATACTTACATATTTGGTATGACCCTTTTTTTACTGCCAATCTTTGCATATAAAAAACTTTTGTGTTGTGCAAAATAGCACTTTCTTTTTGTCATATATTCTTAAGTTTAAAACTGGCTACTAAAAATCCAAATGTGGCTACCATTTTTTTTCACTCTGGTAGCCACTGGCTACTATTAAAAATTCCCAGTCTAGAGCATTACCGTCGCATCTTACTATGTCACTCTTAAAAAAAAGTTGCGTTGTGTGCCTACTCAAGTGTCGTCTCGTCATTTGGGCGTATAAATAACAATGCCCGTCGCCAATAGCTCTTCAGTATGAATACAATAGACCTAAGGTCGCAGTGTTCGGCGAACTTGCCCCCCACCAAGAAAGTCATAAGTCATAGCTCTTCAGTAGCTCTAGTGCCATGAATATTCTATTATTTTTTTTATAAAACCCATAATAAACAAATATGAAAGAATGCAATTCTAGGAGTACGGAGTTAGTTTGTTTTATCAAGAAAATAGTTAATATTTAAATTCGTTTTCATTGCCTATTCAGGTGTCGGCTCGTCATTTAACTCTGGTTCCAAATTACAAAGTGTCTCGAATGGTCCATTGTGTTGCTCTAGTGTGACGATAATTCAACTTAACCCTAATCAAACGAAACGCCTCCTAAAACGACAATCCCTATCAATACATCAAAATACGAAAGTCCCTCAAAACCCAAAACCCTAGGCTGTAGGGAGCCCTGTGGTCAAGATCTCGGTCTCGAGATCGGAAGGTCGAGGGATCGAGTCCCGGTGCCACTGAAGACCTACCGAGTATATACGGAGTACGTGCTCGTTAAATCTGTTGGGTCCGAAAGTCCTGTGGTCGGTCATTACGCAGTTTACTACGGGTACAGGTTCCTGGAGACTATATTCCTCCCCTTCATGGACGTGTCTAAACTGTGGAGGTGGCGACAGATGGCAGCATCTGTCATTTTGTGTATGTGTGCGTCTTGCGTTGTCCTACTTGACGATGGTTTATAAGCGGGTCCTTGCGACCAAGCACACAAACCTGAAAATATATGTCAACCAACCAACACTACTACGATAATCCTTATCAATACATCAAAAGACGAAAGTCCTTCAAACCCAAAATCCATTGCTGACAATATGAAAAACCCCGTAGCGTCTCTCCCAGCAATTATTTCATTAGGAACCCTCCATTCTTAATAGCGGCTGTCCGGAATAGCTTCGTTTAATCACTCAAAGGCGTGTAATTTTCCGCAATCCGCCATGACATGAGTCACAGCCTCCCTGCCACATTTGTGGTAACAGATTGGTAGGTAACGTGATTATGACGGCTTTTTCCAACAGGGGTATTCATTATGTAGGATGGTTTCGTTTAATGGCTTTTCGGACCCTTTACGGCTGCTGTTTTTAGGGTGATAATTGTAGTGTGCAAGTAATATAGGTGATTCATGATTTGATTGAAAGCACGGGTTATTAAAAACAACCTGGAAAATGTATCTCTTGAAGGAGTAAGATATTTAATAAGTTTTTATAGCAAAGCTGATTTCATCCTGATTATGGAATATAAAATAACCATTATTGTATTAGACTGGTGTTAATTTGCTGTCTGCCAAAAATGGGGTGTAATTTCACCAAATTTTGGAAACTTTACTTTTTGAGAAATTTGTTAAATGTTGGTGTTTTTTTTTTATTTTTTATCATAAACGGGGGGAGGGGGGATTTCCTCATCTGTAAAATCATAGGCATAAGAAGAATTGCGTTTTAACTAAAGAGTTCTACAGTTGGGTAGAGGAACGACTCGTACTAAGCTGCCATCGGTAGCCATGTCTACTCCAACGAAACGCCTCCTAAAACGACAATCCTTATCAATACATCAAAAGACGAAAGTCCTTCGAACCCGAAACCCATTGCTGACAATATGAAAAACCCCGTAGCTTCTCCCACAGCAATTATTTCATTAGGAACCCTCCATTCTTAATTGTGGCTGTCCGGAATAGCTTCGTTTAATCACTCAAAGGCGTGTAATTTTCCGCAATCCGCCATGACATGAGTCACAGCCTCCTGTCACATTTGTGGTAACAGATTGGTAGGTAACGTGATTATGACGTCTTTTTAAAACACGAGTATTCATTATGTGGGATGGTTGGTTTAAGGGGTCACAGGAGTCTTAAAAATGTGCAAAGAAGATACTACAAAGCATAGTTTGATCTTTCATGTCATTTTTGAACTACTCAATGTATAAGTATAATTTTTTTATATGTAATTCTACAGGATTTATTTATTATAAAACAAGTTTTAAAATTTATGAAACTTTTGCCAAAGCTAAAATAAATGATATTAAACATGGAGCTATTTGAACACATTGTGATTAGGCTTGCGCGGCAAATTATGAGGTCAAAATTGAAAAAATGACCAAGAAAATGACTTTATATTGTACAAATATGTACAAAAAAAGACTTATACCTAAATTCTCATCTCAATTTCAATTAGAAATTATTTTTTAAAAAAATTAAAAATCAAAATTTAAAAATTTGTATTAATTTTTTTTAGAAAAAAGTTCTTAAAATAATTTCTAATTAATATTGAGCTGAGAATTTAGGTATAAGTCCTAGTTTGTACATATTTGTACAATATAAAGTCATTTTTTTCAATTTTGACCTCAAAATTGGCCGCGCAAGCCTAATCCCAATGTGTTCAAATAGCTTTCTGTTTAATATCATTTATTTTAATTTTGGCTAAAGTTTCATAATTTTTTTAAAAAAAAATAATAAATAAATCTTGTAGAATTACATATAAAAAAATTATACTTATATATTGAGTAGTTAAAAAATTACATGAAAGATCAAACTATGCTTTTTAGTAACTTCTTTGCACATTTTTAAGACTCCTATGACTCCTTAATGGCTTTTCGGACCCTTTACGGCTGCTGTTTTTGGGGTGATAATTGTAGTGTGCAAGTAATATAGGTGATTCTTGATTTGATTGAAAGCAACGGGTAATGAAAAACAACCTGGAAAATGTATCTCTTGAAGGAGTAAAAAATTAATATTTTTTTATAGTAAAGCTAATTTCATCCATACTGTATAATATAACCATTATTGTATAAGACTGGTGTTAAGTTGCTGTCTGCCAAAAATGGGGTGTAATTTCATCAAATCTTTTTAACTTTTTTTAGAAATGTGTTAAATGTTGGTAGTTTTTTTTTTATTTTATCATAAACAGCTTCATCATCTGTTAAGTCATAAGTATAAGAAGAATAACGTTTAAACCAAGGAGTTCTATAGTAGGGTAGAGGAACGACTGGTACTGAGCTGCCATCGGCAGCCATGGCTCACTACGGAGACCGAATAGAGTGGCAAAATTGCTAATTAATTTATAATTTTGATACTGAGAAAGGAAGTACACCCCGGGTAAAGGAGGAAATCAAACCAGCACTCGTTACAACGCGCGGACTGCTAGCGTTACGGCCTGCGATCCAAACCACTTGCCCATCGGGCCCCACATGCCACACTATATATTTCCTACGTGTTGGTCCATGGTGCAGTTGGTAGGTTCAGTCTCTACCCTACTGTAAACTCTTTGGTTTTAACCAATTGGTTTCATTGAGATACATTATTGTTACACCTAATTTCAATTGTACTGGATCTGTTGAAAAAAGTACCCAGCTGATTAAGTTCATCTGAGCAAACACAATTAAGACAAAGACCCAGAGAGTTATCAAATCAAGTTGTACGAAAAGTGAGCTTTTGAAAAGTAATTTAAAAAGGTAATGTTCTTATTTTTGGTAAGAAAAGTGTTAATTGTGTTCACGAAAGGGTCGTTCATTTTAAGAAGTGTTGCAAAAGTTTGATAAGAAAATGTTGAACAAGCTTGCTCAATAGAGAAAATCGAACATTTGCTAATTAGCCTGTTTCATGCTACAGAGATGCTGAGCGTGAGATGGTGAGCTTCAACTATTTGGCGCGTGAGAAAAGAGAGTTTTGGAAGACATATTTTTTCAGGCTTGTGTGCTTGGTCAGAGACCCGCTTAGAAACCTTCGCTAAGTAATTCAGACTCAGCACACACATGCTTGACAGATGCTGCCATCTATCGCCACCTCGGCAAACTAGACAATATTCTCCAGGAACCTGTACCCGTGGGAAACAGCGCAATGACCGCCCACAGGACTTTCGGACCCACAGATTTAACGAGCACATACTCCAGATATACTCAGTGGGTCTTCAGTGGTATCGTGAATCGATAGCGACCTTCCGATTACGAGACCGAGACACTAACCACTAGGCTCCCCACAGCCCTTGAGAGTTTTGGTGTCTAAACTCCCTTAGAATTCCAAACCATCGTAATTAGGCTAAAGTTGAAGTTTATAGTACACTCTTTATTAATCACACAGAACTACAAAAATGCATTATTATATTTTATTACGTAGCACGTCGTCCGTTACGTTACGTCCTAGGGGGACATATGAGACACAGGCGCGTTTACATGAGCCATCGAATCCATGGATTGCAGAGCAAACTTATCAATTTTTCACTGTTGGGGATTTTCTCCCAGACAGAACCGGAATTGCAGGGTTCATTGGGGGGGGGGGGGTACGAAAACCCTACAGTGAAGTAGGGTTTGATGTTGCATACTATGGATTCGGTAACAGACTGTCATTTGAGTTAGAAATCGTGCTCGACCTCTTTTTAACCTAATGGGGATTTTGGTATTCCATGGATTCGATGGCTCATGTAAACGCTCCTAATGACTTCATTTGCTACTATTCGTCAGGTATGGAAAAAAAAACTAAACTAACGTGTAGCTCTATTGAAATATTTATTCAAATTGTCATAACTTTAGCTAGACGTTTAGAAATTACCAGTTGACAGGGTGGTTATAAAACAACGCTCCCTATTCGGAGTGGTCTGTAGCTTGAATGAATAATCCAAATGCAAAACACTTTGAGAGACTTACTAATCAAGAAGGGGGAAAAGGAATGGAATCATAAAAAAAAACCTCGTCACTTGACCAGGGTTCTAAATTACGAGGCGTAATTGGACGTGTGTTGACCGTAATTAGCCGTAATTGGCTACTCCTCGTAATTATAATCTTGGTCAAGCGACGAGTTTCTGTGTTATAATTCCATTCTTTTTCGTAAAAAAGAAACTCGTCTCTTGACCAGGGTTCTAAATTACGAGGCGTAATTAGCTGTGTTGGCAGTAATGGGCCAAAATTGACGACGTTTCGTAATTTAGATTCTGGTCAAAAGGCGAGTTTTTTTATGATTATTTTTTTTAGGATTTTGTCTTTTTTTTATGATACCATTATTTTTCCCCCTTCTTGATTAGTAAGTGCCTCAATTTTTGTTGCATTCGGATTATTCATTCAAGCTACAGACCACTCCGAATAGGGAGTGTTGTTTTATAACCACCCTGTATATGCGTGGATGGTTTATCAAAAATGTCACACAGTTGCCCAAGTACACTGCGATATAAGCGCTCGTTAAACCTGGGGAGTCAATTATTGTACGCGATGTCGCCCGAAGTTCCGTGGGGGTGTCTGCTCAGGTGGCGATCTCATCACTTGACCTGGACTCTATTCTACGCGGTTTAATTGGCTGTGTTAAAGCTCCTAAAAGAGGCTAGAAAGAGAAAGCCGTAAACCATTAAATTGCCAAATTACCAGTTGTATTTCTCAATGTGTTCGACGCATCAAAATGACGAAAAGTTGCACAGTGATGGAAAGTAAAATTACAAACATTTTTAAATGAATTAATGCTCCAACAAGTGTTATATGTGATCTGCATGTGGTTTCGGATTAAGTGCTCTGCAAATAATTTATAAATAGTAAGTCAATCCATATCTTAAAGATTATATTTTGAAACTAAATTCATTTTACATATTTTCAATTGTTTTGTTTTTTAAGACTACAAGGTATACGAATAAAATTATATTTTATAAAGTATCTAAGTAAACTGATATACTGAATTTACCAAATATAAGTATAAACTGATTTAAACTAGTAACTAAAGTGTATTGTCGGTTTATTCTACTGCATTTTCTGATATGTAATAATACAAATTACGCATTGTTTATAATTATTTGGTTATCAGATTAACCTCTCATATAGGTTAATAAGTTTCAAAACAAAACAAATTATCAAACAAAACAGTTGTTAAAAAAAAGTTACAGCAGAAAGAAGTTGATCTATGATCTCCCAAATAAGTTTTTTTTTAAACCTTTGAAAGTTAGTGCACCACTTAGACCGCTATATAAATAAGTTTTTACCTAAACCACTTTTAAAAAAAAGTCTTGTTCTAAAGAAATGCGAGACGTTCTTTTAAACACCGAAGCTTGGGGCGTTTACTTTGTGAAAAAATAGAAAAGAACAAAGTGTACCTTTAAAACCTTTTAATGTAAACGCGACTGCTTTTACCACTTACAGTGGATGAACAGAATAAATACCTTGATTGCTCGGTGAATACTAAAAGAAACTTGTGTGTTTAGGTTCGTTTGATTAAACAGCTTGAGGGGCATTAAATTTTTCATTATCTAAAGGATTAAATAAAAGAATGGTTTAAATGTTATTTATCCCAGAGAGACCTCAGTGAAATCCTACACGTATATTATTTACATATATTCACTTAAAATAGTATATTTATTCATAAGTATGTTTTGTAAGGATTTTTTTTACGAATTAAAGTTTAATATTTGCTGAGAGGCATACGAGTTTTAATGAAAGTTTTTGTGCTATGAATGCACAATCAAGATCTTAGTCAGGTTTTCTGTAATAAATTGTCGATTTATTACAGAAAACCTGAAACCGCAAAACGTTTTCGAGTTAAAAACTTTGGATATTACTTCTGAAAAAATAATAATTTGTAAAACACTTGGCGTGTTAAACAGTACACGTGTTTTTCAATGTATACTCAATAATAGATATTTGATGCGCTAATTTCAGTTGTCAGTCCTGCGTGGGACTTTATTTAAACATGTTTGAACGCTTTTGTTTTCGTCTTTTTGTCCTGTTCGACTTGTGATAAGAATTTGTGTTCCAAGTCCGTAGCTCATTTCGTTTTTTAGAAAGATTTCTTTAAACCATAAAAATTCTAAGGCAGCTATATTCTTTACCTAGATACGTGTACCGTCATTCACATCTTCATTCTTCATTTTACAGTTTTGTTTTTAATATTAACAATCAATTACAAAAGCGAATGTCCACACTTTTCAAATACAGTTAGACTCCTGATCCGAAAGGTACGGGACCAAAATTATACAACAAAAATTAAAAGAATAATTAATACATATTTGGATAAATTAATCCAACTTTGTAAGGACTATTAACTTTTTGTGTATTTATTTAAGACATTTATACATTTCATATTTTAGCAAAAAAAATTCCCGAGCCTTTCGGTTAAACCGAATTTCGGATAACCGGGACTCTACTGTATACTGATATGGGGCTGGGGCCCAGTATCATAATGCGATGCGATTGTCATGAATGTGAAAAGTCTATGATTCGGGCCCGGTTTTTTTTAAAGGATTACATTTTTAAATTGTATGTACAGCCAAAATAACCAATGAAAAACACTACGTGTAAACGACGTGTACGCTTAAAATGCTCAAAAGTCAAGACGCTGCCATGTCGCTCGTAAGTTACGTTTACTGCGTATTCGGGTAGGACACTTGTTTGTGGTTCGAAATTATGACGCCCGATGCCATTAACGTTCATATAGATCTGCTCTAGTGCGACGATAATTCAACCCAATCCATCAACCCCCAAACCATTAATACCTCAAACGATCATATCCCTTCAAGCCTTCCCTTCCAATCTACCTCGCCTCTGATTGGACAGGACAAGCCGTTTGTTCACAGTGAGGACAATAACCACCTTTGAGGACAATCCAAACAGAGAAGGGGGCAATCGTAACGAGGGGCAAATGCGCGGGGCACACAGTTGGCCCTCAAAAGCACTTAGCCATCAACAAGCACAACTGAATCTGCTGGTGAGGATGTTGAAGAAATAATGGGATGTGGTGGAGTTTACCTGTTTGTTACAGCCAAAAATGTCCGACGAATAATACCCCGAGTAAGGAGGTGCACGTTAAATATCCCTCAAAGTCCTAACGTTGCGTACGATGTCGTCCTTAACGGTTGCACTGGGTGCATATTCAGGTGTCGGCTCGTCACTTGACTGTGGTTCTAAAATACGACGCTCGTCGCCAATAGCCCTCGTGTAGCTCCAATGTGACGATAATTGAAACCAAACTAAAGTAACCAAAGAAACATACCTCGTGCAAATTACGTGTACGTTAAAAATTCTGCAAATTCCCGACGCTGCGTACGATGTCGCTCTTAAGTTACGTTTAGTATCTACTCGGATATTGACAAGTCACTTGTTTGTGGTTCGAAATTATAACGCCCGTTGTCAATTACATTCATGTAGCTCCAGCGCGACAATAATTCAACCCAATCCATCAAACCTTAACCATTAATACCTCAAACGATCATATCCCTTCAAGCCTTCCCTTCCAATCTACCTCGCCTCTGATTGGACAGGACAAGCCGTTTGTTCACAGTGAGGACAATAACCACCTTTGAGGACAATCCAAACAGAGAAGGGGGCAATCGTAACGAGGGGCAAATGCGTGGAGCACACATGAGGCCCTCAAAAGCACTTAGCCATCAACAAGCACAACTGAATATGCTGGTGGGGATGCTGAAGAAAGATTGGATGTGGTGGAGTTTACCTGTTGGTTTTAAGTAGTGTGTACTCGTGTTGAGTTTCAATGTGCATATATTATATGTTTCTAATGCTCCTTCATTCAGTGGGTCTGGGGATCTTCCAGTCTGTAGCTTGCCTTGTGTCCGAAAGGTCCTAGGTTCGAGTCTGGGGATTGCCAAAATAACTGACAATTTATAAATGGCATGTGCATTCCGACTAATATTACATCTTATAGAGGAAGTGGACGCAATATATGCGCCAAAGTCGCCACGCTGCGTACGATGGCTCTCCTAAAGACATGCGTTGGGTGCCTAGTTAGGTGTCGTCTATGTCCCTTGATCTAGGGCTCTAAAAGCATGAGGCATGTGAATTATAACATAACCACAAATAAAGCAAAGATAAAAAGAATCTCTTAGAAAAGAAGACCTTAGCTTCCAACTCAGTCTGAAAGCAATAAAGTATTTACCGAAATGAACTAAGATGGCAATTCTTAATTGCGATAGGTGCTGACTCAGGCATCGACTATTCACTTGCCTGTGGTTCTGCACTATGACGCCAGTAGCCCCCAAGTTGATCTAGTGCAACGTTTATTCACCTCAACCAATCTATCAACCCCCAAACCATTAATACCTCAAACGATCATATCCCTTCAAGCCGTTCCTTAAAATCTACCTCGCCTCTGATTGGACAGGACAAGCGGTAACACCACATTTGAGGACAATCCAAACAGAGAAGGGGGCAATGCGTGGGGTATACAGTGGCCCTCAAAAGCACTTCATGTAATGAATAATTTAGTTAAAAATGTTAATGTAATGAATAATTTAGTTAGAAAAATTTAATGTAATGAATATCACGGTATAAAAAATATTTATAATATTCATTCTCGCAGTTGGTATAGCCTCTTCACTCAAGCGGTCCACATGCGTGGATATTTTCAGAAATAATTTCACAACTTCAATTCATAGTATGTTTAATGCGTAATTATGGGGATTAAAAATTCAAATTCCATAAAGTGAAGTGGTCTTCAGCAAATATAAATTGTTACTTTTTTCGCAATTCACCAATAACCTTCCTGCAGCTCTAAGGCGACAATAATTCATACTAACCGAACCTGGGTTATTTTTTAAAGTTAAGAACGGAAACCATACCCGCCTACTCTTGTTCAAGAACCTGAATAACATAGGACCCCATCTTCTCCGGATTAATTTAGTCACGGCTCAAAATAGGGTCAAGAGATAGAGAGATTTCGAATTGACGGGGAGGGGGGGGGGGGTTATACCTTTCATCGCTCACCACGATAAGTTCTTCTGTATATTTATTGCTGTATTGCACATTTCCATGAGATTTCGAATTGACTGGGGGAGGGGGGGGAAGCTTTATACCTTTCATCAATCACCACGATAAGTTCTTCTGTATATTTATTGCTGTATTGCACATTTCCATTAGGTACACTCTCAGAAATGTATGTTAAAAAACAATGAAATTTTCCTTAATTTTGACGATTCCGTTTACTGGCAAATGCTCCGAGTTTTCCTTTCCTCAAAGCGAGGAAATTTGAATCGTCATTTTTATGAGGATTTGAATGTCGTCTAATCTAAAGAAATATTTCGTCATTTTTTAGCATGTGAGTACAGCAATGAGATTCAGTTTCCTCAAAATCAAGATACAGAATCGTCAAATCAAGATCATAAAAGTAAGGATTTGCGTTTACTCAAAAGTCACGTGATAGTTTGGCGAAACAATCCTCAAAATTAACGAAATGAGGCTTGAGGATTCATGAATCGTCAAAAATGAAAGTGTTATTTCTGAGAGTGTATAACTAAGATATATGTCTGGATCCTTGATTAGCAACTTCTGATAATATTAAATTCAATAGAATAAAACCCTTCCAATGCCGGCCCCTATATCTTAGTTATACTTTTGAAAATGCTTTATAACCACACGCTTCGTATGATTTATTTTGAATCATAATGAATAATTACCTGATCTATTTTTATGTGCTTTGTTTTTAAAGCCTTCCAAAAAATATATTATACTTTTAATATTTTCTAATCAAATAACAAGATTAATTTACATCAACATCATTTATTAGTCCAAAATACAAACTCAAATAATCTAATTATCCAAACAATGTTTATTTTTAGCAAACATAAAACACTATATTTTTCTTAAGTAACGAACGTAAACCTGTAGTACTTTTTTTCCAGATAATTCCTTAATAATTCATCAACTAAGTTTGACTTTGATGTATTTTTACCCTAAATCAGTAAATTAATTACTCTTGCCTCAAACAGATTTTAAGATTTAAATAAGCTGATTAAGATTGATTTAATTTTCATTGTGGATATGATAAGAAGTTTTAAGGAACATTATTCATCTCTTGATTTATAACTTCCTTCCTGCGTTATCTTCAAAGTATTAAAGTAAAATATCTTCAGTAAATAACTGTTACTTTTACATTTCGGAGGCGCAAATCTCGCCACATTTGAATCTCTGGTGACGAAGTTATTGGCAAAAACTCACCAAAGATAGTTAAAGGACAACAGTAAATACAGTTAAATTACACGGGTATCTCAACACGATCTAGCCACTGCGACTTGGCGTCCTTATTTGGGGATATTTTTAAAACCGCCCCACAAACGGTTAACGTGTTATATAATTTCCGAAATTTTGACCTGGTCCGATAGAAGGAGATCCAAATATCAGTTTTCAGCCTTTGATTGTAGGTAGTAATCCTTTATTTCTGTAAAAAATGAAGTTAAATGAGAGTAAATACGATATTAGAGTTCTTAAAAAATATTTAAATTTTTTTTCAAGGTTTTCAAAAAGTTCTTTTAATAGTCACCAGCGGGTGACCGAGCTCTGCTCGGAGAAAATAGGTATCGAAGCTAACTCGAAGACTTAAATTTTCCATTGTGATTTATCAAAACAATCATACCATAAGAAAATTTGTGAAACCATTGGTGAAAAGATAACCGGTTAAAGTTAATGTGACCAGATTTTCAAAATCAAAAAGTGGGACACTCCATCACCCCCCCCCCCAACAGTGTATTTTTTAAGTATTTTTTTAAGCACATAATAGTCCCTTCACACAATGACACACTTGGTATAAGAAAGATAAGGAAGGCGCGTGCAACAGCAGCAGTGGCTCCAGGCAAACAGAAACCATACTCCAGCAATTTGTTGATGACTTTAGCTTCATTTAACAATTTCTAAAAACGTCATAGCGTTTTACAACGATTATTCATAAAAAAAAGTCTATTTTATTTACAATTTCCACGTTTTTCGGGACTTTGCGGGACTTTTACAAAAAAGCGGGACTGTCCAGCCAAAAGCGGGACGTCTGGTCACATTAGTCAAAGTGCACCATTGTAAACAAAGTTAGAGTTAGGAAAGGGAACTATTCTGTACAAAGGTAAAGTTTTAAAAGTCATAGGAAATGAAATTTAATTGATAATTGGCGTTTCGTTGCAAAGCAACAAAAATGTCGAAATGTGGTAAACATTCCATTTCATACTTCATTCAACTCGATAGGTATAGCAACCATACGTTAAATTTTCAAGATCGCCAAAAATCGCCAATGAACAGAATCGAACTAAAATCGTCTGCTGATTGGAACTAAAAAAATATTCATGTTACCATTTCTGTAAAACTCAATAAAGTTTAAAGCAAGGTTGAATTTAATTAAATTTGAAAAATTAAAATCTTAACTAAACATTTATAGCTTAAGCAGAGGCTTATAGGTTTAGCAGATGGCATCACGAAAGTAGCCAGTACGGCGAACTAATGAAGTTTGAAAATATCCTATCTGTAACTCCGAACTGCTTGACCGTAGCGCTTCAAAACCTGTGCCAATCGATTCGTCGTGGCCAAAAACCCCAGACCCCTAAGTTTACCGGAGTTTATTAATTCTGGGGCGATTTTCGACTTGGGTCCAATTCCTCGTATTATAGTATAAGATTTTTTGCATTAAAAACAATGTTAAAATAAACTGTTAACTGCAAACAAGTAATACGGCCTTTTTTTGTTGCAATAATAGCACTTTTTATTTTATTTTTAGAGTTTTTTTGCGTTTCTCCAAGTAACTATTAAACATATATTTTTTAATTTCTTCAAAAAACATTCTTGTTAGCATATATTTGTATGAAAAGTATGTTTAGATTTAGAATATCCGTGTAAGAGTTTGCTTGGATCTTAAGAGGTTAAATAGCAGCCTTTTTTATTTGTTCACTATTGAAATTACCAAAACATTTACTAACAGCTCAAAAGTAATTCATTAACGTTTTTTTTACCGGACAAAATCAAATAAACTTTAGTTTCACGAATCAGTACTTTGATTACGGTCTCAACAAGACCAGCCTTGCTTATGGACATACGCTCTTTTGGAATTAATACTCATACAATGATATCTCGAAATTGTCATTTAAAAAAGGCATCTTTTATTTTCCTCAATAAGTTTGAGTAGCTCAGTTCCATAAGGAGTTTAATCTTAAGTATAGATATTACAACAAGGAATCAACTTCGATATTCGAGGCTACTACCATGTTAATAGATTTCGCATCCAAATATCTATTACAAAAACACGCTAGTTAAGCCCGCCATGTCCATTGCCATATTGGTGTAAGTTAGTGCCAAAACATTAAAACCCAAAAGGGTTAATCTGTAATTAAATCAATGCGTTTTTTATTTAAAATAAATTCCGGTAATTAATCAAGGGTATGAAGACACCACCGATGGGAAATTGTTCTCTTTTTCCAATTACTAGGGACATACATAAATTAATTCCTTTAATCGATAAATATTTAATAATGACTACTCCCTAAGAGTATGTAAAAACCGAATTCCCCTCACTTGAAAAAAGAGATCCTTTTTAATTAATACTAAAAGAAAGAGTAAAAGTTATAGGAATGTGTAAAGTTAAGAAAAAAAGAATTTCGCCAGGGAGCTTTTAGAAGAAAATGCGGTGTAACGAAAAAAAAAAGGGGTGTCAAATAAAATTGCAAAAAATCGTGTGTTTTTAGTTTTAAGAAGAAAAGTGACTTGTTTTGGGGCATTTAAAAAATTACAAAAAAGTTAAGATTAAAATTAGTGTTTAAAGTTCAAAGTTAATTATAAGTTATTAAAATTTCAGTTTTAAGTAATTGTAAAATTGGAGCTGAGGAAAATGTTTAAAATGGGTGGGTGTGCGTGTACGTTTTTATTGTTCTGAATGCTCATATATTGTTTATTTACGTTTTAAAGATAGTAATCCACTCACGGTGGGGCTGGGTGAGTGCTTGATTTGGTCACGTGTCTGCTATATTCAGCTTAGGGGAGCGAAGGAAAACAATGTCCAAGACAAATACTACTGCTCATGCCCCCTTTTTTTTAATCTAAAACTTGTGAAATAGACTCATTATGCATTCAGAATGAAATAGTAAAAAGTAATTTAAAAAATCTTTTTTTTTTTTGCTAAAAATATGTAGAAAAAAAATTGGAATCGTAACTCATCATTTTTCGAAACTTTATTTGCTAAAAATAGTTACTAGCTAATTTCATATTATAAAATTAATTTAACAACTAATAATCCACAAAATGTCATAGCATTCTTGTACGTGGGTATAATAATATTTTTAATTGATATTTATAATTCATTGTAACATTAAACATTGATCAAATTTATAACATTGATTAAAATTTAAACAAAACTTTGTCACATATAATATTATTTGTTAATAGTATATATAAAAATAGCAAATGAAAAAAAAACATTTCGCAAGCATTCTTTATTTCTCCTTTTACGAAATATCTTTTAACTGTAAAAAAAAAACCAATGTATTTTATTCATTCAGATATTCTACAAATATTAGTTGACTGCATACTAAAACTACTGTTGAATTGCACTTGCACAATTTCATCTCGGATTTATAATTTCATGTTATGTTAGTTAAAATATGTTTAAAGTAGCTTAAAATGAAACTTCTTGTGTCATACGAGTAGTTTTTGTTACATTTATTTGGTAAATAGGTTTTTGTATGAGAAGAATGTTTTTAGCGCTAATTTGAAAAAAGCAAAGTAGACACTTCTAAGGGGGTCCAGTACCCAAAAATCATGAAAAATGCAATTTTTATATTATTTTTAAAAAATATTATTTGAACATTTCTTAACATTTTGCAAAAAAAAAAAACGCTTCAAATTTTATGCATTAGCTTTTGAGTTATTAATTTTTGAATGAGACTCACTCTCCAAGTATTCTATCACGGATCTATACTTTAAATGCTCGTATCTCTGTTCGTGTTTTTTAAATTTTAGGATAGGGGAAAACACTACTCCTCTTTTAATATTATACATAAAAAGTTTCTGTAAATTTATATAGCATCCTCAAAGTATACTGAACAAAACTATGCATTAAAACTCTTCATTTATGTTGTCAGTATTTTTTTTTAAAATTTCAAAGTTTAAATTTTACGTTTTTAGTGATTTTTTTTATAAAATTTCGAAAATCATTTCTTAAAAAAAGTTGAATATTGATTAAAACTTGTATACATAGTTTTGTTAATATATTATTGGGGAACTCATATAAAAAATTTGGTAATAAAAAGTCGAAAAATTAGGAGTAGGGATTTTAAAATTGTAAAAAAATTGAACAAAAAATTAATTTTGTAAAAATATTGAGTCATTTTCAAATTTTTTTGCTAATGGTTTTATTAATGCAAGATGCAACAGTGTATAAAATCTGTGTAGTATAAGTTCATAAATAAAAAAAAAGTTGGTGAAGGTACCGGACCTCCTTAAAACATATCACAGAGATAAGAGGTAACAATTTATTCTATGCCTTTTTTTAAATACTCTTTAAGGTCGCATACCCTTTTGTCCAGGAAATGTTTTTCATACTTATTTTCTCTTTTCGAAAAAGCAAATTTCTTTGAATCAAGGTATTTTTTTTATTTTTTCTAGAATTTGTACGCACTGATTTTATATAAAAAAAACAATGTTTTTATTGAATTGCTCGAACTTATAATATAACTTATAAATCATAAATTTTGGGAAATTTTAATTTTCACTAGTTTTCTTATGTTTTTACAAAATTAATTGTGAAGTTTAGTTTTCGACATGGTAGATTGGAAAATAATCGAAAACTACCAACCCAAAAAAATACAGGAGTCCGTAAAAGAATGTCCGAGTTTCAAATTTCAGTAGTTTAGTTTGAATTATCGTCTCACTAGAGCTACACGAGGGCTATTGGCGACGGGCGTCGTATTTTAGAAACACAGTTAAGTGACGCAAATTGTAGTAGTATTCTGTAATCGTTCGGCAGTTGTGGTTGAAAGTGACGAATAAAGAATGCCAACAGTTTCAGATAAGGGCATGCGCTTGTACCGCTACTTCGGTTTCACAATCGCACATGCTGTTGCTTACGTTACTGCGGACTTGCTGCAGACAGTATGAGAAGAATTACATTTTCGTTTGAATGTGTGCCGTATCACTAAAGGCGTACACATTGAGAACTTATAGGAAAAACTAGGTTAGTTTTCCTTTAGTTTCATGCATGATTTGTTTAGTCTACACTCTCAAAAATGAATGCTCCAAAACTTTCCTTAATTTTGACGATTCCGTTACTGGCAAATGCTTCGAGTTTTCGTTTCCTCAAAGTGAGTAAAATTGGATCGCCATATTTATGAGGATTTGAATATCGTCTAATCTAAAGAAGTATTTCGTCATTTTTGAGCATGTGAGCGCAACAATGAGATCCAGTTTCCCCAAAATCAAGATACAGAATCGTCAAATCAAGATCGTAAAAGTGAGGATTCGCGTTTACTCAAAAGTCACGTGATAGTTTGACGAAATATTCCTCAAAATTAACGAAATGAGGCTTGAGGATCCATGAATCGTCAAAAATGGAAGTGTTACTATTTCTGAGAGTGTAAAATAAACTCCTGTAATATACCATTAAAAACTCGGACATTCTTTTACGGATACCCTGCACTTGTAATCCACAAAACATACAAAAACTATTTCTCAAATTCTTCAATTCATGAAATCCAAAATTTTTTCCCCCGCAGCCCTTCATTTGGGCGAACACTTCTTCTATTCGATTTGCATGTATCGCGTACAAGTATTTTCCTTTCCAGTTATATATTCCCTCTTTTTGTTGCTCTATACACAGAACAGAGTGGCCTAGGATAGATGAAAAAGAACTCTTTGTGCAAGATTCCTCTGAAAAATAAAAGGAAAAAAAGCTGGGAAAACCCACAAAAAAAGAGTGAAGCAGCCGAAATTGTTTGTAGAGCAGTCTCTTGTGGGGCGAGAAGTTGGAAAGAATAGGACTTGAAGAACTAAAACGGGGGACTGATGTTTGAAGTCGACTAGGGGACTTAGTATGTAAGTCAATTTCAGTTTTAAAAAATGATAAAATTATTGAAATGAATGAATAATGCAGTGAATGAAATTAATAATAATAATGAAATAATGATAACGAATAATATTGCGTAATAATGAATGAATTAAATGAATAATAATGAATGAACGAAATGAATAATAATGACTGAATGAAATGAATGAAAAATAATGAAAAAAAATATAAATTAATGATTTTAAATTAAAAATTAATACTTTTGATAATTATATAAGGACCAGTCTTAAAGTATAATAAAAAAAAATGAAAATGAAATATTAATTTTTTCATAAGTTATGTTCAAGAGACAGATGGACATAAAAGTGAAAAAATATGGTAGAATGGCCTACCCAAGTATCAAATTAATGAGGATTCGTATGGGTAACTAAATGTATAGAGGAGCTGGGATGCCCTGTCGATTAGGCGTTCGCCTTGCATGAGGGAGGTCCCAAGTTCGGGTCCGGGCATCGCCAAAAGAACTGCCGAAATATATAAACGGGCCATGCAGCCAAAAAATGTCCGATGAATAAAACCCATTGTAAAGGAAGTGCACGTTAAATATGCGTCAAAGTCTCAGCGCTGCGTACGATGTCGCCCTTAACGGTTGCGTTGGGTGCCTACTCGAGTGTCGGCTCGCCACTTGACTGTGGTTCTAAAAATACTATGCCCGTCATCAATAGTCCCAGCGTAGCTCTAGTACGACGATAATTCAAACTAAACATAAAAATATGTACGAAATGTATAGTGGAATTAGCATTCGAAAAAAACCAGCGCCAAACGACTTCCTGTTCCGGTCCGATGCAGATCCAGTTCCAGCAGGAGCTAGGAACCTCAACTCCAGCTCCACCCCCCTATTCCTACTGTCATTCCCCTTTTATTGTTTTTATTCTTTTATTTTTCATACCTCTGCAAAGAAATAATAAGGGTGGAAAAATCGTTTTTTTTTCTGAAGTTAGCTGAGGATCGATCCTTAGGGTTCTATCGCACCCTAAAGCCAACCCGGGATTTGCCCGAGATTTTTAGTCTTTGTTTTCACTTTCGCCCCCTGAAAAAGTTTGTTTGGGAATAAGGGAAACACCTTATGGAGTTGTTTCTTGTCCATTGGACACATACTCGTGATGTGTAAATAAATAAGCTTTTTAACAGGACGCGGTACCCAAGAAATTTAAATTCAGTGTTTTTATCGCTAACAGTTCAAAGTAAACTATTTTTTCTAAGATCTAGCACTCAATAACCATCGACGAAAAAATGGTAAATATTGAAACTTATGTTTTTCAAAAGCAAATTTAAAAAAAAAATCATAATGCTACTCCTCCTACAATTCAAAGATTTTTTTTAAATTCCGCGCCATTTTTGTGGACACTCCGTGACACTCTCTCGTCGACTTCAAACGATAACTCAACACTCTTAAAACAAACACTCCTAATTTAACTCAATCTGAGTGGATTTCACTCCTCCAGACTGGAAAATGTACTTCTAATTTTGGAGTGGATCCTTTGTGTGTTAAACCTCCGACAGGATCACTCCAAACGAGTGATTTTAACTCAGTCTGAGTAAATATGCATGCCTTTACGGTGTCGAAAATGCACTTCTCCAACTGGAGTGGATTTCACTCTTTTGTTTTAAGAGTGTATCATCTCTCGATACGTAACTAATTCAATAAAAGACTTACTTCTATCTACGTTTGCTGTCGAATTATTTTGCACCCCCCCCCCCCCCCCTCTTAAAAGAAAAGTTTTCATTTTAAAATCTCGCATAAATTAAGCCGTTTAGTTGTCCATAAGAACACAAACGTATATTTCAATAAAAAAAGAAAAGGTACGGCTAAAATTTTATTGAGAAATTTGCAGATAAAATATGAAAATTAAATGCATTTAACTATCTCAACTGCAACTTAACGAGTTAATGTCTCAAAAGAATTTGACAAAGCATTCGATAAATTGTTAATTAGGAATTCCCTACATACTTACGCGTTCTTATATAAAACATTCTGAAGTAGTTAGATGATATATTACAATAGCATATTTAACTATTAAATGAATTTAACTAACGTGATTCGTATTCAAACAATTAATAATATGTTTAAATGAGAACACAGCTATTACTCTGATAGTTAACTTTAATCGATTTTGCTCATTGGAATTTCGGAAAACGTCTTGTTATAACAAATGATTGTAAATAGTTTCAATGATTTTCTACGGAAGTTATTTATCCGTGAAATTCATGTACTCACATTTATATTAGCCAACATTTAATCAAAAGTAGCTTGAAGCATTTGAAGCATCAAATTGTGCTTCTGGTATAGGGAATTTAAGTGTAATAAATAAATTTTAATATAAATAATGACAGTAAAGTATTTTCAAGTATTTCACGCAGGTTGAAAATCTGAAATGGATATTATGTGTTTCTTGCACACTTTGAAGGGCTTTCTGATTCTAAAAATAAAATGGTTTCTGATGTACGTTGGTCAGTCTATCTGTCTGCAACTTCTGTTCAACTCTAACTAAAAATCTACAGACTTCAAATATAATACACAAGTTCCCAGTAAATGTTCTTTGGAAAAAATGGCGCATGCGCAAATTGTACTTTAAGTCGAAGTTTTTAAATTTTTAAGTTAAACCTCTTGAGATCTGGAGTCCCTATTTGGGGACAATTTTTAAAACTTTCCCACAATCAATTAACACGTTAAGTACTTTCGAAATTGACATGGTTTGATAGAAGAAGATCCAAATATTAGTTTTCTGCCTTTGATTATAAGTATCAGTCATTTATTTCGATAAAAAAAAGGAAGTCGAACGAGGGTCAATACGATATTAGTTTTTTTTTTAATTATTTTTTTTTCTTTTCCAAACATTTCAAAACTCTTTTAGTAGTAAATTTTAAAGACCTTTTGCATTAAAAACAATGTTAAAATAGTCTGTTAACTACAAATAAGTGATACGGCCTCTTTGGTTGCATTTATAGCCCAAAAAATGTGCATTTTAAGGCGTTTCCCTAAGTAACTACATAAATATAATTTTTTTTAATTTCTCTGTAAAACATACTTATTTGCATATATTTGTATGAAAAGTATGTTTAGATTGAGAATATATGTGTGGTATTTTGCTCGGATCTTAAGAGGTTATTGAAGTAGCATTAAGGGTATTTAATTACATGTATTGCAAAGATTTACTGAATGTTAATAGAAAGCCGTGCAGTCATACATACTCATGGTACTTAGCTACTTCTCGTTATTTTAAAGAAATGCAGCAGAATGATAATTTAAAAAATGTGTATATATATTTTAAACAAAAAAATATTCAAATGCTAAGTAATATAATTAATATCATACATCATATTTATGAAACTAACTATAAATAACGATGCCAGATAAAAACTTATCTTATTAGTTTCGTTAACCCACCAATTATAAGATATAATCCCCACTCCAATGATAAAGAAAAAGAATACAATACCCCACCATGAAAAGAAAATGATTGTAGCACTATCGAAATTTCTCAATCCGTGTGGATGTAAAAAACTAAAAAAAAATCCCAGCTTGTTGACAAAGAGACACTGACAAGACATTTCAAAAGTTGTCCGAAAGTTGTCGCTTCGCGGTGTTAAAATAGAAATGCAATAAAGATACTGAAACATGGAAGGCTCCGAATGCAAGTGAATCAAATCCATAAAAAGCTTTTTTTTGTGCTACAATACAGAGGTGTAACCTCTTAAGACCCGAGAAAAATCATACACGTATATTCTTATAATCTAAACGTACTTGTCATACAAATATATGCTAAAAAGGAAGTTTGGCGAAGACATTTTTTTGAAAATTATGTTTAATAGTTACTTAGGGACACGCCTTAAACTCTGAAAAATACATATTTGTTGTGCTCTAAATACTACAAAAGGCAGTATCAATTATTGGTAGTTAACAGACTATTTTAAAATTGTTTTGAATGCAAAATGCCTTTAAAAATTAACTAATAAAATAACTTTTTTAAAAGTTTGAAAAAATTAAAATATTTTTTTAAGAACTTTTCAACTTCATTTTTTATAGAAATAAATGACCGATTTATGTAATCATTTTTTTTTAATCAAATGCTGAAAACTGATATTTGTATCTTCTTCTATCGGTCCAGGTCAAAATTGGAACTAATTAATGCGTTAATTGTTTGTGGATTTTTTTTAAATGTCCCCAAATTAGGACGCCAGGTCGCAAGAGGACAACAGTTTCACTCCTAATAATTCCATTTAGTATCACCAGCTTGCGATTTTTTTCTTGTTTAGTTAACAAGATTCAACAACAAAAAATTAATTTCTTCATACATTTTACTATAAAGTTATACTTTTTTTTTATCGTTAGATGGAAGAATCAATTCTTTTTAAGAATTAAGTAGTGTGTATTGGTTAAATGAAAATTAAAAACAAGGTAAAATGAAATTCATTCTGAAACAATTTAATTAAATTGGTTGACTGGTCTGCTTACTCGAAAATTACAAAAACAGTAAACTTGGTTCACTTGTATTCTTAACCCTCAATACATAATAAAAAACTGATTCTATAGAAAACTATATTCTATTTATTCGAAAAGTGATTTTATGAGAATAAAAATGTCGAAAGAGGTTATGTGTACCTGCACTCTTTCAATTCTGTTCAAAATCCGGTTGCTTACAATCAAGTTGGAATTTTATAAATTTCAACAAAGAAATGAGGCAGCTATAATGTAAATGGTTCGGCTCTTCAAAATTGAATCGCTAAATTAAATATCATTGGGAGTTAATTGGTCATCAGCTTGATCTAACTAAGGTTAATTAGCATACTTAACTTTGACTTCAGAATCTTGTTCGCTACAACTTCATAAGGGATTAGTTTATAATGTATGCAAATAGTTAACTTAGTCAGCCTAATTAATAAATGGAATTACAAATACTAAATTTTATATTCATTCACCAGCAAGTATGAACTATTTGCTTATATATTTTCAGCCAACTTTTCTTTTTTTTTTTAATTCGAAAGAATTAAAAAAAAGAAAAAAATAGGTATACCTCTCCCGACCTTAAGTTTGCAGTATACAAATGTTCTACGAGAAAGAGGGTAAATAGTTCTCATTTTTGAGGACGAGAATCGAATACAAAAAGGTATTTAACATTCAATAAACAAATTTATTTGTTATTTCAAGACATAAATTTATTATTTTTATTAGTTTAGCTTCAGTTAGAGTGTTATTTTAATTATTTTTTTCCTTCGATTTTGACGTAACAGGGCGCACGAATATCAGGGACAAATTATCAACCAATCGGAGCAGGCGAAGCTTCGGCGCCAGCCGCGTTGTTAACGCAAATTCCTCCGCGTAGTACATTTCTCTGCTGCAAACTTAAGGTCGGTTTTGGTATAGTGACATGCGGTCGATTTCCGTCTGTCCGTGATGAGCGTGTACCCCGTGAATAGTTTTAATTTACATTTTAAGTGCATTTTGGAGTAGTTCCATGTTTATTGTTATAAATAAATATTTTATTATTCGTAGAACTACAAATAAATCAAGCAGACGACAAATAATATTAATTTTATTTGGGATAGAAAATTAATGGAAATCGTTGATTTTGGTTTTAAGAAGTTTAAATTGTAGCTGGATGCTGTGTTTGGTGAAATTTATTCTAAAATGTATATAATTTTAATGTAGAAACGCTTGTATATGACACATAATGTTACGAACCTAGTTGTTTGAATTTCAGTAAGTATTTAAGTAACAGGAAAGTAAGCTATTTTAGTTATTTTAGTACTTCTTGTTACTTTCCATTAATTGATATGAAATATAAGGAAATTCCTTTTGTCTGTCTGAAATCGGAAATGTGTGCGGAGATTTTGTGTTTTATGCACGCTTTGGAGGGTGCTGCGTATTCAACATTAGTCCGTCTGTCGGGAACCACTCTACAGACCGAACTAAATGATTTATGGACTTCTAATTTGGTATGTGAAATCCTTTTGTTTGTTGAATGTTCTATAATGTTTTATAGAAAAATGACCAGGTACTTTGATATGTGTACTTTAAATTTGATACAAGAGTTCTCAGTACCTTGCATAAGTCACAATAAAGATTGAAAGTCTGACATCATATTGAATATTTTGAGATAATCGTGCAAGCGTGAGGGGTATATATCTGCCTAAGAAATTTTAAGTTATTTAAATTGGCGGCCCAATGGCTGAGAGGTTTAACGTGTCCGTCTCATAAGCCGAAGATCGAGGGTTCAAACCCCGGCTGAGTAGTCGGATTTTCTGGATGATAAAATCTTGGGCACACATGTCATATGATTATGTTTCATGTAAAGGATCCCTGGAGGGCCTTTTTAGCATTTGTTCGCTCGGCAAAATTAAATATCGGCGTACTTAAACTTCCACAGGGAGCTCAGATTCATTCTAATCTGCGCGTCGAAATTAATAGCAAGAGTAGCCTAGATGGTGTCACAAAAAAGGCTTTCAGTTCTGGGGAATATGCCGAGTCTGCAAAGGCTTGACCACCAGTTTTGCAGCCCCATTGGAGAAAAAAAAGTAAATGAAATTAACTTATATTGTATTGAAGTACCTTTAATTGTGGAATTAATATATTGATTGCTAATCAAAATTTGTATAGTTGTGCACACCCCTAGTTTTATTTCATATAGTATTATTGAGTTGTGATTAGTCATGAACTTAATCGTGCAAAGACTAATAAGCTAAATTAACTTTGACTTCGAAATCTTGTTTAAACAACTTCATGAAGAATTTGTTAAGTTGGAATTAGTTTAGTTAGCAGTTAGAAATAATTAACGTAGTCCGCCCATTTATGAATAGAATAAGTATGAATGCTGAATATGTCCGTACTTAGTCCATAACTACTTCATTAGATCTCTTTTTTGGAAACTACTAGTCTTTAAATTGTTTGCAATTAATAATTTAAAACTTTAGTTTCAATAATAATTAGCTTAACTTTGCGTGCTTAGCATCGTTAACAAAATTTTCTAATGTTTTCCAACAAACATAAGATGTAATTATATCTCATTAAACTCGACAAAAGTTTCTCTAATTGTAGAGTTATATTGAAAATTTCAAAACCTATTCAATAACAATCCTCTTAACTATCTTATTGACGATTGAGACTTAAAAAACAAGCTATTTGCTTTGTTAGATAACATTTTCTCGTTTTATAAACTTTTATGATTGTGTCTGTCACTTGGTTCGAAACTTTAAAAAAATAGAAACTTTAATAAAAGATCGACGAAATTCAAGCACACTCAGAGGTATTTGAATAACATTCCTACACCAGTCAAAACATTGAACATAATTAAATAATTAATTTCGGAGACCACTTTATTTAAAAAAAAGTTTGGATCTCTTGAGGCAGATTGAAAACTTCATAATAAAAGTTTCCTAGACTCCAATTACAAAGAAAAAACGTCAATTAAAATGGAAAAATTTAATTACGTTAATTATTCCAATACATTTATCTCAACTCCTAATGGATTTTGTAAATGAACGATACGATTAGAATAGCTAAATGCAGAAGTGGGCTAAGTCTATTGAAGAATTTCCCTCTACCTTTCCCACATAAGCATTTTAGTTAAAGTAGATGAGCATATGGAATTCTTTCTAAGCTTTTTTAATCTTTCACAATTCATTTACGATATGAATCACTAAATGCAGAAATAGGCTAAGTCATTTGGGGAATTTCCTTTTAACCCTTTCAGTCCCAGTGTGCCATTTGGCATCATCACTTTCAGTATTTTTATTCCAAATGTTTATGACCCGTTATGACATCCAAACACACATCATTCGATTCTTCACACTTTGTTCTATTAGACAATATTTTACATTAATCTCAATAGAAGTCAGAACAACTATTTTTTTATTTAGAAAATGGCTAACAAGCGTTTCACCTGATTTTTGAAAAGTTCACTTCAGTTCCACATATTTAAAACACAATTTAAACTATTTCGGTTAAATAATTACTATTTTTTTTTAATAATATGGTCAGATACCTTAAAATATATAACTCGAAGTGTTTTTTAGGTATTATATATATATTTTTGTTGTTTTCCACAGATAAAAAATTGTGGCATCATTTCAAAAGCATATAAAAAATTAAAATGAACTTTTTTCTTATGGAACTCGTATATTTGACCTAAAATAAGCTTATTATGTGAATATCAGACGTTTCTGTAGTGTAGTAAATTTCTGGGACTGAAAGGGTTAAGCTTCTTACCATTAACTTTTTGGTGAAAGTGAGGACTGTAAGGAAATATTCCTTATGACTTGTATCCTTTTTTATGTTTTTTAATTCATTTGATGCTTTAATTAATCGCTGCCTTTCAATCAAGGAGTTTTGATTTTGGTCTTGTTTAGTAATGTAAAGATTTTTTAATTCTTTCTGTAACTGGTGTTCACATTTTGGTTGGATATAACTAATTGCACTTTTGATAATGATTTGTTGCTTTTGTTCGATTGGAACTCTTAATTAAAACGAAAAGTAATTAAAGGGAGTGTTCTTGATTATTTAAATATTTGGACTTCGTATCTTTGTAATGGAAGTTATTGAAAATAAGTAAATTTGTAGAAGTGGTGAATGTATTTGTTTGTATTTTTTTAAAGTATTGTTTATCGAAAGACACGTTCTATAATTAATGAATTAGTTGAAAAATGTTTTCTCAAAATGAATAGGGCAAGTTGATGGGACAAAACTGATTTGCCCCAATTGGCACGTTTCACGTGACGTAAATCAGTCTTTCTTTCATTCCCATATTTCATTGGTGTTATTTCGGTGATAGGTGATTTAGCACGACAAGCTTTGCCCTACATTACATTACAATACATTAAATTAACTTCTAATTCAATTTTTTAACGACATTTGGAATGTTGCCTACCCTGACTTTTTGCTTCAAAATGACGTAGCATACTTATTTGTGAGACTTACGGTTCGTTCTGTGAAAGTGGGTGATTGGCAGACGGACAGACAGATAGGGCGGACTGAACGATTATAATATCTTTCATTTTTTACGTTATAAACGTAGTGTGGAAGCTAAAAATAATTATGTGCTCGTTTATAACTTCCGATACATTGATACTTATTGCTGTCATGTACGCTGTAAAAAAACTAAATGAAAATTAAACTATCGTGCCTATTATTAAAAAGAAAAACTTAATAACATTCTTAATGTTATGCATTGAATTAGGATTTTCGTAAAGCATCAAACTCCAAATTTAACATTTATAAGTTGGACTTACTTATGTTGAAAAACGAAACTGCAGTCATTTATTTCGAGGAAAACAAAAAGATACAAAACATTTGCTTAAAATATTAAAAACTGTATCTATATCTCTATCATAAATCTGACTACACATTAATCAAAGTAATATGTTAGTGTGAATTTGACAATAACTGAGTTTGTTGATGTCACCGATCTTTCTAAGCACTTAAGCTCTTTCTCAATGAGCTCTCAGCTTTACCCCTCAAATAAATGTTTATTGTAATTCCTTCTTAAGCTTCTTATTTGTTTGATTATAGTGAATTCCTAGTTACCGGTGTTTACCGCAAAGATTTAAGTTCATCTTCAGCAATTTGATAATACCGCCAAAATGGTACACGTTATTTTTTTATAGTTAAAAGATTCTATTCATAAAAATTAGCAATGTCTCATTGGGGCTTTTAATTTTTATTTTACATTTACAATGATCAAAATGTCGTTTATTAAGACAAATGCAGAGTTTTAACTACACTCTGAGCACACAATTTTGAATGTTATCTTTTTATTGCATAGTTAACCAATTGCATTTAAATATTGGAGTTGTGTTACGGTTTATATGGCAGCATTTGCGCATGCGCGATAATTATGACGTCCGAAAGGTACTGAAAACTCTTGTATCAAATTGAAAGTTAGTAGGTTATCTGATGTTAAGAAATTACTGCATGTGCAATTTTTAAAAAAAAGCTTATATTGATGTTCGAAAAGGTACGAGGAACACATACATCAAATTGAAAGTCCGTAGCACTTTTAGCTTGAGCTGTAGAGTGGTTTCAGACAGCACGAACCAACGTTCAATAACCTTTTTTAATACACGTATATTTTTAATCTAAACATACTTTTCAAACAAATATATGCTTCAAAGTATGTTTTGCAAAGCTAAAATATTATATTTAATAGTTACTTAGAGACACGCCTTAACCTCGAAAAATACACATTTTTTGTGCTGTAAATGCAACTTAAACGCAGTATCACTTTTTTATAGTTAACAGATTATTTTAAGATTGTTTTAAAGCAAAATGCCTTGAAAATTAATTACTAAAAGAACTTTTTATAAAGTTTGAAAAAAATTATATAATTTTTTAAGAACTCTAATATCGTATTGACCCTCGTTCAACTTCATATTTTTATGGAAATAAATGACTGAATCATAGGCTGAAAACTGATATTTGGATCTTCTTCTATCGGACAAAGTCAATTTTGGAACTAATAAATGTGGTTTAAAGGAATTTTTAAAAATCGTCCCCCAAATAGGGACGCCAGTTCGCAAAAAGTTATTGTACAATTTACATTTACTCTTCTTTTGAGTGAACTAATTATTATTTACATAGGATTCAATAATCTTATTCCCTTGATAAGCAGAATAGAATTATGCATTGTAAACAATTCATAAAATATTGGCCTTCAACTAGAAGTTGGCGGTTATAACCCCTATAAATGCGAATTATCTTAACGTTGAATGAAGTTAATCCCATCACAGGATTACAGTTACCGTTTACGGAATTTAAGTCTTAATTGTTGATACATTTCATAAAAACTATCAACCATTTATGGCAACAACAATAGCCACAAGGGAACTTTATTAATATTAATAACATGTTGCCGATATCATAATTTAAATAAAGTAGTTTTCTAAATTGTCTTTTTTTTGTAACTTGATTATAATTTATAATGAAACAATTAAGTGGAGATAATAAATGATTTCTAGATTATTTGAAAGAAAACTTGTAATGTTAAGGACTCGATTTGTATTGTTGATATGCAGGGCCAGATTTAAAGATTTGATGCCTTTAGGCTACGGTTGCTTTGTCGTTCCTTCGCAATATTCTCCCCTCTTGGGAAAAGGGCTGGGGAGCATAGTCGGTTAGGCACTCGCCTAGTATGCGAAAGGTCCCAGGTTCGGGTCGGGGCATCGCCAAAATAACTGCCGACCTATAAACGGCCCGTGCAGCCAAAAATGTCCGAAGGATAATAATTCCCCGTGTAGGGAGTGCAAGTTAAATAACCGTAAAAGTATTAACGCTGCTTACAGTTGCTGCTGAAGACACAAGTAGAACAAGGAATCTTTTTGCATTATCTATTTTCAAACTGCATAAAAATTGTGTTGCATGTGTAAAATTTGCAATTTTAGTAGAATTTTGTGTTTCAATTAATCAATCAACAACAATACATTTAAATTATCAGTTTATTCAAAGAAAATTTATACATAGTTTTTCTTCTTTGGTATAAAGAACATTCTTCAACCTAAACCATACTCCAAAAATGTCGCGTCTTAATAGTAACTTATACTTAGTACGATGTCGTTGCTTGAGCACATCTTGAAAACATCTTCCCGCCAGCCAACCCCTTACGCCACCGTAATCATGTCTTGATAGAATTTAGTACTATTTTGCTGCTTCAGCTTAACTTGATAGTATCTGTCATACTATTTTACAGCTTTCTAGAATATGAAGAACATTCATAAAAAGGTTCCCGCCAACCAACCCCTTACTCCACCTTAATCATGTCTTGATAGTATTTAATGGTATTTTGCTGCTTCAGCTTAACTTGATAGTATCTGTCATACTATTTTACAGCTTTCTAGAATATGAAGAACATTCATAAAAAGGTTCCCGCCAACCAACCCCTTACTCCACCTTAATCATGTCTTGATAGTATTTAGTACTATTTTGCTGCTTCAGCTTAACTTGATAGTATCTGTCATACTATTTTACAGCTTTCTAGAATATGAAGAACATTCATAAAAAGGTTCCCGCCAACCAACCCCTTACTCCACCTTAATCATGTCTTGATAGTATTTAGTACTATTTTGCTGCTTCAGCTTAACTTGATAGTATCTATCATACTATTTTACAGCTTTCTAGAATATGAAGAACATTCATAAAAAGGTTCCCGCCAACCAACCCCTTACTCCGCCAAAAACATGTCTTGACTATTGTCATGTCAACTTGTACTATTTCGCTGCTTGAGTTCATCTCGATAGTATCAGGCATACTATTTCGCAGATGTTTTCAATAGGAAAAAGATTCATAAAAATGTTCCCGCCAACCAACCCCTCACTCCGCCAAAAGCATGTCTTGATAGTAACTTGTACTATTTCGCTGCTGGAGCTCATCTCCATAGTATCAGGCATACTATTTCGCAGCTGGCTTGAATATGAAGAAGGTTCATAAAAATGTTCCCGCCAACCAACCCCTCACTCCGCCAAAAGCATGTCTTGATAGTAACTTGTACTATTTCGCTGCTTGAGTTCATCTCGATAGTATTAGGCATACTATTTCGCAGCTGGCTTGAATATGAAGAAGGTTCATAAAAATGTTCCCGCCAACCAACCCCTCACTCCGCCAAAAGCATGTCTTGATAGTAACTTGTACTATTTCGCTGCTTGAGTTCATCTCGATAGTATTAGGCATACTATTTCGCAGCTGTCTTGAATATGAAGAAGATTCATAAAAAGGTTCCCGCCAACCTACCCCTCACTCCGCCAAAAGCATGTCTTGATAGTAACTTGTACTATTTCGCTGCTTGAGTTCATCTCGATAGTATCAGGCATACTATTTCGCAGATGTTTTGAATAGGAAAAAGATTCATAAAAATGTTCCCGCCAACCAACCCCTCACTCCGCCAAAAGCATGTCTTGATAGTAACTTGTACTATTTCGCTGCTGGAGCTCATCTCCATAGTATCAGGCATACTATTTCGCAGCTGGCTTGAATATGAAGAAGGTTCATAAAAATGTTCCCGCCAACCAACCCCTCACTCCGCCAAAAGCATGTCTTGATAGTAACTTGTACTATTTCGCTGCTTGAGTTCATCTCGATAGTATTAGGCATACTATTTCGCAGCTGGCTTGAATATGAAGAAGGTTCATAAAAATGTTCCCGCCAACCAACCCCTCACTCCGCCAAAAGCATGTCTTGATAGTAACTTGTACTATTTCGCTGCTTGAGTTCATCTCGATAGTATTAGGCATACTATTTCGCAGCTGGCTTGAATATGAAGAAGGTTCATAAAAATGTTCCCGCCAACCAACCCCTCACTCCGCCAAAAGCATGTCTTGATAGTAACTTGTACTATTTCGCTGCTTGAGTTCATCTCGATAGTATTAGGCATACTATTTCGCAGCTGGCTTGAATATGAAGAAGGTTCATAAAAATGTTCCCGCCAACCAACCCCTCACTCCGCCAAAAGCATGTCTTGATAGTAACTTGTACTATTTCGCTGCTTGAGTTCATCTCGATAGTATTAGGCATACTATTTCGCAGCTGTCTTGAATATGAAGAAGATTCATAAAAAGGTTCCCGCCAACCTACCCCTCACTCCACCAAAAGCATGTCTTGATAGTAACTTGTACTATTTCGCTGCTTGAGTTCATCTCGATAGTATCAGGCATACTATTTCGCAGCTGGCTTGAATGTGAAGAAGGTTCATAAACATGTTCCCGCCAACCAACCCCTTACTCCGCCAAAAGCACAAAGATTTTTGACCTTGAGAATGATTCAGACACTGCAACGCCAAATAAAAAATAACTTAAATATGCGAATAAAAAATGAACTACGCATATAAACATTAATTCATTAAATTCTAACAATATATTAAAGCCTTTCTTATTTTTTCCGATACGTAACGTATATCAATTCATTTCTTTTAAAGCTTGGCGAGAAACTTTTTTGGCGAAATTGAGCTTTTTTGCTGTAGTATTTAATTATACAAAATATAAGAAAATTGACGATGGTAATCCTGGATAATTTATGCAAAACGAATTAAGTTACACAAAACAGTAATGATTCATGTTCAATAAATCGCTCGAAAGCTAAAATTTAATAAACATACAGCATTTTTTTTATCTCAAGTAAATAAAGTTCTATTCATTTCTTTTAACGCTTGGCGAGAATCTTTGTTGGGCGAAAATGAGCTTTTTGACATTAGTATTTAGTTAAATATACAAAATATAAGACAATTGAAGATCGTAATCCTGAATAATTTATGTAAAACGAATAAAGTTACACAAACAATATTGATACATGTTCAATAATTCGCCCGTAAGCTAAACTTTAATAAACATGTAGTATTTTTTTTTATCTCAAGTAAATAAAGTGAGTATAAGTATTTTTCTTTGAGAATACCACATAAAATATGATATAAATATCTCATAGTTTGCTTATCAATGCTTTATTTTCAAAATTATGTGAATTATAACAGTTTCATGAATTAAACATTGATTACTTTAGTAAGCTTCGCATTAAATATTTAAATATTAAAGGTTTTATCATCATTAACTGTAAGGGAAAATATTTGAGAAAATTTAAAAGCTAGAAAAGAGAAATATTTAAAATTCAGTTATGTTATATTGCAATATTAAATTCAAGCCTGTAGTTTTAAATCAGCTGCGGTTGATAAATTCGTAAAAATATTGTGAAATTAAACTTAATTACTATCTTACCGCTACAAGTAGCTTCTTTTTTAATTCTATTTATGTCTGCAATCACTTTTAAAACTCCTTTTTTTATTAAAATTTCATTTTTACTTGATAAGTTCAAAGTGCAACGTAATTCGTAAAAGTCAAGCTTGGAATGAAGAAATCTGATATAGTGTTTATCTGTCATAATTGGTTTTCATTGTTGTACATACAAGAAGATATTTTTAAACACTGATTTTGAAAAAACATATTTTTTAAAACCATTGTTTAAATTTTAACTGGAAAAGATAATAGATCACATAAAGTTACAAGTAGGATTGTAACACGAACTGTCACTTAGAACCATTCGCATAATTCGGATTTAAAGATTTGCTTCGCCCGATATAGTTTTCTTGACTATTTTTTTTTTTCTTTCTACATATTCGAATCATGTATGTACCTTTGCACTCCAAATCAAAAGCGAAATAATATTTTTTTTTAACTGTTTTATTCTTTTCTTTGAACTTCCAAATATTTCAGACTAATACTTACAGTAGATTTTGAGAAAAAGGTACACAACCATTGAAAAATTAAGTTTTGCATTATGAGTGTTTATAGTAAATAATAGTGGTTTATCGCCTATACAACACAAGGGGATTTAACCAAAATAACATTTATTAAAAATATTGAAAATACTTCTTGTACTTGAAACTTATATTTTAAGATATTGTTGTAATGCTAAGATTGCATAGTTTAAGAAACACTAAAAACATTGAAATATCATTTCTGAAAATTTTTGAGGGGCCCCTAAACACAACTAAAACTTATTAACCAAATGTTATATTCAACCAAACCCAGAAGCAGTATAAAACGACTCTAGATAAGTGGACGTTTTAGTCACCTATTAAAATGTAAAAAGGCGTCAATAGGACCGAAAGTATCTAAATAACCCCCATCCATTACCAAGAGAGCTTTTAAAAAAACTATTCAATGTCAATCACTTTTGATATTTAAATTGATCCCAACTCTTCGTACATCTCACAAATTTTTTTAAGCACTCTGTCGCTGGTTTGACATAAATTTAACAAACAATTTAATAAATTCTACAATCGGCTTCTACAAGCAAACAATCAATTTACAACAACAATTAGAAAACAAAAAAAATGTAAGAATAGCATCTTCTTTAGACCGGCGTTGTGCGGAATGTTCGAAATCTTCATATTACGAGGGTACCTAAGCGGGTTCTGTCCTTGTCTTCCCTGCCTTATAAACGAATAGCAATCGACGGTTGCGTTGGGTGCCTACTCAGGTGTTGTTTCGTTATCTGACTGTGGTTCTAAAATACGACGCCCATCGCCAATAGCCCTCGTGCAGCTCTAGTACGTTCAACGAGGATTCAAAACTAAACATAGTAACCAACGAAAAAATCCCAACTGTTAACACAGTGTGTATGGAACTGGTGTATGTTAAAGCTGTTGTTATCCCAACGCCACTTAATATAGCACTAAAAGTCTGCGTTATTGTGTTCCAATTGAAGTGTCGTCCTCATTTCAAGTAATATATCTCCGGTGCAACGTTTTTTCAAAAATAAAAACAATAAAAACAACGTTCTGTTTTAAGCAAAATAGCTTTATTGTGGTTTGTAGAAATATATTGGTTCTTTACAAAAGAACAAACGAAAACTTGTAACTTCATATCATAATAACCTATATTCTCCAATCGAAATTGCCATTAACCCGGCAGCACTCGCCTGGGGTCTAATAGACCCCAGATAGATTAAATACACTTCTAGATCTGAAACTCTGATTGGATTACCATTATAAGGATTTCCTATATTAAAATTGACTTAGACACTAACTCCCCCAATTGTGTCGAAGAGAACTAATGTAATGTTTCACGGCTGCCTTTTTCTAGCCTCCTTTAGGAGCTTTAGCACAGTCAATTGCGCCTCGTAATTTAGAACCCTGGTCAAGAGACAAGTTCCTTTTTTTCTAAAAAGAGTGGAATCATATAACGAAACTCGTTTCTTGACCAAGGTTTTAAATTACGAGGCATAGCCAATTATGGCTAATTACGGCCAACTCATCCAATTACGACTCATAATTTAGAACCCTGGTCAAGCGACGAGTATGTTTTTTATGATTCTATTCTTTTTTTTCCTTCTTGATTAGTCCCTTCCCCCTTCTTGATTAGTAAGTGTCTCAAAGTTTTTTTGCGTTTGGATTATTCATTCAAGCTACAGACCACTCCGAATAGCGAGCGTTATTTTATAACCACCCTGTACATTTCGAAGAAACAGTAGATTTGCAATCGGAAAGTCCAATTATGCCAATCACAAATCAATCATTAATAGTGTATTAGTTCCATTCGACACTTTGGGGGCGCTAGGCATCAGATTGAGTTTTCGGTTTAGAAGATTCTTAGTCTATGGTAAGTTAGCGCGAGTGCTGCCGGGTTAACCATTCCGTTTGTTATTTTTTTTTCAGCAAGCTAAAAATAAGACAACGCGTCTTTGTTTTTCGTTTTTAAAATTAAAAAATGGGACCATCAAAATTAATCGTATCAGTTACACCAGTCTCCAACACACAAATCAAGCATTCGCTATCTTAAAAACCCTCTTTAATGCGTAGTGGCTCCGAACTACTTTAGTGGACTAGGCAAAAAAACGATCCAAAATGAAAAATCAAGAAAAAAATCCTTTTAAGCCCTAACTGCATACATAAGCCATCAAACACCCTCATGTATATACCCTCGGCAGAGGGGCGGGCCAGTGATAATAGTGTTATGCAAATTGAGTTCTATTCGCAGCAGGATGAAAACAACTCAACCCTTCTTCAAATGGACCACTATACCAACCTCAAGATTGATGACGATAGCGGGGAGGAAAAATCTCTTTTGGTTTGTTGCGAGAGTTGGGTGAGGGTGGTATTTTTTTGGAACATTTGTTTCATGCTTTCACGAAGGGCCTGGCGGGTCTGGGTTTCGCCAAAATAGCTGCCGACCTATAAACGGCCCGTGCAGCCAAAAAATGTCGGACGAATAATAAATACCCCGTGTAAGGGAATGCACGTTAAATATCCTTCAAAGTCCCAGCGCAGTGTACGATGTAGCCCTTTACGGTTTCGTTAGGTGCCTATTCAGGTGTTGGCTCGTCACTTGACTGCGATTTTGAAATACGACGCCCGTCGCCAATAGCCCTCGTGTATAGCTATAGTGGGACGATAATTTAAACCTAACCTAACCGAACCGAACGGCCTGGAAATGGCAAGAATGTATGGTTGCTTTCACTGCCAGTATTTTGCTAATTCAAATTCAAATAACATGTTCAATGCAATTAACATGTAACAATTAATTTCAAATAACATGTTTGGTTTAAAAAAAATTATAGCAGTAGTGGCATTTTTGAATACATGATCTTGAAAAATTCTCAATATGAAAACAATTCTTTATGAATAAAAATTTGTTTTTTAGAAAATTGTAAAATTAAAGGTTATTGCAAGAAATATTGGTGCGAAAAATGCGGGAAAAAGTTTTGTCCAATGCTAAAGGTTTTTTAATAGTAAAATTTAATTGTTTTAATACATTCCATGATATTTAAAATGCAATAATACAGTACTCAAGAGCCAGTAAATATTATTTCATCCAACCCAGATGCATAAATCACAATAAAAATTAGTTTATCAGTAAAAATATTTTAAGTGGATTCAGTGTACCATTGTTAATTTAGCATCATGACAAAACATCGATGTTCCAAAAACGTTCCATGTTGGCTTACTTATAATATCAGCGGCATTTTTTTTATAAACTTAAACTTTAATTGGGAATCAGTGATTACAAATGAACGTGTATTAAAAATAATATTCATAATGTTTCAAATCTTTCGTTTCTTTTTAACAAATTTTTATATCACTACTAGCAGTATGGTCCCCGCCTTACTGGGAACCCGTTAACTTCGCATTGCTTCCTTTTTGAGGCATGCTTACTTGTGAAAATACACTCAAAATCAAAACAAAATTAAATTCGTGTTGGCGCATGCGCACTTAAAAAAGCAAACACCAATAGAGGATGAAGCAGCCTTAGGGCGAGCGCATATCTCAACCAAACTCAATCACCAAACTAATAGAGGAAGGCGTCAAGCCCCCGTTTCGGCCCGGTCCATGTATTTTTAAGCCCTGTTATGGTGCCGCAATCCCATGTGGATGACGCTTTTTCTTAATTAATTATATTAATTAAAAATCACAATCAAATATGAAAAAACTAAGCCTCAGGTGCACACGTAGGTATTAAAAGGAATATATATTAAAAATTTCGAATTTTTTAGAGCAGTCTAAGTAGGTCTTTTGCGATCCTCAGACATACACACAGACACACTCTTTCTTTTATTATTATAGATACCTTAAAAATAAAGAGAAAATAGAAATGGGTTATTCCGTGCAAAATTAAAATTTCTGTAGTGTAGGTCACTTTAGCAAAAAGTGATTAGCATTACAACTTTTAACTTCTACTGAAAAAAATAGCTGAATAGCTGATCTACACTTATTGCAACTAAATAATGTAAAGAACTATATTTAATTTGATTCGTTTGACAAATTTTTAAAAAGCTTTTTTTTTAATTGCGACTTACACTACAGTTACTTGGAATTGGTCTAATGTTTCAAGTATTACTGATGATGACTTTTTTAAAGAATGAATATCAAAATAATTCAACTTTGGGTAAACAATGTATTCATAAATAAAATATCTTATGCGATAATAACTTTACACGATACATAACTTAATAAATAAATAATAATAGAAAAACTTAATAATTTTCTATTGTATAAGGCTTATAAAAATCACGTTCCTAAAAAAAAAACTGATACAAAATACTAAGCCGTTATATTTTTTTCTCAAAGCTTCGTCCGCTAGTAGGGAGAAATTTAAAAGTTTACATTTTAACGATCTCCCCAGAATAAAGGGGGGGGGGGACTGTTTCAATCTCGTCTGGCCCTCGAGTTCCGAAATTGCCGTGCCGCCGCCCGGGCCCCGAATTTGCATGAGAATTTGTTTAAGGGGTTTCGCCCGGGTCGCAGTCAACGATATCAGTGGTGTAGGTGGGGGGATATAGTGGTAGAAAGGGATTTGTGAATTTTCCCTTCTACCTGCCTTACGCTAGCCAAATCCTTTGTTGGAGCTAGTTTCGTCTTAAAAAAAATACCATAAGTTTATACTTATTATGAATAAGTTTATACTTATTATGAATAAGTTTATACTTATTCATAATAAGTACAATCTTAATCATAATAAGTTTATACTTATTATGTATATGATTGTACTTATTATGAATGAGCTTATACTTATTATGAATGAGTTTATACTTATTCATAATAAGTATAAACTATGAATAAGATTATACTTATTATAAATAAGTTTATACTTATTATGAATAAGTTTATACGTATTCATAATAAGTATAATCTTAATCATAATAAGTTTATACTCATTATGTATATGATTATACTTATTATGAATAAGTTTATATGATTATACTTATTATGAATAAGTTTATATGATTATACTTATTATGAATAAGTGTATACTTATTATGAATATGTATATACTTATTATGAATAAGTTTATACATATTATGAATAGTGGTGAAGGTAGAGGATTTGGTGTAAAAAAAGGGATTTGTTTTATTTCGTCTACCTTCGCACGATCGTCAAATTATTTGGTGTTTGCTTTCTTAGGTTTGCTGATAGTTTTACCCATGAGGGGAAAAAATTACTTGAATTATTGAATCTTGGGTCAAATGATGTAGCCAAAAATTTGCAATATTTTATTAATCGGCGAGTTTTTTTAAAAAAACAGTGGGCTTAAAAGTTTCCAGTTTTCCATCACTGTGTTTTCCATTATTGTGTTATTTTCGGCGTATGTACTTTAAGAAAAATATCCATGAACATTATCATAACAAAAAAATTTTCTCCCACATAAATCCTGAAAAATAAATTAATTAAATTAAATTAATTTTGTATTTTGAAAATTCTAAATTTTTGCATATTTTTCTTCCTGGTTGGCCATAGTTCCACAGGAATCAAAACTAGGTCCTCAATTTTAGTTAATTCAATGTAGTGGGGGCAGAACTTACCTTGCCATACCACACTCAGGTGTCGGTTCGTCATCTGACTGTGGTTCCAAAATACGACGTCAGTCGCCAATAGTCCTCGTGTAGCTCTAGTGTGCCACGATAATTCAAACTAAACATGCCATACCACTAATCCCACAAACCACCAATGGAATCCAGGAATGAAAGCAGTAATGGGGGGGGGTAGAGGTGAAAGCATCCAGTTACTTGGTTTAGAAAACATTGGTTTTGCTTAAAAATTTAATTGAGAATAGGAAATCTATCGTTTTGTTTCACTCGTATTTACTGGCTTATCTCAGAGTTTGGCATTTAGCATGCGTATTTAAAGGCAATTTATTATTATAAATAAACATGGGAACTTTAATAAAAATTCACAGTTGCTTACAAAAATATTAATTTCTATTTTTGAAAGAAAAAAAAAACGAAACTGTAATTTCAAATTATTTTTGTAGAATCCTGTTAGTACCAAAATCTAAAACCTTGTATTAACATCATATGACTTGGGTAGTAGTCATTTCAGCTGCATTTGGGTTTCGCCATACCTAGCCAAACCTTTTCATAGATCTTTGACAGTAGGGGACTTGAAGCCCTCGGATTTCGGGGAACGAGTAAAAAAAATCGTTTTCAATGACAGTAGGTAAATTTCGATTTGTAAGTCTAAGATAGGCTTTGTTGTGGCTAGCATGTAGATCTTTAAAATATTTTTTTTTTTTAAACAGTACATGGTAGTATGTTTTTTAGTCGATCAAATACTGAAAGTTCTAGTCAAATATGGAAACCAGTGCTTAAGCCAGCTACTTAATACAACAATCAATGTACGAGGATGTTACGTGGTGTAAATACTCAATGCAATGATGTGATCTGTTATGAGTATAAATGTTTAATACGATTTTTTTAATATGTTCTCTGCATCACGTTCAAGGATTTTACAAATTCTAACGACTATTGTACAAAGTACTATTATTTAGATTGTGTACTGTAAATAGGGAAAGAGGCAGAAATTTCTGTGATATTTGCTGTATAACAGAAATATTTTTAATTTACAATCTGAGGAGATGTGGACTTATATATCCGTTACATGACTGTCATGTGTACCCAGCAATAGAATTTTTTTAATTGTCAAATATACAAAATAATAAAATTGTACATTTTATAATTTTGTATATTTGACAATTGTAATATATTTTAAAATTAAGTATGGGGGAGTCATTTATGGAGCACGCGGTACACATTTTTTTTTAAGTAAATATTTTTTCTGTAGAAGTTTTTTTAATCAAAGAATAAATTTACTTTTTAATTAAAAATTTGAATTTTAGTCTTATGCAGTGAAAAATGGCTTACGCTTCAGCTAATTTTCTTATTCTTTAGAAAGTTAAAATCTGTTACCTCACTATATTTTTACATATCCAATGGTCTACATCAATTGTGTTGAATTTTACCTAAATATCTATGGTTTACTGTCTATTATTAATAGTTGGACAAGATGTGTACGTTATCAATATTCCACTCTCCTATATATAATTAACCTTCTAGTTCAAAATTTGTTTATATTTCAATAGTTTGTTGAACTCGTGAAGTCGAATTTTTAAACGGCTTTTGCTTTTCATTTCAAAACTTTTACCTCGTCTAGACAACCCGATACTAATTTGGAAAATTTTTATAATTCACATTTTTTAGATACTGCCGTGAACAAAAGTTGGATTTTAAAAAATTTCGGATCCATACAAACTTAACTATTACTAATAGTGTTTACTTCAGATAGAAGAAGCGGCTATTCAAAGCTCATTGATGAATAAAAGATTAACTAATAATCAAAGGCAACACATTTTTAACTAGATTATTAGACTTACAAAATTAGTTTTGACGTTTCAACAACATGCTGAAGTGAAAAGCTAAGTTTCTCTTATAATAAATAAAATTTCGCAAATAAAAGTGGCCCCGTCATACAGATAAGAATTAGCTAGAAATGTTGCCAATTCAAAAACCAATGAAATGTCCGGTTTTCTAATTGAAGCTATTGATCGCTTCAATATTACGCAAAAAACAAACACTTGGCGAATTATTTGCCGGCAACTATGCTACAGTGTGAATGCAATATAAACTGAAGGTTTGTTCAACTGTGTGTGCAACAAAAAGTTCCCACTAGTGATTATTTCGGTCGTTATTTATCCTAGAGAATCCGACCTTTTTGTTTTTGTTAATACAAAGCATTCTAAATTGATTGAAAGACACAAAATTCGCATTATGGGACTTCTTTATACAATACGAACTAAGATCTGAACTCGCCACTAGTCTATGGGTAGCTCTAATGTGAAGCTAATCCGATCCAGCCAAAGCAAAAACAGGTGTCAAGCGACTTCAAGAGTTATTATCGCCAAGCATTTTAACGTATTCCTATCTCTAGATCGGGGCCACTTTTATTTGCGCCACCTTGTATATGGTGACTCGCTTCATACGACTGAAATGCATTTTTCATGTTATGCCGACGTACAGTTCCTGTGTAGTGTAAATTTACTGAGATTCTATGAATGACATTGAAAAACATTCCAGAATTAATGCGTTCTTTCGTCCCCTCTCTGTCCCCGAGTTTTAAAATCCCCTAGATAGAATGAAATAGTGACTGATTTACACATTTTATAAATTTCCTCCATCTTTTGACGCTTATATTGATATTAAGTTAATAGTATTTTTTTGTAATGGTAATTTTTTTCCGAAGAATTTTTTAATAAAAACTGTGGCTGATCTAGTTAATGGTATTTTTTTGTAATGATTATTTTTTTCCAAAGAATTTTTTTAATAAAATTTGTGGCTGATCTAATGGAGAATAATAAAAACAAGAGATCCGGACAGTTAATAATGTATGAGAGGATAGGATGTATTTATTTTTTGGTAAGTGTTACACCATCGTTAAGTGCAAGCATAAATAGAAGAGATTTCTCAAACTAAAAGTTAGTTCCCGCAATTGTCTATTGTTGCCAGGTAGCATTAACAATGTTGAAATAAGCATAAATATTTGAAATAACAAGTAAATACAATTTCTAAAGATGATTCTATCTTATTTAATCAACCAGATATTGAATAATCAGATATTGAATCACCAATTTTTATTGGTTGCAAAAAAATGTCACACGTTTTTTACCTTTGTTTAATAAATATTTTATAGTTTTGAGGGCTAGAGAACAGAACTAGACGATTCAAAAGTTTTGTCCGAATCAGGTCTCTTGGTTCTTATCTATTGCCATTTCATTTTGTAAAAGAAATTAAGAAATTTTATGGAAATATATTTTTTTTTATTTCAAGTTATCACGTTAGAAATCACGTTAAAAGTATTTGACAATGTCAAATACTTTTAACGTGATTTCTTTCTCTACAAACTCATATAGCTCGATACAAAATCTTATTTTCCGAATAACTCATTGTAGATTTACGAGATTCTCAATCTATGGAACATACTAAGTTATTCCTTCTCTCTAAGAAAGTAAAATATCCATTCTAGGAAAAACATAATACATTTTATCGATAAGTTTGTTCGAGGCGAAGATTGACTGACCTTTTATCCGTCGCCATACTTTAGATTGTCTAATTCCGAAAAGAAGCCCTTCCATTTTTGTGGTCGAGAATCACCAGCATTCTTTCCCGAAAACCCGTCTTGCGTGAAATAAACTGCTCAAAAATTTGAATAATGGGAAGATTCTGTTTATGGCGTCTGCATTTTTCCCATTCCTGAGGTATGCCGGTTTTGATAACTTCGTTGCATACTTTGACGGATCGCTATTCGTCAGTATACGACGAGACAAAATAAAGTTCTGATAATAATTTTCACTCTCTGGAATAATTCTGCATTATACTTTCAAAATTACGATAATGACTTATATTCTTTTAATAATTTTTTATTATTCTCGGAAATGTTTTACAATTTTTTGAAATGCTTTATACAGGGCTGCCAGTGGCGACTTAAAAGGCTACTAAAGCGACTATTTTAGTGTCTAGGCGACTATGGCAACTATTTAAGACCAAAAAGGGCCCAAAACGACTATTTTAAGCAAAACCTTCAACTATTTTCAGTCTTGGGCGACTATTTTTAGTTATATAATTTTTACATAGATGGCGCCACCAGGATACTACCGATGCGCAAAACGTGAAGATGATGCCTTTAGTTTTCCTTGGTTCTCAAATCAAAAGTTCTCATCAAGTTTTGCTTTCGTTTTGCACAAAACAAAAGCAAAACCATGTGTTTTTAAAATAGCACTTGACTTATGATTTTTTTTTTAGCAGCCTATGTAAATTTTATGGAAACTAAAACTTTGAATTTGTATGCTTTGTTGAAGATTTATGTACATCTGTCTGTTTGTTATTAATTTGCTTTATTTTGAAGTTTTTATTTTTGTATTGGGTAATTTGGCGGTATCTAAAAGAATTGTATAAAAAAAACTTTTTTTTTTTAAATATTTTTTAAAGTGTTATTTTACTCATGAATTTCAATGATTCTGGATCATGTTAAATAAGAATACTTATATTTAATAGTTTTAATTTAGCCATCCTTGTATTTTAAAGCTGCGAGATGTTTCAGTGAAACATATTTACATGGATTAGTATTGATCCTTATGTTTCTTGAATAACTGATACTATTTCAAATAAATTTGTTTTTATTTTATAATATATATTTTTAAATTAAGTTTATTCTCAAGTAAATTTTATCGGCAGTATCAATCCTTTCATTTGAAAGTTGGTGTTGCAATTTGTAAATTTAAGTTGTGGTCGTAATTTTTTTTGCACAATTTAGCATTTTAACCTCTTCCTACTCGCTTATGTGAAATGACAGGCTTTTTCTATATGAATGTTGGTTTTTCCTAAATTTTTAAGCTAAAAAGTAATCAAAATTAAAAATAAATATATATGCCACACATATATATTTTTGAAGGCACTTTTATGACTTTCTTATCCAATCATTAATGGAATGTTTTTTTTTTTTTTTAATTTTTTATGCAATTGCTAATTAAATTCCAATACGTAGATTTAAAATATGTTCTCCTAATTTATGTTCTCTAACAGTTATATATAAATTGGTTTAATAATTTAACATGAAATTTTCTGTTGCAATACATCGGAAAAACTATTGCCAGTTTTATTAATCCTTTTAACTGAGTGTTGGTGCTACAATTCTAAGATTTGCACTAATATAAGTCTTAAGTTTTAGTTTTTAAATTTTTGCATTTAAGCATATTAAACTAATTGATCTCTTTTTGGAAATTTTATTTAATTTCAGACAACATTCATTGCAAATATTAAAAAAATTTACATTTATGTTATCTAACAATTAAAAGTTGTTTATTTAGCAACGTAAAAGAGGATACTATTTGGGCTACTATTTTTTAACATCTGAGGCAACTAAAGCAACTATTTTCAAAGCTTTCTGGCACTGGCAGCCCTGTTTATATTCTTTGAAATAGTTTATATTTTTTGAAATTATTATTATTATTCTTTGAAAATTCTAATAATAACTTGTATTCTTTGAAATATTTACATTATATTCTTTGAAATAAATATTTTATGTTCTTTGAAGTAATTATTTTATGTTCTTTGAAATGATTATTTAATTCAAATAATAATTAAATTTTTTACTGTGTAGCTATAAGCAAATTTACTCAGTATTCCTTAAGCAAAAAGTTCATTTAAGAACCATTCATTGATGGTATCAAAAAATCTATGCATATTCAGATATACATCAAAACCGCCTCCAAAATTACCTCTACATTTGCATTTGAGCCAACGTCCTCCCAAAAAACGTGGGCTGGGGAGCCCTGTCGGTTAAGCACTCGCTTAGCATGCGGAAGGTCCCAGGTTCGGGTTCTGGCATCGCCAAAATAGCTGCCGACCTATAAACGGCCCATGCAGCCAAAAATGTCCGACGAATAATACCCCGCGTAAGGGAGTGCACGTTAAACATCCTTCAAAGTCCTGACGCTGCGTACGACGCGACGTCGCCCTTAACGGTTGCGTCGGGTGCCTATTCAGGTGTTGGCTCGTCACCTGACTACGGTTCTAAAATACAACGCCCGTCGCCAATAGCCCTCGTGGAGCTCTAGTGCGACGATAATTCAAACCTAACCTAAGAAAAATTTCATTTATGGACCATTTATTAATGGCATCCAAAAACCTAAGAATATTCAGATATACATCAAAACCGCCTCCGAAATAACCTCCACATTTGCATTTGACCCAACGTTCTCCCCAAAAAACACAAGCCCATTCAGAAACAGACCCTCATCGCGGATACGAACCCCGACCCTCTGCTCGTACATCACAGGAACCCATTCGTCAAAGTTCTGAGTTTCGCTGACAAACAGTCTTCGCGGTAATGGGGAAACACATGGCTACGGGATGACTGTTGCAACGCAAATATTATATCGGCTTTTGTACTTGTTGGGAATATTTGGGAATGTAGGGAATATTTTTTTTAGGTCTGTTTTATGCAGTAGAGTCATAATGTAGCACTTTTATATTATTTTTCAGGAAACAACTTCAGTATGAAGCAAGTGGATAGAATAGCAAATTCATATGTTTTGAGGAATTTATTGTTTAGGATTCCTTCCTTTAAATACAAATTGATGAAATCGGCTTTTATTTCCAATATACGATCTTATGAAATACTAGCAGTATGGTAACGCCTTACTGGGAACCAGTTAACTTCGCATTGTTTCCTTTTAGAGGCATGCTTACTTGTGAAAATACACTCAATATCTAAACTAAATTCAATTCGTGTTGGCGCGGGCGCATGAAAAAAGCAAATAATAACGGGATGGCGTCAAGCCCCTGATACGGCCCGGTCATTGTGCTTTGAAGCCCTGTTATGGTCTGCCTACTTATTAAAATACACTCGAAATCGAAACAAAATTAAATTCGTGTTGGCGCACGCGCACTTAAAAAGCAAGCACTTCATAACATTTTCAATCCCTGTTATGGTGCCGCACTCCCACGTGGATGACGTCCTTTTTTAAACGAATTATATTAATTAAAAATCACAATCAAATATGAAAAAACTAAGTCTCAGGTGCACACGTAGTTATTATGTATAAGGAATCTATATTAAAAATTTCGAATTTTTTAGTGCAGTCTATTTAGGTCTTTTGCGATCCACAGACATACTTACAGACTCTTTCTTTTATTATTATAGATAGTCTTGTATTTTAAGAACGATATACTTAAAGGATCTTACATTTTACACTTAAAAATTTGCCGTTTGGATTCACGAAGAAGCTGTTTCCTAGTTGTTGCAGCGGCTATGTGAGGAATATTTTACCATAATATTGGTATTTGGTTTCTAAAAGGTCGGTACCTTGTATACGGCTAATGCTAAATATACCTTTTTCATGTTCCTTTTTCTTTGAAACTAACGGGGCAGGGGAGCCCAGTCGGTTAGGCACTAGCTTAGCATGCGGAAGGTCCCAGGTTCGGGTCCGGGCATCGCCAAAATAGCTGCCGACCTATAAACGGCCCGTGCAGCCAAAAATGTCCGACGATTAATACCCCGTGTAAGGGAGTGCACGTTAAATATCCTTCAAAGTCCTAACGCTGCGTACGATGTCGCCCTTAACGGTTGCGTCGGGTGCCTATTTAAGTGTTGGCTCGTCACCTGACTGTGGTTCTAAAATACGACGCTCGTCGCCAATAGCCCTCGTTTAGCTCTAGTGCGACGATAATTCAAACCTAACCTAACCTGGAAACTAATATACAAAACAACACAAAAAAAAATTCTATATATTATATGCACTTTGAACAATAAACTGAAATGAGATTTTATCAATATATAAAGTAGTTTTTTAAAAAAAATAGTTGCTCGAAGTTTATACTATAAATGTATCTCCTGACATATGCAAAGAATTAAGGTACTTTATGTCAAAAATATTTTTATCGACATATTCCAACTTGCAACATGTATATAGGAAATTTAGATGATAAACTTAGTATAAACATAAGCAGGGTTGATCAACTTCATGTGTCACACTATTTCAAGCTGCCCTTTTTTGTATATATTTAACCAAACTCGTTTGTGAAATCGCTTGAATGGTCATAACTTATTTCAATTTGCAAAATACATTAGAGTGCCGGCTATCCGAATTTCGGTTTATCAAAAAAAAATTCCCGAGCCTTTATGTTAAAATATGAAATGTATACGCATAAATAAATACACAAAAAATAAATACGTACTTACAAAGTTGGATTTATTTCTCAAAATATGCAGTATTTTTTTTTTTTTTTTTTGCTGCTCAATTTTAATCCCGTACCTTTCGGATAAGCGTGACTCTACTGCACTGATAATATTTTAAACATTTTTTAAATACACACAAGTATTTGTTTTAACAATGTAATTCTTTTAAACAATCATAAAAAAACAATTTTTCTCTGAGGTCTCAGGATCTATACCTCATAATGACATAACAAGAAAGCTCCGGAAATAAATCATCCAATTAATCATGTAGCCTCCTAGCTCTCAGCTGGATTTCGTCGAGTAACTTTGCTTAACCCACGATTAATCACTTGCTGTTGAATGCCCGTGATAGCTTTTATTGAATGATATGTGCAGGATAATGCTGATAGAGGGGTGGGTCTTTCGTTACGGTTCGTTAGTCATACTTGGATCATGAAATGGTGCATTTGTCTTCTTCTGTGGTTTTTGGAAGATTATTTGACCCAATAACAACGATGTAGTGAACACCATTAACACTTTCATTTTCGAATAAAAAATATTTGCTCTAAGTTTCATCTAATTCGTGTTTGTGTAACTTAATTAACTCCACGTAAATTGTAAAATACTATGGTCTTCGCTACGGTTTATAAGTCTTACTTGGATCATGAAATAGTGTATTTTGTCTTCTTCTGTGGTTTTTGAAAGATTATTTGACCCATTAACAATGATGTAGTGAACACCATTAACACTTTCATTTGCGCATAATAAATGTTAACTTTAAGTTACATTTAATTCATTTCTGTGAAACTTAATTAACTCCACATAAATTGTACGAGACTATGGTCTTCGCTACGGTTCCTCAGTCACACTTGAGTGTTAAAATAGTCCATTTGTCGGGTTTTTTTTTTAAAGATTATTTGACCCATTAACAATGATGTAGTGAACACCATTAACACTTTAATTTCCGAATAAAATTTTTTAGCTTTTAAGTTTTATTGAATTTGTGTTACGTTTAACCTAATTTGCTTTGTATAAATTGCACTGGACTATGGTTTTCGCTACGGTTCGTTAGTCACACTTGAGTGTTAAAATAGTGCATTTGTTTTCTATGTTTTTTTTTAAAGATTATTTGACCCATTATTAATGATGCACTGAACACCATTACCTCTTTTATTTCCAAATAAAAAATTTTAGCTGTAAGTTTCATTCAATTCATTTTACGTTTAACCTTATTTGCTTTGTATGAATTGTACAGAACTATGGGTTTTTTACAGTTCTTTAGTCAAAATTAGGTGTGAAAATAGTCAATTTGTTTTCTGTTAACGCTTTATGGCTTTTTGAAGATTATTTGACCCATTAACAACGATGTAGTGAACACCATTAACACTTTTATTTCCGAAAAAAAAAATGTTAGCTGTAAAAGTTTCATTTAATTCGTGTTACCTTTTAACTACAAGGCGGGTTGAGTTTTACCCTCTACATTTTTTTAGAATCCCTAGATTTGCTTTGCATAAATTGTACAGAACTATGTGTTTTTTTTTTGTTTTTTTTTACAGTTCGTTGGTCTTACTAAGGGACAATTCCATAAAAATGTCAACCTCGATACCAAAATGTCAAAATTAAATAAATACTTCGTGTCTTATGTGATTTTTGTTTCGTGTCTTATGTGATGTAAAGATCGGAATCTCTATTTTAACACACTGAAATTCATTGTTTGAGTATATTTTTTTATTTAAGAAAAATTGGTTTTAAACGAAAAGTAAAAAATTCCAAAATTTTAAGTGTTAAATTCTTACCATTTCGAAATATTTTTTCCCCTAAACTTCCCATAAGTTAGTTAGAAAATTATAATTAAATTGTTCCCCACATTATAAAGTACCATTCAACACATTTACCTAAATCAAAAGTAGCAAAAGTTCTTGTAATGGGATGCATTTATTACACCCCCTTTTAAAATGTCAGTCAGTTACCATTATGTCAGTCAGTTACCAAGTCGTTATAAAAGCTGGTGTTTTCACATTATTCAATATATTGATATAAAAAATTATGTGCTAAATAGTTCATTTCCTGCATTTTGCTATAGGCCTGACTTTTAAAAGCTACCTATTTTATATTCAGAAAAAAAAATATTAAATAACTGGAAGTGTCAATGAAGGTTGCAGACATGTCAGTCAGTTACCACAACTTCAATAATTTTTCTAGCAATTTCTATGAGAGCTATCTAAACTTGCAAACCTATTTGAATTCAGATAAAAATTCTCTTTTAAATTATACCAAACTTAATTTGTTAAACTATATAATTGTCTCGCTATTTTGTAAAACATTGCAATTTCGTCTTCCGAATGTCAGTCAGTTACGCGTGGAATGGCCCTTAGGTGTTAAAATAGTCTATTGGTCTTATTTTAAAAAAGCTCTCAAAATATTACAAGAACGAGGTCAAATGCGTGATATGCTCTTTACATTACTTTTTCATGCTTTAAGTAGTCCTTGAACTACAAACCGGGGTAAATATTTACCCCACGTAAATTTTGAACTACTTTTCTAGGCTGGTATCAAGCTAGACATTTCTAGCTAGACATTATAATATAAACTATTGTTTGAATCTATTTTTCTTAATATAAACTTAGTATAGATTGAATTTGCTCCTCAACATTTTCTTCGGCATGAAAAAAACAAAAAAAAATCTTGTACTTACTGCACTTACTGAGTAAAATTGCTTTTTTTAGAAAACAAATTCTAAATCTAGGGATTCTAAAAAAATCTAGATGTTAAAACGCAACCCGCCTTGTAGTTAAAAGCAAAAAAATAATTCTGCATTTCTATAGTCAACAAAAAATTTGTAGAACATATTTTAAACAAAATATATCTGATCGATTCTTAAATAAATATGAATCTCTTTGCCTTTGTATAAAATTTCTAAGATATATGGACTAAAAAAAACATTGATTTTCTTAATACACTATTTCCAAAGCCTTTAAAATTCCTTCTGACGGATATTCCGATCTAACTTTCTTTGAATCGGTCCGAAATCCTATTTAAACTCAGGAATGAGTCAGGGATGGGCAAATAAATGCGCCCTGGCCCCGTTTCATTTACGGCTTGGTAAGCCCTTTATCCTGATGCCTGGAAGATGATCAAGAAATAATAGTCGAAGATTTGTTACCTAATGATTAATTTGAAGTTTGAATGGTGTGCTAATCTTAAAATATCCCATTTATTTCAAATATAAACAGTTAATAGATTTTTGGTTTTTAAACTCAGCTATTTTTACAATACTGCTACCGATGTCGTAGCGAATATTTTTTAATGAGAAATCGATAATTGGTTTTGTTATATAGTACGAACACGTGAAACGAGGTGAGTTAACAAGCCAAATTGGCTGAAGTGTAAGATTGTTTTCACGGCATGAGTTCAAAAATTAATTTTTCAATGACAATTTTATTTCTTTTCTTTAAATTTTTTAAGATTATATTTCTGTAGAAGACGATTATAAATGACTCGTCCGTATTCAAAAATGTTAAGTTTAATAATTTAGTACATTTTAATCCGCTAATGCAAGATTTTTTTTTCATCCCGAAAAAATATATATGTATTTTTAATACTCATACATTATGGGGAAAATACTGAAAAAAAAATTAACTGCATTTAGCATTCAAATAATTTAAATTATTTTTAAAAAATTCCATGTGACAAAAACCAACTACGAAATTCCAATTTTGATAATAATGACTAGAAAACTACTCAATATATTTCAAAATAACCTTCTTCAACTATAATTAATTTCTCAAAACAATTTATTTGTATTTAGTACCAATATTAAAATACTTTGAATACTGCCAAAAATACGTAATTTCACATCAGTTAATAACCTCACTCTTTAATTTTGAATACACTTTTAATACTATCATCTATGAGGATTATTAATAACTAAAACTTCAAGATGGAATGTAATAGATGAAGGAAACACAAATTTGCCGAGATGGAGCTCTACTTTAATAGAATAAAGGGGATTATGTTACTTGTTGTCAAACGGCAACAGTATGCATTGGAGGGTTAACTCAGCCTAATAGTGAATGAATAACCCGAACCTGTGATCTAAAAATAACCCCTCCCCTCCTTTCTCTTCCCATTTTGATGTACTCTGACAATCGCATCACGCCTAAGGCTTCGGGATCTGTTTTATACTCGCGATAAAGCGACTCACAAATCGTTATTTTTCATTAAGTTAGGGGGCGAAAAGAACAAAAAAAAAACTTTTTTTCTTTTCAAGTCGGTTCTTTTTGTCTGATCTTTTCCTGTTAACTCGTGGGATGAGTTTAATTAGTAATGCGGTTGTTTTTTGTTTGAAAGAAAAGAAAGATTCCTTTGTGATTTTTTTTATTGGGTTTGAGTGGATTTTATGATTTTTTTCTTTTTTTTAATTAATAATTTAAATATTTTCTGTTGGTTTTTAGAGTGTTGGAATTAACTGGAATGTTTATTTGGTTCCGTACTAGTGTGTGTTAAGATAATTTGTCGATAAATGTGACAAATTATCAATTTTAATAAATTTTTTTTTATTTATAACTAGCGAATTTATACCCGTACTCCGCAAGGATTAAACAAAATATCAAATCGATCCAAGTATGTGTACCATATGACCTGTTATAGGATCGTAAACTTATGTTATTCTTCCCGCTCATTATCAAGTATGAAATCCCGTTCCATTGCTTTTAAATTCCAAAATCAAAAATACGGTGTAAAATGCACTCGTAAATGTAATCACGATTCTCTCATTAATACACAAAACCTTTTAACACATTTGTCGCGTTTCGGGAAAGAATTTGGCGAAAAAATAGATACAGCTACGTACACCCATTATACAGCTTTAACACAACGACCTTCAAACAAAAAACCACCTTTATAAATTATTTATAAAAACATTTTGACCATTTGGCGAGATTTCGTTAATAGTTTGGCGAGATTGGAAACGTATTTGACGAAAAAATAAAAACATAAAACTCTAATATGCAAATTTAGTGCGATGGCCTTTATTAACCATCATAGTTCAGTAATAGCTCAACTATAAATTTATTGCTTAAATATGCTTAGTTGCAATCAACAGAACCATCAATGAAAGAATCATCCTAAACCCATAATAAATCCTAGAATGGAAACTGGAAGGATTTACGTCACTTGATCCGATAAAATGAGGATTAAGCATGTTTGGGAACTAACAATAGATGTTCCATGTGAGGTTGTCTACCTAATCGATCGGTATATGTGCCTAGCACCCCAGAACCCTTGGCACAGGTGTTAATGGTATTCGCAAATGGAGTTAAAAACAGGGTTACCAGATAATGATGCAAATAAAATCCCCATTATTATTGATAAAAAAAAATCTTTTAATTGTGTATCATTAAATGTCAAATCTTATATAAGAATAAAAACGTTTGATAGAAAGAAATTTATTTCTTTTGTATCATTATTATATTATATTTCATTACGTACGTTTGTATTTAAAATTTTTTTTAAACATAGTAGCTTACAAGTAACGAGATAACGGACTTTTTAAATTTAATAGACCATTCTATTAAAAAAAAATTAGCTAAATTAGCGAAGCTGTGTATTTTGTAATACGATTTTATCTATGGGTCAAGTTTTTTTCTTATCTGTTAAATAGCATATGCAAGGAAGTAAAGTGGTTTTTTATTAAATTTATTACTTAAAGATTAAGTTTATCAAATTGACAACATTTTTAAAAGCCTTTATATTTTTTCCCTTTAAAATAATCAAACTTATCTGCAAACAAAATATCCAAATGCTATCCAAGAACATGGTATATCCAAAACCCAGCTAAGAATAACAAAAAAAAGGGTTAAAATAAATCGGGCCCAGCTTGTATTTCTTTTGTTCCCCAGCAGTGCAAAATAATAGCGACCTCTCCCGTTTCACGACACCATAAATTCCAGAGGAGGGAAAAACTTTGCGAGATCTTCCATCTGAGCTTCCCCCCGCTAAAGGTCCCTCAGGGCCTCTACCCGCTGTAAAACGGAAAAAAGAAAAGTTTAGACAAAAGGAATATATGAAAAAAGGCATCGCTGGAACAAGAGCTGACTTGGCTTTAAAAATATGGTTTCAAATTGGAGTTAAGAGGGAGATGAGATATGCTACCGGGGTGAGGAATTAATAGTAAAATTGGGTTGCCATGTGAAGACATTTATTGCTTTGTGATTGGCTTAAATGAACACTCTCGCCGAAGTATTTGGCGCTATTTTACAGTGGCTTTTGTGTAGTGTAGGCTTACGCTTAGCGATTTCTGTATCTTTATTAAAAAAAACTGTAACCTCCTGTGACCTGGCGTCCCCATTCGGATATTTTTTTTTTACAACTTGCGCACAAACAGTTAACACTTTATTTAGTTCCGAAATTGACTAGGTCCGACAGAAGAAGATCCAAATATCAGTTTTCAGCCTTTGATCACGGGTATCAGCCATATATTTCTATAAAAAATGAAGCTGATCGAGGGTCCATACGATATTAGAGTTCTGAAAAAAATAATTAAAATTATTCTGAAAAAATTAAATTTAATATTAAAATTAATCTGAATTAATTATTTTTTTTCAAACTGTTGAAAAAAGTTTTTTTAGTATTTAATATAAAAGGCATTTTCATTAAAAGTAATGTTAAAACAACTACAATTAAGTGGTAAGGCCTATTTTTTGCATTTATAGCACAAACAATTTGTATTTTTAGAGTCTAAGGCGTGTCCCCATGTAACTATTAATCATATATATTTTTTAATTCTTTGCAAAACATAAATTTTAGCATATATTTGTATGACAAGTATGCTTAGATTAAGAATATACGTGTAGGATTTTGCTCGGGTCGCAAGAGGTTAGACTTACAAGGGTTGCTTGGCGACCTTCTGGCGGGGCTTCACTTTTATTCATCGCCAAGCACTTCCTTCTTCTTAACTATGGGTTTTCCCAACTTTCATTGTCTTTTGAGGTCCTAAACGAGCTTCTGCTCATCTATGACAGATTTTGCTGAGTGCCACAGAATTCTAACTTGGAACCTTCTAAATTCCTCCGATTGTGTCTAATTTCATTCTTTTGGATGTTCCTTTTTTTTTTCGAGACTGAGATTTGTTTCCAGAAGCTTAATCTGCATATTTTGTACCGTCCTTTTCGTTTCTTGGATTTAGAAATGGAGATGGCGTACTTAAATCTCGCTAATGGGTTTTGTATTTGCTGGGTTTCGGTTTGTCAAACGTCTAATTTACAAATTATCCTGCAAATTATCTTAACAATTATTGTTGGATTATAAAATTTTAACAGCATTTTTTTGTTTATAAATATTTTTTGTTGTAATAATAAGAAAATTACACTCTTAAGACAAACAGTGAAATCCACTTCTATAGGAGAAGAGCATTCTCGACGCCAAAAGGAGTGAAAATTAACTCAGGCTGAGTCAAAATCTCTCTTTTGTTTTGTCCCTTATATGGATAAAGTGATATAAATGACTTAATTCAATTTCAAAGCTAATTAGAGGGTACTTCATTGACAGACAAGTAGACTATTCGGTTATGTATCTTGTATCTTAACTTTCTAACAAAAAGTAATTTTTATGATCCTACTTAAGAAAAAAAAACCGATTTTGGAAATTTACGAACGATCATACGAACATCTCCAGCATGTACCCACCTATTTTTCAATTTTTAAAAATTATTTCTAATTTAAATAAAAAGAAGAAATCAGTCGAAAAAATTTACTTCTGATTTTTTAAAAGCATTACAACATGAACAAATTTTTCTTAAACCAAAAGGTATTTCCATGTAACCGTACTATAAGTCACAATTTACGAGGAGATTAAACGCTTTTTTTATTTGAAAAATAAATAAAATGAAATAAATCACTTTGAATTATTTAGTTTTAATAAGTGTAAACAGCTATTCTAATAACTTTTTTTATTTCATGTTAAAAATTGTAATGATAATCACTTTTCATACATGTGACCTACACTACATAAACGATAATGTTTGCATAAAATTAGGGTATGCGAGTACCCAAAATTCTAACATTTTTGCTATTATTTTAATCTTTTCCAAATTTGGCAAAGTGATTTCAAATATAAGGAACAATTCTTTTAGGGCAATTTTTTTTTATTTAAGTATAATTAATTTATTTTAGACGGTGTTTTTCAACTAAAAAAATGGGTTTATGCTAACACTTCTAGCATAAAAAGTTTTACATTAATTTACCTGAAATTTGTTACAGATGCTATTTCAATATATATGTATATCTGCGCCATTAACCTCTAACATCTGGTGTAAATATATAAGTGTTTTTTTTTTAAATGTCCAAATGTAAGTTAATCGAAAAAAATCTTTTTTTGTGGATAATTTATAAAATTTGTCTTAATAACTTCTTTTCCTTGTAATTAGTATGTAACTCTAGAGGGTCATTGCATGCATCAGTTCAAAACGAAGAATTTAACACATAATTAATATTTATAGGATGAAAATTGAATGTGGTAGGCTTGTTAGCGTAAACCTCTTTTTTTAGTAGAAAAACACCGTTTAAAAAAAAATTATATTTAAATTTAAAAAAATGCCTAAATAGTATTATTCATTATATTTGAAATCACTATACCAAATTTGGAAAAGATTAAAGTAATAGTAAAAATTTTAGAATTTTGTGGAATTTTGGGAATTGGCCTACCTTAAAATCTTGTAAAACCAGCAAAATTAGTTGCTGGATTGGGAGATTCTGATACATTAATACCGCATTTCGATCTTTTATTTCTGTACTGGATTCAATAAGTGAGCTCTCTGGGATCGTTGGTTAGATGTGCTGTAATTCGTAGTTCTTGAAAAGCCATTGAGTAGATTTCATCTCTTAATGCATATCGATTTAAAAGAACCGTCTTAAAAGATAATGGTTTGATTCTAAGATTTGGCTTTATGGACTGGTGGAAAGAGAGCAGCATATTTCTTTTCATTAAAAGGATTTTATTTTATGTAAACTTTTGACCTTATCAACGTTTGTTTAGTGAAAGGATTTTCAGTCATTGGAAAGAATTTGTTTTATTGATTTGAAATGTTGTTTTTGGTCTTGGGAAATAATTTGTGGACTAGTCCCTGTTAATTGCTTAAAAAGTATATAATTATAAAGTATTTGTAAACTTCATTTTTTCATTAAAATTTTGTTACTCTAATGTTAAATATAATCGTAATACAAATTTTGGTTGAATCGGTTAACCTTTTATTTTTAAGATTCGAACAAACGAAATTTTACATTTTTATTCAGGTGTAAAATTTAACAAAAACACGGTTAAATGAAGATTAAAAAGTAATAGCATTATATATTAAGCAAATAAATCTTAATAAATTAAAAATTTTATATAAATCTAAATTTTTTAACAGTTAGTTCTCAGAATGTATGCGTCAAAAAGAACAATGGTCGAGAAAACTTATAACAAAATTCTGAATCACAATAAAAACTAAGTAAAAAATCCACAGTTTGACATTAAAATTTTTTTGTTCGGATTAAAGGACTTCTTTGACACAAAATATGTATTTTTGTTTGAATTAGAGGACCTCTTTGACACAAAATTCTTGAATACCTTAAATTAAGAGATATTTTAGAAAAACTGATTTCGTAATTTGAATCAATTACTAAAATCTATCTCAAATCTGTTATAAAATCCCAAGCACTCTTTTGATAACTTTATCTTTATTTGAAAAACAAGACTTTGAGGAAAACTTAAATTTTATTTCATGTTTTCTTCTTTGAAATGCAATAATATATGCATGATTATATAAAAGTTAAACCTTCCTTTTTTTTCTTAAAGTTCCTTACTTGTGCAGTATTAAATTAAAATATTTGTCTCTTTATGCAAAGAAAAAACAATTCATAAAAAATGTTTTCCATTGTAAATGGATGTTAGAACTAAGAATTTTTATAATTACATTTAAATCTAAATTAAAAAAAAACTTCCAGCTTTAATTGTAATTACATAACTTAACTGAAAACATGTTTATGGTCTTAACTTAATGTTGATGACTTTTTATGCATCTAGAATTATTCTACTTAATAATTGGAAAATTAACATAAATTAGGTGCGTTCGTTATTGTTTACGCAACTTCCCCTAAAAAAAACAAATGAATATGATTCTCAAACTCAAAAGTTGCTCTCTAATAATAAATCTAATTGCAGAAGAGTAAAAAGTCAAATGCATAAAAAAGAACATCTCAATTAACAGTAATTAAATTTTGCTGCTTTGCTTCCTTGGTAACGATGCATTCTCCCCAAAAATGCGAGCAAATTAATTTATTTCGAATGAGTGAGCTAATTGCATGCCCAGAGATGAAACTGTATTCATTTCTGCTCTACGGACTCTGTTTTTATATGCAATAATATTTTTTTCTTACGCTTGAAATTAGGGATAGCATTAAAAACGTGTTTTATGTCATTAAGTTCATTTGCATCATTTGCATGCGGAAGTAAAAAATATCGATTTTTTGACGGCTATGTATAAGAAAAGCTTCCATATTTAGTTGAATCAATTCGAAAAAAAAATTTAAAGTAATTTTGAGACCATTAATTTATTTAAAATATTTTTTGAAGAATGTAAGTTATGGCAGCTTTATCTTTTTGACTACCCTCCCAGATCAATAACTTTAAGACCTTAAGTACTTTAAAATATATTTTATTTTTATTTTTTTTTAAATGTATTTCTTAGGTTATTACATGAATTACAATTTTGTAAAAATTGTAATTAAAATTGTAAAAAAATGTAAAACGACTTTAAAACTAACTACTAAAATAATTTTTTGAAAAGTTTAAAAAAATTAAATTTTTTAAGAACTCTAATATCGCAATGACCAATTTTTTATTCGGAAAAATATTTTTTTAGAATTTAAAAACTCTAAAACATTCTAAAATTTCGAAAGTACTCATCACATAAATTTGCATGCTTCCAACTGAGACCAATATATTTTGCAAAAAAAAAATATTTTTTTGACAATCAAAGCAATATTTTTATAAATATTTATTAAATCAGAATAATATTTTGCTCTAATCAAGAGACCTCATGATTAGCAAATCATTTTAATCACTAGGGTCCATTATTTCGATAAAATACATAACTCTACAGAGTCCACAAAATTTGAAATTTAAATTGTTTCCAAAATACACTCTGAGCGCCGCCGATTTCTTAGTCAGTCTCAGAAATGAATGAAACATATTTACATATTAAATATCACAGATTTTTCTGCCCTTTATCGTATTATTTTGAGATGAGTGTAATTAACACTATGCCAATTTTAAGCAAAATGATTTGATTTAATACATTGAGAACGATTGGCTAGAGTGAGCTATCTGCTAAATTTTATCTAAATGTTCCAAATATAGGGCTAATGAAGACTCTAGTTAATGAACAATTTAATGTATGAAAAATTAAGTTCCATAACATTAAATTAAAAAACGAAAGAAACCTAGAAACAAAAAGTTATTTGACTTTGAGAATAACATTAGCATTTTTCTTGTGACAAATGTTATCTTGAAAAATGTTAAGGAAATCTACGAAGTATTGATTTATTTAGTGTAATTTGAACGAAGTTTAGTATCGCACACCTCCAGTTTTACTATTATTTTGCTAAACTCTGTTGAACTAGCGTAACAACAATGTCGACATGCTTATTATCTTCTAAAAGGGAAAACTTATGCAAAAAACCAATATTCCATCAATACCAGAACGTCAACATGACTTATTATAATCCCCTTGAATCTACAGGGCGGTTATAACGCTCCCTATTCGGAGTGGTCTGTAGCTTGAATGAATAACCCAAATGCAACAAACTTTGAGACACTTACTAATCAAGAAGGGGGGGGAAAGAATGGAATCATTAAAAACAAACTCGTCTCTTGACCAGGGTTCTCAATTACGAGGCGTAATTGGATGTGTTGGTCGTAATTAGCCATAATTGGCTACTCCTCGTAATTATAACATTGGTCAAGAGGCGAGTTTCTGTGTTCTAATTCCATTCTTTTTCGTAATAAAGAAACTCGTCTCTTGACCAGGGTTCTAAATTACGAGGCGTAATTAGCTGTGTTGGCAGTAATTTGCCATAATTGACAACGCCTCGTAATTTAGATTCTGGTCAAAAGACGATCTTGTTTTTTATGATTATTCTTTTTTATGATTATTCTTTAGGATTCTGTCTTTTTATGATTCCATTCTTTCCCCCCCCCCCCTTCTTGAATAGCAATTTTCTCAATTTTTGATGCATTTGGATTATTCATTCAAGTTACAGACCACTCCAAATAGGGAGCGTTATTTTATAACCACCCTGTATATCGTTTTAGTGGGGTTAGGTTAAGGCTGAATCATCGTCGCACTAGAGCTATCGTATTTCAAAACCACAGACAAGTGACGATCCGACACCTGAATAGGCACCCAACGCAACCGTCAACGGCGACATCGTACGCAGCGTTAGGACTGTGAGGGTTATTTAAAACGCACTCCCTCTACACAGGGCATTATTCGTCGGACATTTTTGGCTTCATGGGCCGTTTATAGGTCAGCAGTTATTTTGGTGATGCCCGGACCGAACCTGGGATCTTTCGCATGCTAGACGAGTGCCTAACCGACTGGGCCCCTTACATCTTTTTTGCAGAAACTATTAAATGCAATTTTGTCAAATCACAACAACCCCAACTTGTTATGCTTCATATCTTTTAATAATTCCCTGCCCTTGCCACATCAAAGACGGGACTCAATTTTCTCGATGAATACATAAAATGTTTTCTTTTTTGTGTGTTTTGGGACAGAGCTACGTCAACGGACCTAATTTAACCCAAAAGAGGATATAATCCGAGTGATTGCATTAGACTTTGGCTGTTGTATAAATTAGGTTGTGTTATATCAGTTTGGGAAAACTAAACTAGAAGATTTTGTGTGAATTCAGAGGCTAAAGCATCTGAAAGTACATTTAATGTTTAAGTTTAATGCATTTTTGGTGGATGTAAATTTGTTTGTGATCTACTTAAACAGAATTGTATTAAGTAAAAAATTTTAAAATATTAAAGAAAATTGGACGTCAAATAAAGTTTTAAACCAACTAAAGCTGATAAATATTGAATTACATTTGTGAAAACATGTTCCATATTCAATTTTAACCATTGTTTGGCACCAAATATGATGAATTTCATTTTTATTGACGGACAAAGCAAGTATATTTCACTGAAATTCACTTAATTTAACTCGACTTATTTTCTTGTGAAAACTGAAATGAACTTTACGTTGCCGCGGCAAATCCTGCGACTTCGTAAATACATCCAAAATTATGAAAGCCTTTTGCGTAAAACGAATCTTATTCTCACTACTCCTTCATAACATCGCATCCCCTTAAAGGGTCCCAATACCCAAAAATCTGGGGGGAAAATCCTTTTTTTAAAAATATTTTTCAAATAGTATTCAAACCTTTTTTTAACAATTCTCAGAAAATTATTTTGAGAAATTCCCATTACTTCTTTATTTATGCATTTTTGAAAGGGACACTGTAATCAATATTTCATCCTAATTTTCCATGATCCATTACTTAAAAAGCTCCTATCACTGTTCGCCGTTTTTGTATTTTGATAAAATTCAAAATGCTAAGGCTTTTTTATATGATACTTTGGGTTAAAAAAATCTTTTTTTATTATTATAAATATATACTTAATAGTTGTATGCATTTGATTTTTATTTTTTTCAATCAAGTTTTTATAAAAGACCTTAAAAGTTGAAAATTTTTTCATGTTTTTTAACCAAATTTTGAAAAAAAATTAAGAAATTGTTCACTTAAATATAAATCTACTCTATCATACGTTTCTTTAAATATTAAAAAAAAAGTTAAATATGTAAGAGAAAAAAACTAGTATTGATTTTAAAAAGGCTGAAAAATCAACACAAATTTAGATTAAAAACAAAATTAGTAGGTGATAGGTGCTTATTATTCTACTATAAACACTTTTGCAATGCATCATTGAAAATCCAAAACCAAATATCAGATATTGAATTTCCAAAACTTTCATAAGTTCCAAATTTAGATTAAAAACAAGATTAGTCAGAATTTTTATATTTTAAAATATTGCATTGTTGTTAATTTGTGTGCTTAACAAGTAGAAAAACTTTGAAAAGTCTACCTGTAAAATTAAAAAAAAATTTCAAAGGTATCGGACTCTCTTAATCATCTCCGGGGTTGAAGACAACGAAGCATTTGAAACGTTTTGTCACTATATAAAAAATACAACAACACGAATGTTTTGATAGGTGCTTATTATTCTTCTATAAACACTTTTTCAATGCATCATTGAAAATCCAAAACCAAATATCAGATATTGAATTTCTAAAACTTTCATAAGTTCCAAAAAAGTCAAATTTTCTTACGTAAATGTTTATTTTAAAATAAATCTGTCAAAACATTCCCAGCACTGATTTCTTTAAAGAAAAAATACCGATGTTTACACCGTTTTTGTTCCCAACAATCCTTTAACGAAGAAATATAGGTTCAGTCCCTCCCTGGGGGGCTAAAAAATAATTCGTTTTTTTTAAGCAAGAAAATAAATAGAAAAGTGTATATGAATGTGTGAAAACATTTTAGAGAGTTCTTTTTATAAGCCTGGAAAATAAATACGGACATTTTTTTTCTTCCCTAAGTCTACCGAGTGTCGACAACGATATATTTATATTCTTTTTTTATTATTTTAGTTTTCGTTCAAAGTCATTTGTTCTGTTGTGAATGAATGTTTAACCGAGTGGCGGGAAGGAAATAAAATTCTTTAAAAGAAATAAAATAAAATAGTATTTTTGTCGCACATTTCTAAAAGGAAAACCTTTTCTTTTCAAAACGCCCGCTGAACATGGTTTATTTGATTTGGAAAAGCTGTATGTGTACGTTAAAACTGTTGTCGAAATTTTTAGCAGAGGCAATCTCTAAGAAAAATGTTGTTTATGCCGTCTTGGGTGATAAAAGGTTTAATGCCATTTACAGCTTGGTTAATATGCTACACTATCAAAAATGAATGCTCAAAAACGATGAAATTTTCCTTAATTTTGACGATTCCGTTGCTGACAAATGCTCCATAGCTATTGGTGATTATTTAAGTCGATTCTTAATTAAACCAAAAAGTTTTCGTTTCCTCAAAGTGAGGGAATTTGAATCGTCATTTTCATGAGGATTTGAATGTCGTCTAATCTAAAGAAATATTTCGTCATTTTTGAGCATGTGAGTACAACAATGAGATTCAGTTTCCTCAAAATCAAGATACAGAATCGTCAAATCACGATCGTAAAAGTGAGGATTCGCGTTATTAAAAAGTCACGTGATAGTTTGACGAAAAAATCCTCAAAATTAACGAAATGAGGCTTGAGGATTCATGAATCGTCAAAAATGAAAGTGTTATTTGTGAGAGTGTACCATTGTGCTCCTTTAAGTGTCCGTCTTAAAACTTTAAGGGTTGAAGCCGAGTCTCCAAACCGAAGACTTAATTCTTTGGGTTAATTTTAAGGAAAAAATATTTTTTAAAGACAAATTACTGCAGCTGTAATAATTATTTTTTGAAACAGGAACAGTTTTTGTCTATTTCAAATGTAACTGGCCTGCATAGCTCTATAATTCCAATCGAAATATCTTGTTGTAAAATTTTTCATTAAAAGTTTTTTAAAAAATTGAACCAATTTCAAAAAGTGTAATCATTTAACTATGTAAGTCAGCTACATTTAACATACGCAAAAGTCGTTTGCAAAAAATTCACTGCATTTTGAGTAATTTGGGTTTAAAAAGTTACTTCTTCCTTTTCGATATAAATACAACGAGAAGAAAACCGTACCTATTCAACTTTAAACTGTTCAAAATTACAAATCTCCCTAGCTATTGGTGCTTATTTAAATCTATTCTTAATTAAACCAAAAATTATCATGAATTATTTGATCTTGGTGTTAGTTTATTTTTTTTAAATAAGATACTTGAAAAAAATACTACAATGTCATTCCAACAGTCAGATAAAGGGGTGGAATCTTTTCAGACAACTTGATGAAATTCTCAAGTTTTTCGGAGTAAATTTATCGGAAAAGTCAAGCGACATTTCTACGTGATAAGCATGGAATAGGGGGTCTTTAAGAATTCAGCTCGAGATTTCGCGGGCTTTAATTCGGCGGGAATATTGAAAATGAATAAAAATCCGGAATTGAATAATGTAAGGAAAGAATTTATTCGAGTTTTAACACAGTTCCTCTCCATTCAAAAGTTTGGATAAGCTAGAGAGATAAAAAAAAACGTAGAAATTTGTTGCAAGACATTTTGTTTAAATAGATAAGAATGCGTAATATTGTTTAACTGTTTCATTTAATTTTTAAGTTAAGATAAATAAATGAAATAGTTATATTTTTATAGAAAGTAAGGATTATTCTTTTTCATTTTTTTCGAATTTTCAAATGCAAAATAAAGTTTTCTTAAGAGAACTGTTTAAACTTTATGAAATAGAGAGTTATTGGAAAAGAACTTAGAAATTTTGAAATATAATTTGGCAAAGGCGTAGTTTTAAAGTAAATAAATAGACCATTTTTAATAAAAAGTTATATCGTTAGAAATTATTAATTAAAACTTTACTTTTAACATACGTCCTATACAAATATTTAATCCACAGTGTTTTAATCATTGTACTTATCTAGAATAATTGTAGATTATTTTTATAAGCATTAAGGATTTTATTTATTGAAAAAAAAAAACATTTTCTTTCTAAATACTTAATCAACTAAGGAATTTTACTCATTATTTTACTATTATTTTACTTTCTCTTTCGATTTTTGTAATTTGGTAGTTTTTAATTCAAAGTTTAAACTATTTATTTTAGTCGTGTCTTACAAAAAATGCGTATTTGTATAGATATATTAGATTAAAATTCCTCGTACTAAAAAATCATTGAGCTTTAAAAATTCAATGATTCCATTGTAACTTAGCAATCTGCTAAGAATAAACATTTTTAGAAAAAAAAATTCTGAAATCTTTTTTTTAATTTTTTTTTTTTTTTTTTTTTTATCATAAACAGTTGAGACGTTTTTATTAAAACGCTAAAGAAAAGCTAATAGAAAGTTAATCTAATGCAGGTTTTTGGGTTTCTGTAATTATATTTTATTGTAAAAGTAATTAAAACTAGTTGTGTGTATCACTACACACCCTTCAGTTACCACTCAATTTTAGGTTAGGTTTGAATTATCGTCGCACTAGGGCTACACGAGGGCTATTGGCGACGGGCGTCGTATTTTAGAACCACAGTCAAGTGACGAGCCAACACCTGAATAGGCACCCAACGCAACCGTTAAGGGCGACATCGTACGCAGCGTTAGGACTTAGAAGGATATTTAACGTGCACTCCCTTACACGGGGTATTATTCGTCGGACATTTTTGGCTGCACGGGCCGTTTATAGGTCGGCAGCTATTTTGGCGATGCCCGGACCCGAACCTGGGACCTTCCGCATGCTAAGCGAGTGCTTAACCGACTGGGCTCCCCAGCCCCCAATTGCCACTCAATAAAGAAGTACATTTAAAGGTAACTATCCTCTTTAGTCCCGAGCAAAATCCTACACGTATATTCTTAATCTAAACATCCTTTTCATACAAATCTATGATGAAAGGTATGTTCTGCAAAGAAATTTTTTTAAAAAATTATTTTTATAGTTGGACACGCTTTAAAATAATGAAAATACACATTTTTTTTTGCCTTAAATGCTAAACAAAAGGCCGTATCACTTATTTGTAGTTAACAGATTATTTTAGCATTGTTTTTAATCCAAAATGTTTTAAAAATGAACTACTAAAAGAACGTTTTGAAAAGTTTGAAAGAAATTTTAGTTATTTTTAAGAACCTTAATATCGTATTGACCGTCGTTCAACTTCATTTTTTCCAGAAATAAATGACTGATACCTGTGATCAAAGGCTGAAAATTGATATTTGGATCTTCTTCTATCGGGCCAAGTCGATTTCGGAACTAATTAACTTGCAAATTGTTTGTGGGGAGGCTTTAAAAAAATTCCCAAGTAGGTCGCAATAGTTTAGATACCCTACAAAGTAATTTCAATAACTTTAAAACCTGAAAAGTTCTTTGCGCATGCGCAATTTTCATGAAAACTTTATTATGACTTAAAACGTTCAGAGGAAGTTTTCGGATTCGAAGCCATCTAAAACATGTAGATAACACAATATCTCCGACTGGGGAGCACACTCAGTTAGGCATTCGAGTAGCATGCGGAAGGTTCCAGCTTCGGGTCCGGTCATCGCTAAAATAACTGCCGACCTATAAACGGCCAGTGCAGCCAAAAATGTCTGACGAATAATACTCCGTGTAAGGGAGTGCACTTTAAATATCCTTCTAAGTTCTAACGCCCTTAATGGTTGCGTTGGGTGCCTACTCAGGTGTCGTCTCGTCACTTGACTGTGGCACTAAAATACGACGCCTGTCGTCAATAGCCCTCGTGTAGCTGTAATGTGACGATAATTCAAACTAAAATATCGGAAATAGCTTGTAATAAACCACAGTTGCTGGAATTATTTTTCAACTCTAACCAACTAAGAATAAATAAAAATTAACATTAAAAAAAACAAATATAGTTTTTAAATTTTGTTCAACGTTGAGTTTAAAAAAAATAAATTTTAAAACTTTTTAGGTATGTGTAAAATACTTTTAACTTTAATCTTTAAGACATCAAACAAGTAAAAAGTAAACTTGCCCAAAAATAAATTAAGAAATCTTTACGTAATAGTTCCTTTAATAGTTAAGAGGTATTGATTATATTTTTTAAAATATATTTTTTTTTACTCTTAGCTAACGTAGTGAAAGGTATTTTTTTAGATTAAAACTTTTTTTTCCTATTGTTATAAGGGTTACTGCAATGATTAAATAGGTTAAAGAAATTTGAAAGTTTTTTATTTCTGATACAAAAAAACGAAAAATCTAGTTTTAACATTTCCTCTTAGTATTTTTTTCTGTAATTCTTTTCAAAGAAGTTAACTAATGTATTACTTAAACTTATAAAACGAGGTTTAGTTTTTTTTAAAAAAATATAGCTTCAAAAATATGTCCTGTTTAGCTTTAACAAATTCATATTAGGAATGTTTACTTAACAAAAACCTAACGTAAGATTAATTCTTTCATAAGCTGCTTATAATAAGTCTCATTTTGAAATTTTTTGAAGTCAAAAATCTTACACACCTATAACGAAATTTTAAAGCGTATAATTAATTTTTTGAACTTCTTAAAAGAATTTCGAAATACTTTTCTAGTTCATAAATTCTGAAGGGAAAATCCCGCGCGAATAATCCGTACCGAAATGCTTCATTGTTTAATTCCATGTAATGTAATAATTATTAAACACTGTAGAAGGCAGTTGTAAAATTAAAATGCGTTGTTTCAGATTACATAATTTTCCATGATTCATTTTTACTCTTTCGCGATTTTATTGGTTGATTCGGGGGCTGGGGAGCCCAGTTTGTTAGGCACTCGCCTAGCATGCGAAAGGTCCCAGGTTCGGGGTTCGGATCCGGGCATCGCAAAAATAACTGCCGACCTATAAACGGCCCATTTACATTTTAATACCACTTGTGAACTGTTGCCACTCATAACGTAAAACATACCAATCCCATTACTGGAAAAATGGTTAAACCATCAGAAAGGCGGTAAATCAGAGTTTATAAGCCCAAATAAACCGTCAGACTCAACGGTATTTCAATTCAAACATCCCTTCTAAATGGCTGTTACACATCCAGTAGTTCCGGTAATGTTGCGGAACGGTTCCGTACACAATTTAACCAAAATACACTTTTTATTCTGATAAAATAGCCAGATTTTCTCAAATAATATTCAAATCTGCTAGACCTTAAACCAAATTCATGATTTAAATATGTTTTCTATATGGATTCTCAAATAGTTTATGGAACTCTTTAAATCTGCAGAAGGATCTTCTCCATAGCATATTTCTATTTACCCAACTTGGGTTGGGAAAGAGTGTAGACGGCATATTCATTTAATTCTTAACTCTATTGGGAAAACTAATTAGGAATCCAAATCTATGCAAACTCATTACACATACACAGCAGATAATTCGTGAGGACTTATCTGGATAATCCCCTTTCCTGCTTATTTGACGGGAATTGATTTACACTCTTCGATTTACACTGACGCCCGTCGCCAATAGCCCACGTGTAGCTCTAGTGCGACGATAATTCAAACCAAACTAAACCAAACCAAAAGGAGAAGTGCATTTTCCAGTCTGGAGGAGTGAAATCCACTCAGACTGAGTTAAATTAGGAGTGTTTGTTTTAAGAGTGTACAGATGAGATTTTGAGTTTGAATCAATCAAGACATTCCAAAGTTTTGTTTTGATTATATATTATGACTAAACTAAACTCAACGGCGCAACAGCCCATTACTGGGCCGAGGCCTGACGTGCCAAATTCCAATTATTCCATTCTCTATTCATTATTCGGTGAATTTCTGTTGCACTGTTCCCTTATGCCAGCGACTAACGAATAACAGCCCCAATTCTAACTTTTCGGCCACATTTTATGAAGATTGTATTTTGAAGCTTATTAACAGATATGACAAATGCTTTAATCGTCAAGGTGATTATGTGGAGAAATAAGCAGTATTGTACATTACTTTTGGTAAAAAATCTTTTTTTTTGTATTTTGACTCGTCTTCTTATTACAACCCATTGGAGGTTGAAAAAAACAGCCCTCGTATAATTATAGAGACCTGTAAGTCACTAGTCAGGCTATATTCATAATATGATAGAACAACGTTTGTAAAAACATACAATTCATATGGAAAAATGTGGCTTAAAAAAATTTCCCTTATACCGAGGATTAACACCGAGGCTTTTTGGTTTGGAAATCCGTGGTCAGTCGGTCCGTGGTCAGGCTGTAGCCTAAAGCAGCCAATTTTTTTAAGCGGCAAATTTTACGATTAATTAAAGCGGCATTCGGCAAAAAAATTATTATAAAGATGCAAACATTTTTAAGACAGAAAACAAATAATTTGCATTAATGGTTTAACCAGTAAACGTGCAATACATAGTACGAAACGAATACTAGTACTATGTATTGTACTAGTACAATACATAGTACTATTATTTCGTAGCAAACATGGTCACTGCGAGGAAAATTGCCCCTCCTCCTCCCGGATTTCGAAAGAAAAATAGTAGATCAATTTTTTTAAAAATTCACTTATTTTACTCTTTCTATATAGAGTGTAAAAGCACATAGATGATTGTAATATGTGTATCCATTTTAAAACAGCACATACAACCGTATTTTGCAGCTAACCAGCTACCTTTCCCTGAAGGGGGAGAATATTGTGACAGGGTCGTAGCCTACAGGCGGCAATTCTTTAAATCAGGCCCTGTACTTCAGCCATACTGTCTCACCAAACACAATCAATACTATATTTTCTTGCCTATCCAAGGAACTTTAAAGGTTCACAACAGACCAAAACACATCCATTAATGCAAATGAACCGTCCACCCCACCTCAATCTCCTTTTCCGTCCCGATCCCATTACTGACGAAAACATACGATGGATGGATGGATCACATCGAAATCCCACGGTTTTCCCCGGAATGGAACAAAGACGTATTATATAAGTGAAGAGTGACACATTGGCAGGCTTAAATAGGGACTCTAAAGGAAATAAGGACTAAAAGGCCCCTAAGTCACGTGGTGTTTTTTTTTTTGTTCAGAAGAGACATTGAAAATATTCCAACATTTTTCAATTGTTTTATTTAAGTACATAAAAACGTGTATACCGTACATGCCTCATGAATTCCTTAGTAAAAAGTCAAATGAAATTATTGGTAATAACCTTAAAAACTCTTAAATTCTATTTTACATAATCTTTCTTTGCCAAGCACACGGACATGTCACCGAAAATCGTATAATTTTTTACTATTTAGTTATATCAAGCAAGTACCTCAGTCACGTGTTTGGTTTGTTTATGTTAAGTTTGAATTTTCGACGCACTAGAGCTACACGAGGGCTATTGGCGATGGGCGTCGTATTTTAGAACCACATTCAAGTGACGAGCCGACACCTGAATAGGCACCAACGCAACTGTAAAGGACATCGTACGCAGCGTTAGGACTTTGAAGGATATTTAACGTGCACTCACGGGGTATTATTCGTCGGACATTTTTGGCTGCACGGGTCGTTTATAGGTCGGCAGTTATTTTGGCGATGCCTGGACCCGAACATGGGACCTTCCGCATTCCAGGCGCACGTGCGTTTAGAGCGCCAAGTTGGCGTGTTTACTTGGCCAGACACTGATAAAAACCACTGCATTTCCCTTTCATTTTGTGTTTAAATGTCTTCATTCCATTTCAAAATAATTGTTTATATTACAGTTATTACTAGTAGTTATAACTTAAAAAAAACTTGCATTCAATAGCAGTTTTGCATGTTCAGTGTTTGCCAAGCACGCTGATATATCGCCAAAAATAGGACAATTTCTTTCCATTTAGCTATATTCATAATGCACCTACCCAACCTCATATTTTTCTTATTAGACACCCTGTCTACCACGTTCAAGATCGTTGGAATAGACCATCAATGGAATGTCCACTGCAATGATTAGGCAATTGATGGTGGCGATATATCGAAGACGCAATAACCCACCCACCGTATGCGTCATCTCTAGCCAGAAAGTATTTTTTGTACCTTGGCCTAAGCCCCAATGTAAGGGCATAATGTATGATGAAAGGTCCTTTGGTATATTCCTTCTTAATCTGTATGATGGTATAGAGTTGGCAGTTCAACTAATAAAGTTGATGTGTGGAGTTTATGTCCGTTCTACATACTACGGTTGCTTTTGTCGTGCTTGATAAGTATCATGATCGCAATGTTATGTCAACGGGGAAAGTTTGGGATGATGCAATTTTTCTGTGTTTTTTTTTTGCATTAGACCTCTTAGTATCATTATATTATTATTTTTACTTAAATTGCATATTTCAATATTATTATAGTAGATGGTAAGAAAATAGCAGAATTTCAATACTGATGCTACATTGCTTTATCCAAACAATTTTTAGTAACTTTTAGTAGGGGAAGGTGGGTTCCCTTGGACCTATTTTGACTTTTCAATTTTTAATTTCGTTATTACTTGCAAAAAGTGAATAAAATTTTTTTTACTAAATACTTTATGTTGTTATATACAACATATATTTATTTTAACATGTTATTTAAATTATTTCAACTATTAAAAAAATAAATACAGAAAATTGTAATTAGGACCAAGGTACACCACCAGCGGTGTACCTTGGTCCAACTGGTAGTGTACCTTGGACCAATTATTAACAGGTAGAGAGACTCGATTTACAGTCCGAAAACCAATATTTATTAGCCACATAAAATTCAAAAATACATTTTACAACCAATTCTTATTTCTAGCCAAGATTGTTGTAATTGGTTATGTTAGGTCAATTGGCTTAGTAAAGGGTTTTATTGCCTTAGTTGTTTTAGTGCCCTTTTGGCTTTTTCAGCTGCAATGCGATCTTTCTCAGGTGTATCCGTTAAAATGCAGCATCAAAATGCAGCTCAAATATTTTCTCCTATGTTTATACAACTAGGCCTAAACGTAAAAGGGATGTTCTGCTTTTATATTTATTATAAAAAACATCTTTTTAGATGCGCATGCAATAATTATTTTCTATATTATGTCAATATTATTAAAATTTTATAGGCCTACCATAGATCTAAATAATTAACTACAGAAAAATTATTTATCACACCATATATTTTTTTTTACAAATTTCCATTCTACATAATTTTAAAATCAGGGTTGCATATTAAAAGCTTAAAATGCTTAATTTCTCAAAGGAAAAATTTACTTGAAATTTAAAAAGGGTTTTCAACAATCTGAAGCACATAAGACCTATAGTACTGTACCTTGGACCAGTCCAAGGTACACTACCTGTATTAGGTTCGAGGTACACCACTTGGATATTAAAAACAAAATAGTTAATCACCATGTTAAGGTTAGACTTAACTTAATTTCAAGCACACAGTTTTATAACTAAAACTTTGCTTTATATTGCATAACCATCGTTTTTGAATAAACACTACATGTTTGAGTATAAAAATACACTAAAGAATCAGACCAAATTTACTTTTGAACTGTGAATTTAGTTTTTCGAAACCTCTATAATAAATTCACCTTTTAAACAAACAGATAGAACTTCACTGAGACCCCTGGTAGCAAATACTTTAACTGCATATGGTGTTGTATCAATATCTAAGCAAATCGAGCTAGAATCAGCATAGGTTCGAGGTACACATATGTCCAAGGTACACCACTTACCCCTACCGTTATTTTTTTTTTTAAATTTCTGAAAGCTAATAAAAATATATCAGAAATTTTGGTTTCAAGTGACGTAGACTGGTTTCTTTGGGGGTTTTGGTGGGTATAGTGCTATGTAAGCTCCGTCTATTACATTCATTTACCAATCAATACTGTATGCACATTCAAGTAGAATTTTTGCCACTTGAAACGTGACCAAATGAAAGTTCTTATTGCCAGAAAAAAAAATTTATGCAGATTATTGTCTTCATAATTATCCGTGTCTCATTGAAAGATTTTTTCACAATGGAATCTATTGCAAGATCTACAATGGAATCTATTGCAAGATCTACAATGGAATCTATTGCAAGATCTACAATGGAATCTATTGCAAGATCTACAATGGAATCTATTGCAAGATCTACAATGGAATCTATTGCAAGATCTACAATGGAATCTATTGCAAGATCTACAATAGGATATATTGCATTGCAAGATCTACAATAGGATATATTGCATTGCAAGATCTACAATAGGATAGATTGCATTGCAAGATCTACAATAGGATAGATTGCATTGCAAGATCTAGAATTTAATCTATTGCAAGATCTAGAATGATATCGATTGCATTGAAAAATCTACAATGAGATACATTGCATTGCAAGATCTACAATGAAATATATTGCAAGATCTAGAATGAAATATATTGCAAGATCTAGAATGGAATCTATTGCAAGATCTAGAATGGAATCTATTGCAAGATCTAGAATGGAATCTAATTGCATTGCAAGATCTACAATCGAATCTATTGCATTGCAAGATCTACAATGGAATCTGTTACATTAAAAGATCTACAATGGAATCTATTACATTACAAGATCTACAATGGAATCTATTACATTACAAGATCTACAATGGAATCTATTGCATTGCACGATCTACAATGGAATCTATTGCATTGCACGATCTACAATGGATAATCTATTGCATTACAAGATCTACAATGGAATCTATTGCAATCTGCAAGGAAATCCATTGCAAGTTCTACAATGGAATCTATGACATTACAAGATCTACAATGGAATCTATTGCATTGCAAGATCTACAATGAAATCTATTGCATTGCAAGATCTACAATAGAATCTATTGCATTGCAAGATCTACAATGGAATCTATTGCATTGCAAGATCTACAATGGAATCTATTGCATTGCAAGATATACAATGGATAATCTATTACATTGCAAGATCTACAATGGAATCTATTGCATTGCACGATCTACAATGGAATCTATTGCATTGCACGATCTACAATGGAGAATCTATTGCATTACAAGATCTACAATGGAATCTATTGCAATCTGCAAGGAAATCTATTGCAAGTTCTACAATGGAATCTATGACATTACAAGATCTACAATGGAATCTATTGCATTGCAAGATCTACAATGAAATCTATTGCATTGCAAGATCTACAATAGAATCTATTGCATTGCAAGATCTACAATGGAATCTATTGCATTGCAAGATCTACAATGGAGAATCTATTACATTGCAAGATCTACAATGGAATCTATTGCATTGCAATATCTATTGGGATACGGATTTTACCACTAACATTCCATTTGCCACTACTAACTACGAAACAATAGCAGGTTTACTTCATCAAACAAATGGGTTACGGTATGCGAGAGTTCTCCCATCATTAGCACCCCGTGGAGCCAAACTCTCGAAAAACAACTTAACTGATTTGTTTTTTCCTGCCAAAGTAGAACGTGCCCAGGGGGAGCAACTATCGCTCACAACTAATGAGGTAATGAAATTTGCCCCCTAAAACACAACCCTTTACCACGTTGAGGTTAGAATGATATACAGATGCTGCCAGGACTAAACTACTGTAATAATCAGCTTGTAAAGAGAAGCTATGAGCGCTTTTCAAGGTAGGCCCAAACAAACGCTTGGTTAATTATTTTGTGCTAAGTTGCATGCAATAAAATTTATAAATAACGATTTAAATTTTCCTTATAAAATGGACGTTGAATTATTTTATTGGTTCAAATATACAGTTGTGCTATTATTTTTAATTTACTAATTAAGAAGTTTTAATTTAATTAAAATTAACTTTTGAAACATAAATTGATAAGGAGTTTCCTTTGATTCCCATAGGTACATATATCTCTGCCCACTTTGTAAGTGTAATTTAGGAATCATTTATTATGTGGTAGACATGTATGTTGGTAGGCAGATGTTTTCAGACTTGTGTGCAGGCTTGACCCGCTATAAACCTTTGTCGGTTAAGACAGACACAACACACACATATGAGACAGATGCTAACATCTATCGTCACCTCCACAATTTAGACATGTCCCTGAAGGAAAGAGAAATAGTCTCCAGGGATCTGTAAACGAGGGAAACTGCGCAATGACCTCCCACAGGACTTTTGTACTAACAGATTTTAACGAGAACGTACTCCGCATATAGTTGGTGGGCCTTCAGTGGTACCGGGACTCGATCGCGAGACCTTCCGATTCCGAGATCTTAACCACAAGGCTCTCCACATCCCCCATTCAATATGGGTTTTTATCGGTTTTACTAGAAGATGCAAGTTTTATAAACATTTTCAAATAAAAAAATTTTGATTTCAGATCAATTTTTGATTAGCTAGAATTCCCCCCCCCCCCCGATTGATACTTTCATCTGCAAGGGTCTCAAGAGATAAGTTACTAGGACGGCCATTTTGAAAAAACTACAGTAAAAAAATCTAATTTTTGAATTTTAATGTATAATGAATAAACATACGGAATTTTAAAACGATTCATGTATTTCTTCCCTTTTAATAACGTCTCTGAAAATCGATCTCAATTCAGGTGGTTACATGAATCGCTCCCCTTAACTTGACAACTTCAGTATTTTCCCCCTTGTCGAGCGCATCTTCCTTCATTCTAGCCTCCAATCGAGGACATAAATGAAGACAAACTGCCCGGGTAAGGAAGTGGCGGGTTTTCTTCCTATTTAGGCGTGATCAGGGTGATAAGCTGGCGTCACTCAGTGGCAGACACGTGACGTCACAGCAGGGCCTCCCGATATGCCGAACGGCATATCGGGAGGCCCCACTCTTGAATTAAAACTGGAGTTAAATCAAAGTTCACTTCCTTTTTTCAACTGTCTGCAGTGTCATTTGAGGGTTAGATTGTCTTTTGAAAGTGCTAAGGGGGAATGGGCGAGGCGAGCTGGACCGGGGGTCTCCAAACTCAAGTGTCTCAATGTTAAGGCGGGATCATACCGAGCAGGCAACTCAACGTGGACGAGGGCGACATCTGGTGAAGATATCGGAACTGCTATAGAGGGAGGTTCAGAGAATTCGGAGACTAGCAAATCAAAATGGTTAATTCATTGATTGACGTTTTCATCTTATTTTTCAATCCTTCTATAAGTAGCCGATTGGTCAGTTTTAAACTACCTTTCCTAAGCTCCTCCCCTTGTCAACGTATCTCACACCTCCTTCGAGAAATTCCCGCCGACGCCCTGGGTGCAATTCCTCTCTATCTGTGTGCCAGTAAAAAATATGTCTATGTCTGTCTTACATGACGAGGTTTATAGGTGGGTATCTGATCAAGCACACAACCCAGAAATACATGTACCAACCAACCATTTTCCCTATGAGAAGACGGGATGACTCACTTTGCAGGTTAATTGAATAACGTCGCACGAAAGCTACGCCTGATCTTTAAACTCACCACGTAAATTCTAGTTTCGGTTGTAATCAGTCCAATCAAATCCAAGCTATAAAGTATCGTTTGGCAAGTTGAGTTACAAGCTTTTGTAATTTTTTTTCAATTTATGTTAAAATTTGTAGGTTTCTTTTAGAAGTGATTGATAAATATACAAACAGTTACTACCCTATACTATACGCATTAAAAAAGATAATTTGCATAAATAACAGGTGACTACAAAAAAGGGAAGCAGTTACAGTTGGTACTAAAGTTTATTATGTGACACCATAAACATTTATACCTGCCTACCTATTGTTGTAATCTCTGCTGGATGTCATGCCTAGTAATTTTTTGGTTGGTACAAAAATATTATCAGGTATGACATCCAACAAAGGGGGTCGGGTCATTACCAGGTGGGTCGGGTGCAATTTTTTTTTTCGACATTCGGATAATCATTCATGCTTCGGATAATTGAAGTTCTACTGCACACGGTTTTAGAATTTATATTAGAAATTATTTAAACATTGTGTTATATCTATCTGTGGAATTTTGTCGACATGCCTCGTAATTTTAAAATGCCGTCAGAAAGACGATGCTTGTATCTGACTGGGAACCAATTCGTAATATTGTGCAAGACTATGAAACATAGCACCGCGATGGATTTAATGTGCGCAAACCCTCTCTATACGGTAGATATTTGATTGATATTATGATTTATAGAAGGATTACATTCGATCCTGGCATCGGATCTCTGGGTCGGATACTATACTGGGTCAAACTATACTTTGTAGTACCCTCTTTGCACATTTTTAAGACTCCTATGACCCCTTAATGAAATATGCACTTGCATGGCACTTTTTTTTGCTTAAGGGATCACAGGAGTTTGCTTAAGGGGTCACAAATGTGCAAAGAAGATACTACAAGGCGTAGTTTGATCTTTCATGTCATTTTTTAACCACTCAATAAATGAGTATAATTTTTTATATGTAATTCTACAGGATTTATTTATTATAAAACAAGTTTTAAAATTTATGAAACTTAAACCAAAACTAAAATAAGTGATGTTAAACATGAAGCTATTTGAACACATTGTGATTAGGCTTGCGCGGCAAATTGTGAGGTCAAAATTGAAAAAAATGACCAAGAAAATGACTTAATATTGTACACATATGTACACTGTACAGACAAAGACTTATACCTAAATTCTCAGCTCAATTTTAATTAGAAATTATTTTAAGAACTCTTTTCTAAAAAAATGAATTTAAAAAATTTCGATTTTAAATATTTTTTAAAATAATTTCTAATTTAAGTTGAGATGGGAATTTAGGTATAAGTCTTTGTCTATACATATTTGTACAATATAAAGTCATTTTCTTGGTCATTTTTTCAATTTTGACCTCACAATTTGCCGCGCAAGACTAATCACAATGTGTTCAAATCGCTTTATGTTTAATGTCCTTTATTTTAGTTTTGGCTAAAGTTTCATAAATTTTAAAATTTGTTTTATATTAAATAAATATCGTAGAATTACATATAAAAAAATTATACTTGTATATTGAGTAGTTAAAAAATTACATGAAAGATCAAACTAAATTTTGTAGTTCCTTCTTTGCACATTTTTAAGACTCCTGTGACCCCTTAATCGAAATTGTATAGTGGTGTTTGGAATCGGTTCAGTTTGATCGGTGAAATGGTTGTTTGTGGTGCTTGGAATCGAAGAACACTTTAATGCCTTATTTTTTCTTCTCAAAAATATTCCACACAATTTTCCTTAAAAACTTCCATTTTATTACGATGCATATTTACATAAATTATCATACGATTATTTTTCAGAACAAAAAAAATTATATGTTTGACAAAAGTGTATTTTTTAAAATTCATTCGTATCCTTTTTTGAAATTTATAACAAATGTTATTGATAGATTAAAAAACCACATCATAAAAGTAATATTGAAAGATCATTGAAAGTAAATATATTGAATATGCTTCAAAATATTAAATTTTTCGATAAGGGGACGTACATAAATTACGGCACGCTCAGAGGGGGAGGGAAGGGTATGCGCCAACATGAGGATCGAGAAGTAACGATTCAAAAATTTCCAATTTTGCAAAGAAAAACTGTCTTAAATAAAATGAAGTTTTTGAAAAAAATTTTTAAAAAATTATAAGAGGCACTATTATAGTTGTGTAGTGTTTTTCTGAAGAAGACGAGCCGAAACTTGTATAATTTGTACAGCAACAAATAAAGTATTTGCGCCAATAACGTGGTTTCTTTAGTGAATCCTCTCATGCTTGTTTCAAACTCAAAATGGAAGACACTTTAGAATAAATTCCCATTACTAAATATCTGCGATTTTTATCGTGCATTTAGAGTAAAATTGAAACAACCAATAAAATCACGATGGACAAAAAGGAAAACTGGAAACTTATATAATCTAAAACAACCAAATTGCAATTTTCTTTGAAAATAATTCGGCAATCTGGATTTGAAGGATGCTACCTCGAATAATTAGCTATATTCTAGGAGTTAGGGAAAATTTAATCTAATTGAAACTAATAAGGTTTAATACTGTTGTTGTGATCATGGATATCCTATGGAAGAATGTTACCAGAGCGTCCGGAGAGGATGGAAATCTTTTTACACAAATTAAGACCAACATGTAGACAATTAACATTGTATTGATCGCTGAGTACGATGTCGCCCTTAGCGGTTGCGTTGGGTGCCTATTCAGGTGATGGCTCGTCACCTGACTGTGGTTCCAAAATACGATGCCCGTTCTCCAATAGCCCTCGTGTAGCTCTAGTGCGACGATAATTCAAACCTTACCTAACCTAACATTGTATTGACAAGTCAATCATCCATGCGCTTACCAACCGGGATTCGAACGCGGAAACTACTATTTGGGATTTATACGGGATATTCGGTATGCCGAGTATGCAGCGATAAAGGTTTAATAAATTACAGGAATAAGAAAATGATGCACATAAAGAAGACAAAACAGATCAGTCGGTTAAAAAAAAATTTTGCCTTAAATGTGAAAGATCCCAGGTTCGGTCCGGGCATCGCCAAATCAACCGCCGACCTATAAATCGTCCGTGAAGAAAAATGTCCGACGAATAATACCCCTTGCATTTGGAATACACGCCAAATATTCTTATTAGTCCCAACACTACGTACGATGGCTCCTTGAACAGTTGCATTGGGTGAAGCATCAGTTGCACTGATGTTGACTCGTTACTTGACCGCGGTTGTAAACTACGACGCCCGTCGCCAATAGCCATCATATAGCTCTAGTGCGAAGATATTTCAAACTAACTTTACTAAACTATATTAGAGGGGCTGGGGAGCCCAGTCGGTTGAGCACACGCTTAGCATACGGAAGGTCCCAGGTTCGGGTCCGGGCATCGCCAAAAAGTAGCTGCCGACCGATAAACGGCCCGTGCAGCAAAAAATTTCCGACGAATTATACCCCGTGTAAGGGAGTGCACGTTAAATATCCTTCAAAGTCCTAACGCTGCGTACGATGTCGCCCTTAACGGTTGCGTTGGGTGCCTACTCAGGTGCTGGCTCGTCACCTGACTGTGGTTCTAAAATACGACTCCCGTCGCCAATAGCACTCGTGTAGCTCTAGTGCGACGATCATTCAAACCTAAAACTAAACTATATTAGAACACAATGGACGGAACACAACAAGACCTTGCATTGAGAGTGGAACCGAATCATTAATTAAAATCGCGGAAGATCAAAAATGAAAAACTGAAAAAGTTACCTTATATAAAACACGCCAATACTGCTACCTAATGCCAAAACAGATTTAAAACGTTATGCAAAAATCCTTTTTGAAAGAAATGGTAAATTATACAACAAAAACTTCAAGAAGTACATGTTTTTCGGATTTTAACTTAAATTAATATTTCAACAAAAATATATAAGTCCAAATTTGTGCAATTGTTCACACTTTGTAATGCCTTTTTCTGAACTTCAAGTCCCCAAAGCATATTTCAAACTCTTTCAAATAAATCATTTGGAAGAAATTAAAAAAGATTTTTTTTTTTACTAATTAAGAATTAGAATCTAATAGAATGAATCAATGCCACTTAATTTTTTTTAAGCTTTTAAACTGGAAGCAATAGTAAAAAATCCATTTGTATTTTCGAAATTGGCATCCAAAACACACAATGAATTGAAACTTTAGCTTACGGAGCAGAAGTTAAAATTCGCAGACTCTTGAAATTGAACTACACGTACCTTATCTTATCTGAGTTTCAGCATCTTTAACTAAAAGGGGAGGAGCTAACTTTAGGGGGAGGAGCTTAATTTCTACTCCCAGGGGGCGCTACTTCCTGGATAAGACTGGATATTGAAAATTTCATAATTTCGCTGCCACTTTTCTACCCTAAAAATGCAAATAATTGCGAACTTTTTTTTTTCAATGCGAAGGAAATTTAAAGTTCTACGTCTCTATCTTTTCAGTTTTTCAAATTTCGACCTAGTTCATATTGTAAAATTATTTATTAATAATCAAAAAATTATTTTAACCAATTTCAAAAAAGTGAAAAGATAGAGACCGGCAAATCAACTGCACGCATCATATAAAAAAAACCGCTTGTAAAAATATTAATTAGAGCCGGAGAAATGTGGCAGACTTTTTATTTTTTTCCCATAGGATTAACACAGAGAGAAGCCTTCGCTTGAGAAGCCGATTCTCGGTACTATTCCCCCTTAATCCAATAAGACAAAACTAGTTTCGTTGCCATATTTCCCCTTAAGTTTAAAGTTTGGATAGCATAAAGTTGTATTTTGTATGACAGTTTCAGATAAATAGCTGCATTAAAGTTTAAAACATAAACTACGGTAGTATAAATTCACAAATGGTTATTTTTAACTAGGCGGGAACAAATTGAATGATTAAGTTTATTATAAAATTATTTTATATGGAACTAGCAGTATGGTCCCGCCTTACTGGGAACCCGTTAACTTCGCATTGCTTCCTTTTAGAGGCATGCTTACTTGTGAAAATACACTCAAAATCAAAACTAATTCGTGTTGGCGCATGCGCACATAAAAAAGCAAACACTAATAGAGGATGAAGCAGCCTTAGGGTGAGCTCATATCTCAACCAAACTCAATCAATCAAACCAATAGAGGATGGCGTCAAGTCCCCGTTTCGGCCCGGTCCATGTATTTTCAAGCCCTGTTATGGTCCCGCAATCCCACGTGGATGACGTTTTTTTTAAACTAATTATATTAATTAAAAATCACAATCAAATATGAAAAAAAACTAAGCCTCAGGTGCACACGTAGGTATTAAAAGGAATCTATATTAAAAATTTCGAATTTTTTAGAGCAGTCTAAGTAGGTCTTTTGCGATCCACAGACATACACACAGACAGACAGACTCTTTCTTTTATTATTATAGATACCAGACTACGACTGGGACTGGGGAGCCAAGTTGGTTAGGCATTCGCCTTGCATTCGGAACCCAGATTCGGGTCCGGGCATTCCCAAAATACTGCTGACCTATAAACAGCCCGTGCTGCCAAAAATGTCCGACTAATAATACCCCGTATAGAGGGAGTGCACGTTAAATATCCTTCAAATTCCTAACGCTGCGTACGATGTCGCCCTTAATGGTTGCGTTGGATGCCTACTCAGGTGTCGGCTAGTCACTTGACTGTGCTTCTAAATTAAGACGCCCATCGCCAACAGCCCTCGTGCAACTCCAGTGCGGCGATAATTTAAACCTACCTATCTACCAGACTGCGACATTGTGAATGCCATTAGCGCTTCCATTTTCGAATAAAAACGTTATATTTCAGTTTTTAAAATTCTCTTTTCTTCTAAATTATTTCCTTAAACATAAACAAAAATCTCATTTTTGAATGAATTTTTTTTCCAAATTCTGTTTATGGGATAGAAATTGCAATCGTTAACACTAATACGAGATAAGTTTAAGAAACAAATATTTCTTGTATTGCTCAAAAACCAAAATAAAAATCATTGAATCATCTCAATATTGCTGTACCATCGTGTATTGCTGTTTAGTTTCAATTTTCTACTGAATTGCAAAACTTAAAAACATCAATTCCCCTCTTTCATAATATTACTTTACTATATTTCTGCTTAGTATATATTATCTATTAAATTGCAACACTTCTAAATCATCGGTTTTCAATAAGAAATATCATATTCTTACAAGAAATACACCAATTTCCTTCTTGCGAAATGTTATTGGATTATATTACTGTGTGGTTCTTATTTAATATTAAATCACAACGGGTTTTATACAACTGTTAACAATAAAACCAATATAAAATGTTTTCCAGAAAAAAAAACATTTCATTTTGCCCAAAATATTAAATCATCGCAATATTACGGGAAATGCAATTGGAGAGCTTAGTGGGAGAACGTGCTAAGTGACATTTATGAAAAAATTAGATTTTTTTGTCAATGAACACGTTACCGTTATTACCCGGAATGAGCTAAAACTGGAATGAACTAGAGAGAACTAGTTTTAACTTAGGCCATTTGTGAAAACAAGTTTCCTCTATCTAAAACTAGATCTCACTAGTTAATACCGGTTTTGACCAATTGCTTTGGTTAAAATTAGTTGTAATGAGCCAAAACTAAAACTATCAAACATGTTTTAGATAAAACTAGAATTAACTAGTAATGCTTGACTTTTTATTTGTTATGAACTTTGATTTCATAACCTTATTACGACAATGGAGTCCTTAAAAAATTCGATGTACGGCACTTAATGTTGTGTCTTCAAATATCCAAACGCTTTCATAGCATTAAAGAACAATAATTAACTAAACTAATCCAAACCTATTATCCTAAATCGTGTTATTTTCCGTTAACTTTATCTAATATAAGTGTGTTTTAGTTAGAACTAGACTAAACCAATCTATTTCGTCAATACTAGTATTAACTGGCAATAACTGGTTTCAGATAGTGGAAACTAGTTTTAATTAGTGGCATCAGTTAAAACTAGTTTTCACTAGTTAATTCCAGTTGTAGCTGATTTTGGGTTTTAACGGTAACGAACATATTTACTAACTTCTTTAACAATAACAAGTTTCCTATCTACACTCTTAAAACAAAAGAGTGAAATCCACTCCAATTGGAGAAGTGCATTTTCGACACTGGAAAGGATTGAATATTAACTCAGACTGAGTAAAAATCACTCGTTTGGAGTGATCTTGTCGGTGGCTTAACACACAAAGAATCTACTCCTTCCGGGTAAGTGCATTTTCCAGACTGGAGGAGTAAAATTAACTCGGACTGAGTTAAAATCTCTCGTTCGTTTTAAGAGTGTAGTACACCTTAATTTTAATGAACTATTTCCGCTTTACAATCACCGTTTTCGACACATCTGAGTGCAAACTAAAAAACTTTAAAGCCCATTTTCTCGTTTTCACCTTTTTTGTCACTTAACACGTTCTCCAACTAAGCTCTTCAACTCAATAAGCGCAATCCATTGAAAGATTTTCAGTTCTGTGGAGAAATCCTCTAACACAAAAAGGTGCATTTTGTTCCCCTCAAAAAAAATCTTTTCAGACGGACAAAAAAAAAAAATATTTTATGAAGGAGACAGATATCTTTGAAAATTGTGTCTCAAGAATTTGACAAGGGCGAATAGACGCTTTTATAAAAAGGCACTCAGCTGAATCTATTTGACTTAGCCGATGAAGGGCCGATGTTAAATTTCATTAAAATACAACATAAACCCTTTTACTTCGAAGGTGCAATGAGATAAGTTTGGTTCTATTTGTTATTTCTTTTGAAAGGTATGTTTTATACGGGGCTCTGAAAAAGTTCGAAATGTTTCTAGTCTGATGAATGAAGCTTTTAGAGACACCTGTTGTTTATTTTATTGTTAGAAATGAGCAAGGTGATCCGAAATGATTTTTTACGAACGAAATGGGCTTTTTGATTGTACATATATGAGGTTAAAGTAAGGCAAAAAAAAAAGTTTATTTTTTCTTACATTATCACTTGAATCTTGAATTTTTTTGTGGATATTGAAGAATTTATGGTTTTGGTCCCGCAAAAAAATATCACAATTTTAATGATTATTGTTTCCAAGCATGCGAAAAGTCCCAGGTTCGGATCCGAGAATCGCCAAAATGGCTGCCTACCTATAAACGACCCGTGCAGCCAAAAATGTCCCACGAATAATACCCCGTGTAAGGGAGTGCACGTTAAACATCCTTCAAAGTCTTAACGCTGCGTACGATGTCTCCCTTAACGGTTGCGTTGGGTGCCTATTCAGGTGTCGGCTCGTCACTTGACTGTGGTTCTAAAATACGACGCCCCCGTCGCCAATAGCCCTCGTGTAGCTTTAGTGCGACGATAATTCAAACCAAAACCAAACAAATCAAATTGAAAATCTTTGAAATTGCAAAGTTTTTGTTTTTGTTTAAGCTTTAAAAATATCACTTTCCATTAAAATAAAATGAAAAAATCAAACACGAAATATTCATTCACTTACTTTTTCCCCTTATACTAACCTAACTAAAATAAGAGCAATATTCTAAAATATCTACTTCCAATTCAAATTAAATGAAATTGTTTTTGAAAACAACTTATTTTAAAACAACAGAATTTCTCAAATAATGTTAAGATTTCTTTTTCGAAACCTCTTATTCAAACAATTGAGCGTTTTGTTGTTCTTAAAAATAATACTATTCAATTTTATTTATTGAAAAAAACTTTTAAAAATGAGAAAAGTGTTAAACTTAAATCAATTGCGTTATTTTGAATGTATTCATTTATAAGTTGCTCGACTAATACGGATGTTTTCTTATTATTGTCTGTCTAGACCAGTGGTTCTCAACCGGTGGGTCGCGACCCCCTGGGGGGTCGCGAAGGGATCCTAGGGGGGTCGCGAAGGGATCCTAGGGGGGTCGCGAAGGGATCCTAGGGGGGTCGCAAAAATTTTTTAAAAATAAAAATATATATTTAATTAACGTTTTATACAATAATTTTACAACTAGAATTTAAGAAAAAAATCACCATACATAATTTTACTTTATATCTTGGTTAATTTCCATTTCAACTTTTTTTATGTTATCATTACATAATTTTAATTCTAGTATGGGGGTTACGTTGCAACAAGCTAATGAGAAACTTGTGCTTGTCAGAACTTTTCGGAACCCTTTTAAATTCGTAAAATAAATGAAAGTTTTCAAAATTAGATTTCTTAACTTTAGCAGTAAAACATAGTTTCTTTAAGAATCCATTAATTTTTGTCTGGGGTTTTGATTATTGCTATATTTCTACCTTGTAGCTCGGTATTTAGCTTATTTAGGTGCATAAATATGTCTGCTAAGTTGAAACAACCAAGTTGGGGAGCTAAAAAAATCTGGCCAATTCTGTTTTAGCATCTTGTAAAAATATCAGCAATTCAGATCGCAGCTCAAATAACTTGTTCAAAACCTTCCCACGGGACAGCCATCGTAAAAAAAAGTATCCAAATATAATAGTTAATAAAGAATGTGTAGGACAGGGGGGGGGGGGGTCGCGAAATTATTTTGTAGCATTAGGGGGTCGCCACCTGCAAAAGGTTGAGAACCACTGGTCTAGACTATAAAGTCAAAACACGTTTAAGGAAATGTCTAATTTAAATAGTAGTCATTTTGCCCATTGTTTATGCACAATAATTCTAAGAATTGTTTGTTAAATATTTCTGAAGATTTTTTTATTGTTAACTTTTTAAATTACTTTCTTTAGAGAGTTTAAACTTTCCCTGTATTAAACAAAAAGTAATTAAAATGAGATTTATAAACTTTGATTTTTAATATTAACCTAACAATAAATTCTTCACAGATTTATAAAATGTATTCATCCTACAAATTTAAAACAATAACAATCTACTATCGCTTAAAAAAAATAGTATTTAAATTTACCCTAAAAAAGAATGAAAAGTCTGGTTGCACGGTAGTGCAACCGCCAAGTTCAGGGCACTACCCAACCTTTTCTGGAAGGGTTTCGGCGTGTTTTCGGACCCACCGTTCTTTGGTTCTATGCATCACAGAAATGAGTTTAGAAATTTTTATTGGTCAATAAGAGCTTGATGAAGAGTATAACAAAAATCAGCGTTCTATCTCTCTTTATCTCCGAGAAAATTGAATTGGAAAATGACCACTTTTGGGGCTCACTCACTCACTCACCGATCATCAAAATGTTCTATGGCACCCACTTGCTCTAGAATCCCGAAAATTGGAACACTGGTAGATTTTGTCATGCAACCATCATGAAAAATCTGAAAATCGAATATTTGTTATGGGTTTGGTCTTAAATTGCTTGGCGCTATTTTTCAAAAGCAGATACAACCTTTCACATACGCCGATATGCCAGCGGCGATTAACTGAATCGCCAACAATTCAAATAGCTATTTACCTTCAGATGATACGATAAAGGTTTTTCAAGTGTGGAATTTAGTACACGATATTACTAATGTGAAGTTTCAATCATCATTTGATCAAGTTTAATGGTTTATGGCTGAGCTGGCAACAAGCTCCATGTTTTATAATGAGTTATGGTTGTAGGAGGTGTTACATCACTAAACGTCTATATATACGCATGAGCAATGACAGAAACCAATGATTTACAATGGGCAAATGATTTTTCTTGTTTTGTTTTAGTTGGAAAAACATCGCACTAGAGCGACACAAGGGTAAATCAATTCTTCCTTATTGTTTCAAATAAAAAAAATAGATACCAGAGTCCAAACACAGAAATCATGAAGTTATATTGATAATAATTGGAACTTATATTACGCTTTGACAATTTGTATAAAAGCAACTATTCGGGTTTTAAACTGTAATTGGGGTCAACAACAATTGTCGCCAAGGGTCATATAAGTCATTTTGTTCGCAAAATGACCATTAGGCCGTTTAAAGCGCGTCTCAAGAGTTTATGAACAACTTTTTTTTTTTTTTTACTTTAGGAGTCAATTAAACGAGTAAAAATACGATATTAATTATGCATGTATTTAGTGTAGTAATACAAATAATAAAACACTCAAACAAGTTAAAGCTGCCATAGATTTAATACAATATAATGATAAAGAAAAATAGCTGTCCCAAAAGTATATGGAAAAAAGGGCTTTAAAGGCTGATTTTATTATATACATTAAAAATTTGCATACTCCAAAGTCACGCACCTGAGAAGCAACAGAACAGATGTACATAATCTTGCAATTTATAATTGGTATTGCGGAGAGTTCGTAAAATATAACTGTGTTTTACTTGTGAACGACACTGACAAGCTTAGACGTAAACTAGATCATAACTACTTTAATGGCGGCTAAAAGAACAACGACTCTTTTACATTCAGCGTTGCTAGGGCAACGGCTTCACAACACAACGACTGTTGCCACTGGCAAGCTAATAACTGATACACAACATACTCCCACCTTTTGTCTTGAGCAACAAGACAAAACCTTCTTAGTGATGATTACAATTATGAGGTACCTAAAAAATGTCAATCTTAAGCTAAAGTTCGGCTAAGAGTCTAGGAACAGTTCACAAATTCAGCCTCTCTACCGGTTTCACTCGTCGGCCGCATCTAGTTGAATAGTTGTCTTCGCTAGGCTCGGGTTCGGGCGCCGATGGCTCCATCGCGAGGTCAGCGGGCTTCTCTGGTTCGAACGAACGTGTTGGAGCACCGAACTCTTGGCGATGATCATCACAGAGGTTGTCCACAGAACTAAACTCCAAAGGATAAATTCGCTGGAGTGGTCGTACAATTTCTCCAGTGGCTACTCGCAGCTTGGCAACCCGTTCGACCTTGTCTTTGCCTGGAAACAACTCAACTACTCGAGCCAAAGGCCAGTTCATCTTGTTTGGGCTTCTAGCTTCAACCAAGACAACTTCTCCTGGGGTTACAACTCTTCTTTTCGAACTAGATCTTGGATTCCGTACTAATTCTCCCGGGTACTCTTTATAGAAACGTTTTCGTAAGTTTAGTCTCAGACTATGAAGATAGCGCACACGTTTCAGTAAATGCTGAGAGTCGATTAAATCTAAATCAATAGTTTCCCGCTTCGTTAGATCTTGAATGAAGTGAGCAGGCGTAAGTGGCATCAACTCATCGGGATCATTCGATAGAATTCTTGTGTAGTTTGAGAAATACAAAAATCTATCTCCAAACTTTTCATCGCCTTGAGTGGCTAAATTTGCTACTACAGTCTTACGACGTTCAAGTAAAGCTTCATCTGGCACAGACATCTCAGATCTAGGCCAAGATTCTTCCTTTGCAGCCAACCACTCTGGCCCCTCCCACCATCTCGTCTCGTAAAGATCAAGCCAAGTACAGGAACGAGAAGGTAGATCAGCCGGATTAAGGTCACCAGGAACATGCCTCCAGTTATCGGTGTCGGTCAGAGCTCGAATTTCCTTTACCCTATTTCCAACAAAGGTGTTCCAGGGCTCTTTATTCTTTATCCAAGCCAGAACCACCATCGAGTCAGTCCAGAAGAAGGTTTTCAAAGGCAAATTTAGAGCTTCCATCGTAGATTTATATAAACGTGCAGCTATTGCAGCACCTAGTAATTCCATTCTTGGGATAGTAGGTCGGTTCATTGGCGCAACTCTTGATTTCGCTGAAACTAAGCTTATGTATACCTTATCTTGCTCTTCACAGCGTAGAAATATACAACAAGCATACGCAGCGGCTGAAGCATCGGAAAAGACGTGCAAAGAAGCATCTGCTACTTCACCACGGAACATTCTTCTTGGTATAGTGCATAGCTTGATCAAGTCCATATGTTTTGCCCAGTTATTAAATTCCATTTGCAGCTCTTTCGGGAGGGGGTCGTCCCAACCTATATCCTTTTTCCAGGCTTCCTGTAGAATTAATTTGGGGAACAGCATGGCAGGGCAGGAGAAGCCTATGGGATCATATACGCAGTTCAAAGTAGACAGCAGTGCTCGTTTGGTGATTTCTTCATCAGATTTCGCTATAACTTTTGGTTCAGCACATGACAACTCATCAGAAATGCTCCAACGCAGACCTAGCACAGATTGACTTTCCTCTACAGGTGTTGAGGTCCAGCAGCGTAAATCAAAGGATCCTGCCTCCATTATTTCTCTTGCTTGTTTCTTGAGAAGCTCAAATTCTTCATCATTCGTAACACTAGTGACAAGGTTATCTACGTAAAACCCGTTTTTCAGCTTAGCAAGAGTAAAGGCAAAGGACTCCCTCTGGAACTTCTCTAAGCTTAGATGATGTGAAATGGTCGCATTCAGCAAGAAGGGTGAAGAGGTCAGACCAAACACTACACGACAATGCCTATATTCAACAACTTCAGAACATGTCACATCCTTATACCACAAAAAACGCAACACACTCCTATCTTCTGGTTGTACACTGATCTGCAAAAAAGCCTGCTTAATATCTGCTGTCACTCCTTTGGCATGTATACGAAATCTGTTGAGCAGTGGAGGTATTTGTTCTGTAAGACTCGGCCCAGTGTTTAAGCAGTCATTCAAAGAGGCGCATCTAGCTGTCTTCAAGGAGGCGTCGAAAACTGGACGTATCTTAGTAGTCGCACTCGATAACTTAATCACTGGTCTGTGAGGCAAATAGAATGTCCCAGTAGTGTCTTTCGAAGGCTCCACCTCTTCTATAATTCCGTCTCTCTTCCATTGTAGAAAGACATCATGGTAAGGCAACAAAATATCTTGACGTACTAATCGCTTAGTGACAGATTTCAATCGTGACTCCGCAATTTCACGATTACTAGAAAGAGAGGGGTGACCTGTCATACAAGGCAGTGAAACTTCGTAACGTTGCTCCTTGTTAATCTTGACAGTTTCTTGAAAATGAAGCAAAGTTTCGTCATTCAGAATTTTCTTCGTCTTGTCTTCTATGGGGTCCATAATCCCCAAAGTATCCAGGTCCCACAGCTTCTGAATCTGAAGATTTTCCAAACAAAGCGTAACCATACTGAAGACCTCTTTTTTCTCGCCAAGTCCAAGTACAGTCCATCCAAATAGAGTTTCTATAGCAGAGATACCTGAGCTGAGAAGTTCTACTCTTCCTGTTAAAATGCTTCCAATTACATCAGCTCCTAGAAGCACTCTTATTGGTGGTGTCTCAACTCCGACATCATTTATCTCTACTCCCCGAGAAGCCAGCTCCTTGAGTATCACTCCATCACGTATTCTAGGTATCGACGAGCAAATCTTTGTCTGATCAAGAAGAGTTAAAGACGTTGAATAATTGTTGCTTACGCCTTTCGCTGTTACCTTGTAACGTCTGTGCTCCGTTGCAGGAGACACTCCTCCACCGAACAGACCGTGCGTAAATACCTCTATCCCTGTGGGATGAAGCTTCAACTCCTGAACTAGACTCTTTTCCAAATAGGATCTCTGGGAACCATCATCCAACAGTGCTCTAACACAAACTTCTCTATTTTCGCTTCGTAGTGTTAGCATGATGGTTTTAAGATATATCTCCCTCTCACTAGGAAGATTCGTAAGCAATGCCTTCTGCTCTACCGTTTCTTTGTCCTTACATTGAAGACTGGATTCCTTTCGTAAATCAGGGCAGAGTAAGGCGTAGTGTCTTCGTTTACAAAGGAGACATCTTACTTTACTGTGACATTTCCTTGCCATGTGACCCGACTTGAGACAGACTAGGCAGCAACCTTTGCGCATTACTTGCGACTTCCTCTCTTCGTAACTCAAGTCTACTATTTTCTGGCAGTCATGACTTTGATGTGGGCGATCACAGAAAAGGCAATTCTTCCTTTCTTCAGAGCTGTTGACGAGGAGTGCAGCAGCCGTAGGTTCGTCTATTTGAGTTGATTTTCGACCGTTTCGAGCAGTGCAACTCTCCTTTTCCCTTCCAAAGCCTTCACGAGCCAAAGTTATCATCTCTTCAGATTCAACCTCATGACGCAAGAAATCCATAAGCCTTTCAAGGGATCTTTGACTTGTCAAGTCATCAGAATTTTCTGAAATTCTACTACGCTCCCATGCTCTCAAAACACTTTCAGGTAGACATGATTCTACAAGAGGCTCCAAAAAATCAGCAAACTTTTCTTTGGTACGCCCCAAGCTCTCCAGGGCTCTTAGCTTAGTCTCCAGCATGTCGTACAGGGATGCTAGATCCGGTGAATTCTTTCCAGATGAAGCATTCTTCATGACAAGGGAAAGGAGATCCCTGACGTATATTTGCACAAGGAGATCTTCACGTCCAAATCTTAATTTCAATTGCTGAATAGCCTTTGGATAATTATCTGCTGTTAGTGGGAAACTGGAGATTAATCGTGAAGCTTTCGATCCCGGTACCATAGATTGGTACAAATATTGGAACTTGTCAATTTCGGATAGCTCTTCGGATTCATGAATCTTTGAAAAAATACTCCAGAACGTAAGATAATCCTTTGGGTCACCTGAAAATGTCTTTAGCTCGACCTTTGGTAGTCTAACTTTTAACGAATTTCCTTCTAAAGAGGCTCTGGAACAAGATTTTACATCTTTATTAAGGAAAACTTCGACTCTGGAATCGATATCTAAGTAATTGTCTCTGTACACCTCTGCTGCATGAAAATCAGTTTCGTATTCATCAATCTTCTTCGTATCTTCTAAAAGTAGTGACGATATTTCATTTTGCACTTCTTCTAAACGCTCAAACTTAGCCTTAAATTGCGATTTCAATGCATACAGCTCTTCCAAATCATCTTTGTCGCCAATCGAACACAAGTACTGCTTTAACTTATTTTCACAGGTCGTAAAAGAAGTTCGTAAGGACTTACGTTTTGTTTTCAACGCATCCATTCTTCTTCAAAAATCCTGTCCACGGACGCCAAATATTGCGGAGAGTTCGTAAAATATAACTGTGTTTTACTTGTGAACGACACTGACAAGCTTAGACGTAAACTAGATCATAACTACTTTAATGGCGGCTAAAAGAACAACAACTCTTTTACATTCAGCGTTGCTAGGGCAACGGCTTCACAACACAACGACTGTTGCCACTGGCAAGCTAATAACTGATACACAACAATTGGCAACTCTACTTTTCGTTACTACGAAGGTCCGGATAATCCTTTAGAATTCGAACCGTTAGAAGCCATGCAAGCAATGACTGAGTTTCATTACATAGATTTAGGAGAAGACAACGTTGATAGGGACGATTTGGACTAGATGATGAAAAACATTAATAAAGACCAATAAAAAAGAGTTTTCTATATGGTATGTGAAAAATTGATGATGAACAGTAATGGAGTCAAGCAAGTTTTACGCTGTTGCGTAAGTGACACAGGTGGAACAGGAAAAAGCTATTTGTTGGAAACACTTAAAATCTAGGAGCAGCAGCACCTTCAAAAAAAGGTGGCAGTTAGTGCACCCACTGGGATTAATGCTTCAATATAAATAGATTGACTATCCACAGATTATGGCCGTTGAACATAAGAGTTTCCCCAAATATACGCAGTTATCTGATCAAGTTCTTGTTCTAAGATCCGACCTACAAGACGTTGTTTTGTTCATTATTGACGAAGTACCCATGATTTTAAGTAGTGATAATTCATTTAAAATAGGTAAAAATGTACTTATGTCAACAAGCAGAACAAAACGAGCACTAAAATGAAACAGTACAAGATTTTTAAAAAATGTATATACATTCGTCAAATATAGTTTTTATTTTATATATCATGTTTACTTAAACACGTTGATTGTCCTCTAAAAAAGTTAGTACTATTTATAAAACAATCGAAAGTGTCATATTTAAAAATAACATGTTTTTTTTTATTTAAGAACTCATTTAAATTATTTTATTTAGTATACCTACAAAAAGAAGTGAAATCCAAACAAAAACTTCTCAGTAAAAGAAGGCCAAGTTCTTTAAAAAAAATTGGCCTGGCCTTAAAAAGAAGTGAAATCCTGAAAAAGGTACCAAGTTCATTAAAAGTTACTGATGTGGTATTGAACACCAAAACATTTTAGTCTTTGATCATTCTTATGTTTACTACATTCAAGCAAACTCGCACTTGTGTTTGTGTAACTTGGCCATTACGCATTTTTGAATAAAATAAACAAGCCATTAAAGGTATTATGATACATGATTATTCAGTACTGTACAATTCGATTCCAACGGTCCCACGATATTGCGACAGCCACTAAAAGTAGTGAGGTGTGGAGAATTCGTAGTAATCTGGAATTGAGAAAGCTATACAAGGAAAGGCATACTGTGGATATAATAAAAATAAAAAGGCTCCAATGACTCGGACATCTTGAGCGAATGGGTGATGAGAGAGCAACAAGGAAAATATTTAAAGGAAAGCCAGAGGGAAGGAGGAGAGCTGGACGTCTTAGGAAGAGATGGTTGGACGAGGCGGAAGAAGATCTGAAAAGGATTAAAGTTAAAAATTGGAGGGTCAAAGCCAAGGACAGGAAAAAGTGGTGCTGTGGTCCTTTATGGACTGTAGTGCCGAGGAGTAAGTAAGTAAGTACTAAAAGTAGTAACTATTTTATCACAAGTTCAATATAATGGTAGTTTAGAAATTCGTTTACGACATTTATAAAAAAAAACGTATAAAATACTGATAATGATCACTAGGCAGAAAACAAAGCTTATAAAAACAAAAAAATCCGTTGGGCCTCTTTTTTGTGTGGCTTGAAACACTTAAAACACTTTACTTTCAGGAATACTTTCATCTCAATGTTCAATAATTTATTGGTTACACCCATCCCCAGTGCAAAATTTTCAACATCCCATAGTGCAAAAGGTTCAACAAAATTTTCACAATGCGTAATGGCCAAGTTACGCAAACACAAGTGCGAGTTTGCTTGAATGTGGTAAACATAAGAATGATCAAAGACTAAAATGTTTTGGTGTTCAATACCACATCAGTAACTTTTAATGAACTTGGTACCTTTTTCAGGATTTCACTTCTTTTTAAGGCCAGGCCAATTTTTTTTAAAGAACTTGGCCTTCTTTTACTGAGAAGTTTTTGTTTGGATTTACTTATTTTTAAGAAAAAGCTTAGTTAAAAACTAATTTATTTTACAAAACTAGGTGATTTCTTGGTAGTTGTTTTCAATTATTTATTAAAAACATTTTTTTAAATCTATTTTTAAGCGCATTCTTGGAAGTTTGAAATTGTATTTCAATTATATATTAACTTTTCTTTTTTTGTAAAGTTTAATTTTTCTAATTAATAATACATTACATATATACAGTCCTTTTTCTAATTCATTTTGTATCTTGTTTATGTACAATAAATGATAATATGTTTGTTAAATATTTTTGAAGATTTTTTTATTATTAAATTATAAAAGTACTTTCGTTAATCAGTTTAAACTTTCGCTGCATTTAACAAAAAGTAATTAAAATAAGCTTTCTGAATTTTGATTTTTAACACCAAATTAACAATAGACTGTGCAAAGATTTATAACATGTATTAATCCTTAAAATTTAAAACAATAACAATCAAATATCGATTTAAAAGTATTTAAATTTATTCTACAAAAGAATATTAGTTTACTTTATTTTTAAAAAGAAGCTTAGTTAAATCTGAAAAAATAATTAAATTTACAAAAATAGGTGATTTCTTGGTAGTTGTTTTCAATTAATTATTAAAAACAATTTTTTAATATGTTATTGAATACATTCTTGGAAATTTGCCTTTTAAATTTTGTTCTAATTAAACGCAAACTTTTCTTCCGTTAAATTTAATTTTTCTGATTAGTACCACATTACATACAGTTCATTTTTTTTTAATTCTTTGCAATTCTTGCAAAATTCTCCAAAGAAATTTGTAATGATGCTAAGCTATTTCTTTTTCTCAAATAACTAAGTTTAGTTCATTAACAAATTTGGAAGTTAAATTAACCGAAACATCTTTATTTTTGAAGAAACATGAAAAAGTTTCAAGAGAAAATTTCTTTAAACATAAATGAATGCATCAAAATAATTTGCAATTAACATATTAATGTGGAAAGAAAATATTGACCTCATATGCATTTGTTTAAAACTAAACAAAGATGGGAATTTTTCTTAAATATTCTTTAATTTGGTACTTTTTACCTCTCACGTTGAGTATTCAAATCCTAATGGCAAATATAACGCAATTCCCTCATTTATACTTTAATCCACTGCATAACTCGATACAAAATGGCTTATCTCCCTAAAAATGTAGATTTTTATTTTTTCGCATTATAAACGTAAAAATGATGAATTAATTTTTCGAGTTAAAATAACCTAATTTTGCAGCGTTTCAATATGTACACGTTTGTGTAACGTACAAAAGAGTATTTCTACCAATGAGTGATTTTCATGACATCATTTAGTTTCCATGGAGATATTCTAAAATGCAAAGTAGTGAAAGAAAAGTTGTAAAATATTTTTCTATTTCGAATCAAAATAGTATTTACATTAATTAGTTATAATAATTTTTGAAATAATTGTAGTTTCCATGGGGATATTAGAAAGAGCAAAAGTAATGAACCAATCGAATTAACTGAGTTTCATGACCATTTACTTTCCACGGTGATATTCATTACATCATTATGTTTTTTTTACCAATCAGATAGTCTTATTTACTTAAGGGGGAATGGGCGTGCAGGATCGGGGGTCTCCAAACTCAAGTGCCTCAATGTTAATCCAATGGGAAAAAATTATTTTCTTTGCCACATTTCTCCGGCTGTATTGAATATTTTTACAAGCGGATTTTTTATGTGATAAATGTAGCTGACTTACAGGTCTCTATCTTCCCACTTTTGAAATTGCCTCGAATATTTTGCGTAAAATAATTTATTGAATATTAAAAAAAATATTCGTACTAATTTCAAAAGTGGGAAGATAGAGACCTGTAAGTCAGCTACATTTATCACATAAAAAATCCGCTTGTAAAAATATTCAATACAGCCGGAGAAATGTGGCAAAGAAAATAATTTTTTCCCATTGGATTAACATTGAGGCACTTGAGTTTGGAGACCCCTGGTCCTGCACGCCCATTCCGCCTTAACCGACGAAAACCTCATTTTCGCCTCTGCCTGTGACACAATCACGTAAAGTGTCATTTTCGCAACGATTCATGAATGAATATGATATGAAAAAGTGAACTTTTTTACAAGTTGTTATAAAAAAGAAATTACATACCATCTGTAAGGTAATTTCAATGACTTTACGATCCTAACGTTATTTGACAGCTATTCTTTGCACATGCGCTTTTTTCTAAACATTTTTAGGGCCTGGGGAGCCCAGTCGGTTAGGCATTCGCCTAGCATCCGAAAGATAACGGGTTCGGGTCCGGGCATCGCCAAAATAACTGCCGACTGTAAAACGAAAAGAGCAGCCAAAATGTCCGACGAATAATACCCCGTGTGGAGGAAGTGCTCGTTAAATATGCTTCAAAGTCCCAACGCTGCGTACGATGTCACCCTTAACAGTTGCGTCGGGTGGCTACTCAGGTGTAGACTACGTAGTCACTTGACTGTGGTTCTAAAATACGTCGCCCGTCGCCAATAGCCCTCGTGAGGCTCTAGTGTGACGATAATTCAAAACCAAACCAAACTCAAGAAAATCCAAAATCGAGTCTTTAAATAAAGCTCAATAAATGCAACAGTATTTGTGTGCATACCAAGTTCCATAATAATATTAATTTTACACTAGATTTTTCAAATTTAATACACATCCTTTCAAACCAAGCTCATTCTTCTATTCATCCAACAATAAACTTGCATCCATTATTTCATGTTCAAACTTGACTTTAAAGAGGCTCTCTCACACTACAATGGAGTGGGCAATTACGTCACCTAACAGCCTTTTGAATATTCAAAAACTCTTTATTGTGGAGTTTCAAGCGAAATCGTTTCACAAACCCGCGATTTCATTAACACTAAGGTCACGCTTTTGTGTCATTTGAATTTTGAAGTTTGGGTATACATAACTAGATGGATGTATTTAAATTTCACAGTGCATTAAAATTTTGATTTTGGTTTTAATGAGGGCATATTGGGTAAATAGTGACAAAGCTTGTAATTTAGGCGAATACCCAAAATTCCCCAAAATTCTAAAAATTTTACTATTGCTTTAATCATTTCCAAATTTGGCATACTGATTTCAAATATAATGAATAATACTATTTAGGCATTTTTTTAAGTTAAATATAATTTATTTATTTTAAATTGTGTTTTTCTACTAAAAAAGGAGGTTTACGCTAACAAGTCAACCACATTGAATTTTCATCATATAAACATTAATTATGTGTTAAATTCTTCGTTTTGAACTGATGCATGCAAAGACCCTCTAGAGTTGCATACAATTTACAAGAAAAGAAGTTATTAAGAAAAATGTTATAAATTAGCCACAAAAAAAATATTTTTTTCGATTAACTTACACTTGGACATTAAAAAATAAACTTATAGATTTACAACGGATGTTAGAAGTTCATGGCACAGATATATATTGAAATAGCATCTGTAAAAAATTTCAGGTAAATTAATGTAAAACTTTTTATACTAGAAGTGTTCGCGCAAAACCCTTTTTTTAGGTGAAAAACACAGTTTAAAATAAATCAATTATATTTAAATAAAAAAATTGCCTAAAAAGCATTGCTCATTATATTTGAAATCACTATGCCAAATTTGGAAAAGATTAAAGTAATAGTAACAATTTTAGAATTTTGGGTATTCGCCTACCTTAATTTATAAAAGTGAGTGAAAATTTGTTTTAGTCTTCATGTTTGTAAATCTTATTTTAAAATGCAAGTCAGTAAGTCTGATATATTTTGTAAAATTAAACTTTTTTTATAAAGGACTCAATATCCAAAACGATTTTCTCTTTGAATTGTGATTGGTATAAATATTTGTTGATCACAAAGTTGTCTAACGACATAACTGAAACAGCAGTTTTATGTATAAAAAGATTTCAAAAATGTAATATTTTGAATTATTCATTTTTTTTTATTTTGAAGCATATTTTAAAACCTAAATTTAGGTTAACATTTTTGGTTTCAATGTTTACCAGCGGTATTAAATCATTCTTAACAACTTTAGAGATTTAATTTCCGGTGCTGAAAAAGTATTTTATTTCTTAAAAATTTGAATTTCATTTTTAAAAAAATACAAATTTGAAACTTTTTATTTTATCAAAAATCTATCAAATAGTTTTACTATTCCTTCCTTAATTCTATTATAAATAGTAGTGTGTGTATAAAAATAATTCCCGAAAACAAGTTTCTTAAATAGAATTTTAAAACAGTAAAAAACTCGATATTTTCATCGATTTATCTTTGCCAAGGGGCCCGGATGGCCGAGTGGTAAGCATCGCAGGCCAGCAGTCTGCGTGCTGTAACGGGCGCGGGTTCGATTCCCGCCTTCGCCCTGGGTGTATTTCCTCTCTTTGTGACAGTAAAAAATCTTTCTGTGTTTGTCTTACTTGACGAAGACTTATAAGCGGCTCACTGAGCAAGCACACAAGTCGGAATATATATGTAAAATACCCATACCCATCTTTTCCAATGTCAGAAAAGTAAAAATTAAAAATCAAAATTTGTTTAGGCAAACCCAATTTCTTTATGCATTTGATCAACGAATGAATGACGAAATCACGTTATATTTTCCATTCGAATTTGAATATTAAATATGAGGGCGTAAAAAATTATCTAGTTGTAGAATATTTTCGAAATTTCACAACTTTTTTTTTTTTAGTTTTAACCAAATGTGTATGAAGTCGATATTTTCTTTTCTTCACATTAATATGTTAATTAGAAATTATTTAGCTCCATTCTTTAGCGTTCAAACAAATTTCCTCTTGAAACTTTTGCATGTTCTTAAAAAATAAGAATGTTTACGTTGATTTAACTAACGAACTTGTTTGTTAATTAACTAAACGTAGTTCTTGCAAAGGCTAAAAATAGATAGCAAAACATCAAGAAAAATTTCTCTGAAAACATGAATGCAAATATTTAGAAAAACAAGCAGTGTGCAGAGTGTTATTAATTAGAAAGATTAATACGAAAATTATTAATTAGAAAACGGGAGAAAAGTTAACATTTAATTAGAAAACTTCAAATGTTAATTTCCAATAATGGGTTTAATAGTTAATTTAAAAATATTTGCTTTAATAATTCATCCAAATCTACTACTAAGAAATCACTTGGTTTTTATTAAATAAATTAATTAACTTTTTATATTTAGATAAGCTCTTTTCCAAGGAAACGTTAAGAATAAAGCGACAAATTGGGTTATGTTTAATGGTAATAACATTTTAAAGTTGTGTTTATTGATTATTACATTTAAGAATCAAGTAAAGATTTTGACACTTGTTAAAGCAACGTAGGAATTCGGCTAAATTTATGAATCTAGTTTGGCTAACAATTTAAGATTATGTATTACAATGATAATTTAAATCTAAAATTAATTATTTTTATCGGACATACATTTGTTTAGCACAACAAAATAAAATTTTTTGTCGGCTGAATTTAATTAATAAATGTTACAAATGGTTCATTATAATTACTTACATTTTTAGAATGAATACATTTTCTAACTAAATAAAGAGTATTGTGTTACTTCGGTACCCAAAAAAAATTAGAAAATTATTTTTTTTTGCTAAATGCATAGAATTGCTTATCTCACTGAAGAAAGTAACTTGAAAAGATATAAAAAATGATCATCTGCAAGAACATTTAAAAATCTAATCATGGAATATCTAATGCACATGAAGTATGAAACAAAAGTTTATTAAATTAGGAATTGCCAAAAAAGGTGTCTGGATATATTGTCTAGACAGACAAATACGGTGAAGCATTCTTAGTATAAGAAATACTCATAAATGAATCTATTCAAAATGACGTATCTGATTTAAGTTATTGTCAATATTGTCAATTTCAGTTAAAATACGATAACAAGATTTTTATATACAAAAATGAATGTTACTTTTCCTTAGAGAAAACAATTTGCTCATTCGTTTGAACAAGATTTCTAAAAAAATAATGTTGACATCACTTGGGAAATTCTATTGTTTTAAAATAAGTAGTTTTCAAAAACAATTTCATTTGCTTTAGAAGGAAAGTGAATATTTTGGCAGATTGCAGTTATTTTAGTTATTGAAAAAGTGAATGCTTGTATAGATAGTTCATAATTGAAATTTTCATTTTGTTCAAATTGAAAGAGATATTTTTTAAACTTAAAAAAACACTGCATTTAAAAAAAGAAAAAATACGATTTTTTTTATTTTTTTTTTGATGAGCGAAATTTTACAAATAGAGTATTTTATTTAAATGATTCAAGTTATAAACATTGTATATAAAATTTTTCAGAATAAAGAAGAGTTTTAAGTGACTTTTCACCATGAATTTTTATAAATATTTAGTTATTTGTTTTATCTTGCATGTTTTGTAAGAACATATCGATAAACAAATACCTTTTGAACGTTAAAAATTTATTTTTTGAATTTGGTCGTTTGAATGTGTTAAAAGCTACTTTTGGACTCACACAAAAATAACTTATAATTCTTCAAATAAGAAGGATATAAATTTGTTTTTTCAATAACTGCAAGCACTGTTTATTTCCTTGCTTCGAAAGTGTGCTTCGGAGGGTTTATGAAAATCTTCAAAAATTCTAGGTAGAGTCCTTTCTAATTTAATTAAAAAAGTAAAAGTATTTTTTTAAAGAAATATTTAAAGTTTTGTAGGACTTTGATTTATTAGAAAATGATTTAATATACAGAAGGGGCTCATGTACTGAATGATTTTCATTTGGAAATAAAACAAACTGAATTCATATTTGTTTTTAGTAATATAGATGTAGGCGCCTCTTTCTTCACAACACAAATAAAATTTAGCGCTTGGTTTCACTAAAAATATAGGTCCTAGCTTCAAAATATTCTTATTTCAAAACACAGGTGTCCGTAAGAGAATGTACAAGTTTTAATGGTAGATTACATAAGTTTGTTTTATACTAAATTTAACAAATCATAAAATTAAAGGAAAACTAACCTGCTTTTTCCTATAAATGCTCAATGTGTGGCCTACAGTGATACGGCGCACATCCAAACAAAAGTGTAATTCTTCCCATACCGTCTGCAGCAAGTCCGGAGGAGTAATTAAAGCAACAGCCTGTGCAACTGTGAAATCGATGTAGCGGTACAAGCGCATGCGCTTATCTGAAACTGTTGAGGTTATTCTTTAGGTTAGGTTTGAATTATCGTCGCACTAGAGCTACACGAGGGCTATTGGCGACGGATTAATATATTATAATTAGTTGCTACTTTTAATAAACTTCCGCTTTAGACTTGTATGTTTATAACTGGCAGATAATAAAGCTTAGTTTTTTTTAAATACGGAAAAGCTGTGTAGTAATACTTGAAAATTAATAACATAACTAAAACCCAGAAAATACCGATTTCTGCCGTTATAGATAGTAGTACAAGATCTAAATATATATAGTATTTCCAGTAGTTTTATTCATATTATCGATTTGTTTCATTTTATAAATTATATTGTTTGTACTGTTCTCTGGTTACCTGCAAAACACTAAAACCAAATATTTAGTCACACAAACTTATATTAAATCTTTATAAGACTGTGGGAAGTATACTTTTCAGCAACTTCATCAATTTTGATTAGTGCTGCCATCTCCTGATAACTTCAGAAAACACAAACAAAATAGCTAATGCAGGATTCATATGGACGATACGTTTGAATAGCTCCTACGTTTGAATAATTCCCAGCTGCGATGGGAGCTATTCAAACTGAGGAACGTGCTTCCCACCGAAATAAAATAGTCTTGATAATCAAAATTAGTTTCAGGTAATGAGCTAAATGAATTTCTTTTTATAAATCAATCTCAATCCCAGAAATACTTTAACGCAACATTACTAGAAAAAAAATGGCCATATGATTGGGTTAAGCATTTGTTTGGGTGTATCTTGGAAAGCATTATGGCTGCACTTAAAACCTTTTATCACGATGTCTTTTTACCCAGCAGCATCAACCTTCCACTCTTGATACTCCGTTAGAATCCAGTCATTTTTATCGATTATCATCTTATTCGATTTCATTCCTCAAATGCTTTTTTTTTTATGATTAAAAAAAACCTTTTTTTTCCTTTCCTTAACTTACTCTTTTTTTTTGTATTACTTTAGGTATTCGTCGTTTAATTTGCGGAATAATTAATCGGATAATGCAGAAACTTGGGAGATGTTCTTTTGACTTTTTTACGGGATTGATGCTGAAAAACGACGATATGTATTGAAGATGATGTTTGAGTTTCATCGGTGGCCAAAAAGGGTAAGTTAATTTTGGAATTATGTATGAATTACACGATACATTTAAAAAATGAGCTTTTTTTCTATTTTGAAAATATTTTTAAAGCTGCGAAACGCAATTTTCAAAGAAATATTCATTTATGGGAAAAGCTGGTTACTTTTTAGAGACCAAATTTTCTACTGTGTGGCTATTTGTCCTTATTATAGGAATATCGTGAATATCGAATTCTGAAATGCAGGTGTTAAGGTGTTCATCAAGTCATAGTTAATGGTTTAATGTAAACAAAGTATTTTCATTTTCTGAGTTGCAATTTTTGATTAAAAATCACCAATACTAAATTACACGTAAAGGTTGACAGCAATATTTACTTCAACTTTTGAAAATACAAAATTAACGATGGGAAAAGCTGGTTACTTTTTAGAGACCAAATTTTCTACTGTGTGGCTATTTGTCCTTATTATAGGAATATCGTGAATATCGAATTCTGAAATGCAGGTGTTAAGGTGTTCATCAAGTCATAGTTAATGGTTTAATGTAAACAAAGTATTTTCATTTCCTGAGTTGCATTTTTTGATTAAAAATCACCAATACTAAATTACACGTTAAGGTTGACAACCATATTTACTTCAACTTTTGGAAATACAAAATTAGCGCCGGAGCTAAATATCTAGCCAATACCTGTACAAACAACAACCCGCGGTTGCAGGCATTGACTATTGATCGCTAGATTATCAGTTATAAAATCGCCAAACGTAATCGCAATCACTTTTGTTCCGATGGTCCGTGCCAATAATAAATATTAATTTTTGATAATAATAGCTTAGTTGTTTAAAATATGTTGTATTTGAAAGAGAATAAATGCACAAATACAATAAATATACAAAATATACAATAAATATACAAAATTCATCAACAAATTTCGAATCATAAACAACCTGTTACATCGCCCATGCGTAATTGGGTTATTGGAGCATTTTTTTCCAATCTAATTTTTTGGCGCAATGTTTAAAGCAACTCTTTTTTTCTGGCTTCGGCTGCATGTTTTGGGCAGGTATTTAGTCACTCCGCAAAAATAACAAGTTGCTCCACCACTATCGTCCATTTGCAAACCCCCTTTCAAAATTCATCTTCAAGAAGAAGAAGAAAAAACAATTTTTCTCTCTTAGGCTTTCTCCCAAACATGATTCATGAAGATCACCAGAACAAAACAAAATGTCCCCTTTACTTTAACCAAATAAATATTAAAAGCGTGTCGCTGTTTTCCCACTCATAATCTGTTATCCGACCAACCCCACCCAAAATGAATTCGTTTTCTCTTCCCTAAATAATTGAATCATGAGTCCGATTCTTTCATTTTGTCCGTCCGTCGTGGAAGACACTCCCACGATGACGGATTGAGGAAGGCCGTGGTGGGATGCTAAAGGGTCTCTGGGGGGATTTGGGCTTGTATTTGGATGCAATGGTTGCGTTAGTTTTAAAGAATTGTTGTAAAAATTTGTTGTGGGTATATGGTTGTTGGTTTTTTTTAGTCGTGGTGATGGAAAATTAAATTTAAAACTACATCCGCTAGTTCCGATTCATCTGCACTTGTACAGCTGGGGAAAAAAAAAACGCTCCACCCCACGTTTCTCGGCTGCTATCGGACAAGGAACTTTGCGAAAGGTGTCATTTTTCAGAAAATAACGTAAGGAACTGAGAACTGGCAACAAAAATTGTATAAGGGGTCGTCTACATATTAAAATGTGTACCAACTTTGAAAATTCCAATGGCAACACCCAATTTTTTTTAACATAAAAATGTTCAACAACTTCAAAATACCCCATGTATAAAAAAGAATTGTTTACTTTGCATTATTTGCTAAGCTATAAGCATTCAAAGTTGAACGCCCATAATGTTAAAAAAGTTTCATAAACTTATATTCATACCTCCACGAATAAAAGGAATTAAAGAAAGTTTTTTGTTTCATTATATACTTCTTAATCTTCCAAAAACAAATCACACAAGTTTTTTCATCAATTTTTCAGTTTTAATAAATTTTTATTTAAATTTAAATAATAAAAAATAAAACATGAATAGCAACCACAATTTTTTTTACATAAATCGATAAAGTAGATCAAGTAGAACCAAAATCCCCAATTTTATAATTCAAAAACAATTATTTGCCGAGTTATTGTAAAAAAACTGAAAAAGACGAATTTTAGGGATCGTGTAAAAAATTACTTGGCGAATTCGATCCTATCTTGCATTATTGTTTCGTGGTTGAAAAGCATTTGTTGATAAATGTTTATTCAAATTATTGGTGTCTGAAAAAAAATCTAAAAATCTTTTCTTATTTCAAGTGCATGCAATGTATTTTGTTTGTCGAATTAAGGGGTCTAAGGAGTCTTAAAAATGTGCAAAGAAGGCACTACAAAACATAGTTTGATCTTTCATGTCATTTTTGAACTACTCAATGTATAAGTATAATTTTTTTATATGTAATTCTACAAGATTTATTTATTATAAAACAAGTTTTAAAATTTATGAAACTTTAGCCAAAACTAAAATAAATGATATTAAACATGAAGCTATTTGAACACAGTGTGATTAGTCTTGCGCGGCAAATTGTGAGGTCAAAATTGAAAAAATGACCAAGAAAATGGATTTATATTGTACAAATATGTACAAACAAAGACTTATACCTAAATTCTCAGCTCAATTTTAATTAGAAATTATTTTAAAAATAATTTAAAATCACAATTTTTAAAATTTTATTAACTTTTTTAGAAAAAAGTTCTTAAAATAATTTCTAATTAAAATTGAGCTGAGAATTTAGGTATAAGTCCTAGTTTGTACATATTTGTACAATATAAAGTCATTTTCTTGGTCATTTTTTCAATTTTGACCTCACAATTTGCCGCGCAAGCCTAATCACAATGTGTTCAAATAGCTTCATGTTTAATATCATTTATTTTAGTTTTGGCTAAAGTTTCATAAATTTTAAAACTTGTTTTATAATAAATAAATCTTGTAGAATTACCTATAAAAAATTATACTTATACATTGAATAGTTAAAAAATGACATGAAAGATCAAACTTTGCTTTGTAGTATCTTCTTTGCACATTTTTAAGACTCCTTAGACCCCTTAACTTTAAATTATATCGATTACTATGTTATCTCCAATACAATTTCAAGAAGTGAGTTTAATATTAAAAATAAATATGCTAAAATCTTATTTTAATTCGGTTTTCAGTACATTTTATTGTCACCACATTGCTTATTAAAATTATTCGTGCCCACTTTCCTTGATTAAAAATCATTGCCAAATCATTCTGAATAATTTTATTTTGCTTTACTTAAATATCGTGTTAAGGTTGTAACCCTCGTTTTGTAATACGTGGTTTATATTATCGATAAAGGGCGACAAATTTTAAACAAATTTTTTGCAGCAATATGAATGAAACAAAAATTTGCATAAAAAATGTGAAACATTAATGCAATGATCATGTTTGCCAATGTGATTATAACTAATCGCATTTGAAAATCTGTTCGTTATAAATAACCGTATATGCGACTTAATTTAAAATTAAAACTTTTTATCTTCTAGTCTTTATTTTATTTCTGAATTTTAAAATCCAAAATAAAAAAAAACATTAAAAAAATCACAATATTAGTGAAGAAGGTTAAATTCTAGCATCCGTTGGCGAGATTATGTTAACCCAGTTAGTTGTTAGTTGTTTTGAAAAGACGCAACCCAAATATTACTCTTTTCACTTTAGAGACTTCCCCCTAAACGAGTTCAAAATTAATGCTTTAATATCTCAGCAAATAATGCAAACTAGATAACACTTATTTATACATGGGGTATTTTAAAGGTGCTGAACATTTTTATGTAAAAAAAATTGGGTGTTGCCATTGGAATTTTCAAAGTTGGTACTTATTTTAATATGTAGACGACCCCTTATGCAATTTTTGTTGCCAGTTCTAAATTCCTTACGCTATTTCCTGAAAAATGACACCTTTCATAAAGTTCCTTGACCAATAGCAGCCGAGAAACGAAGGGTGGAGCGTTTTTTTTTTCCCCAGCTGTACTATTAATGAGGGGATATAACTTGAATTATAAACATGTTTAAAAAAGTTGAAAGTAAACAGTTTTACTTATCTTGGTTCCGAAGTTAACGTTAATGATAAATCGCACCTGAAATACAAAGAAGAATCAATAGTGCAAGTAAATGTTTTAATGGATTAAAAAAATTTTAAATCAAACATACCGAAAAGAGATACTAAACTGCTAATTTCTGAATGCTTAATCAGACCTATCCTAACATATGCCTCAGAAACTTGGACAACAACACATAAAGATGAAAATTCCTTGGGAATCTTCAAACGTCACATCCTAAAATCCATTTTTTTATTCAAACAAGTTGATGGTACTTGGTACAGACGTTCAAACTCAGAACTCAATCGGGCTTTAAGAGGGCCTGATGTTGTCAAGTATGTAAAAATCCAAAGAATTAAATTGGCTGGTTACATCATTCGAATGAACAGAGAGCGCACGACAAACATAATCTTTTTGGCTCAGCCTATCGGATCAAGGCCCAGAGGTCGACCAAAGCTGAGATGGGCCGACTGCGTGGAAAGAGACTTATTAGTCTTAAAGGTCTCAAACTGGAAGACCACTGCCAGGCAGAGGCAGGATTGGAAGAAGGGCCTACCCGGGGCTGTCGAGCCATTGAGGAAGGAAAGAGAACTTTAATTGTTAATGAGGAGAATGCCTTACCAGATTATGTTGTATATTCAAAGAGAGTAAAGGAATTCAAGAATAATCTAGATAGTTGTTTGAGACTATTAAAAAAAAATATCGGACCAATCCTACTAAAAATAAGTGTGGTTCAATCTTTTCACTTGATTTACAGGGCAGTGTCATCAAATTCAAAAACAGCTCTTTCTTCTATATGCAAATAGACAGGTTAAAACTAACTGTATGTTCCTGTTTTTTATCACAAAACTAATTAGAGCTCATTATACATAAAAACTAATGAATTGTCGACTCTTATTATTTAATAGCCATTTTTTTTACATGTTTTCATTAAAATTCTACACATCTATCACAAGGTTGCTTTATTTAACTCATGTACCCCGCTTGTACCCTGGATCAGCTACTGCGTATTTTTTTTAATAACTCAATTAAATAAACTCAATTTTGATATAGAATTTTTGGACAACTTACTTTAATATTCAAAAGGACAGGTTAAAAATAACTAAATGTTCTTGTTTGTCCCAAGATCCACTATTGACACTGGACTGATCGTGATGATGCGCAATCAGTGCGGAGATTCAGGCGTTATTGTCTCATGAAAATTAGATGACATTTAGGTGATTCATTTAGGCTGCTATTGACTTGACAAGCAGACTATGAGATTCGATCAATTTGTTTTGGGATAAATAAATAACTATTCTGAGGCAAGATTAGTTCTATAGACTTAACCCTCTAATGCATACTGCTGCCATATGGCAACAAGCAACATAATCCATTTTATTCCATTAAAGTAGAGCTCCCTCACGACAAATCTGTGTTTTTTCATCTATTACATTCCATTTTCAAGTTTTAGTTACTAATAACCCTCATAGATGACAGTTAGTAAAAGTGTATTCAAATTTAAAAAGTGAAGTTATTAACTGTTGTGAAATTACGTCTTTGGCAGTATTCAAAAGTATAATAATATAAGTTCTAATAACAAATTGTTTTGAAAAAATATAATGCAAGAGGGTTATTTTAAAATATATTTAGTAGTTTTCTAATCATTCTTATCAAAATTGGAGCTTCGTAGTTGGTTTTTGCTATGTCAAAAATTTTTAAAAAAAATTATTTAAATTCCAATGCAGTTAATTTTTTTCTGTATTTTTACCATAATGCCTGAGTATTAAATTCATCCCGTTTTTTCGGGATGAAAAAATAATCACGCATTACATGGTTAAGTCTCCTAACGCTCAAGTGGCGCATGAGGCCACAAGCATGGCTTTCCATCCCTTTCGGTCAAGTGCTGCATCCCTTGCGATCAACCAGCTTGGCCATCCAAAACTGTTCCTTTCCTTTATCGCCATCTGACGCCAGGTTAGTTTGGATCGACCCATTTTCCTCTTTCCATCAGGTGCCCAAGTGAGGGCAATGCGAGTCGGGTCTGATGGGGACATTAATAGTACATGTAATATCCACTGCCATCTTTTTTCTTTATTATTGTCGATGTAGGGTAGACTAACCTGTGAATGAACGCTTAAGCACAATTTGCTTTCAGAAAATTCATACATTTTAAGAAAATATAGCTTGTGGGTTTATGACAATGCGAACACATCTGTCATTACCCATGCCCAGTCAATAAACATGTTGGATTTTAATTAATGACCAGGAAAACCAATCAGATGTCAGATAGCTTTCTACTAGATGAGAGGAAGGCAGTGTTGCCAATCCATCCAGTGGAATGATTTTTAATCCATACTTTTTAAATGTATTTACCAACTGTTCATTCACCGGGGTCTGTTCATTCACTGGTCAGTCTATCCTAGGTTTACTATTTTATTAATCGTATATTGTATATTTTGTTTGGACAGTATATTTTAAATATTTTTCTTGGGCATTTTGTTTGAAAATTATCAAGTTAGTTCTTGATCTTGTTGTCTGGTGAACTACTTCGATGGAAGTTATCGTTAAATTGTGTTTCTACACTGCACAAAAATGCCGTCGAATTTGCGGCGTTAATCTAACAGCTGTGTTGCCATAAAAGGAACTTCAAATATACTGATACTTTCTGATTTTGATAAATGTTTTGCACCCCCAAAATTTCAATTAATATTAAGTTTCTTAAGGATTTACTCATTTTAGATTTATTTACCTCAGAAATTGACTTAACACAATGTCACATTTGATTTGATCGATATAATACGGAAGAACGTACAAAAAATACAGAGTGTCCATAAAATAGTGTCCGAGATTTAATGGTACATTACAATAGTTTATTTTATACTAAATATAACAAATCATGCATGAAATTGAAGGAAAACTATCCTAGTTAGTCCTACTAAAGCTCAATGTGTGCGCCTTTAGTGATAAGGCACACATCCAAACGAAAATGCAATTCTTCCCATACTGTCTGCAGCAAGTCAGGAGTAATGGAATAGATGACAACTGCAAGTGTGAAAACGATGAAGCAGTGTAAGCGCATGCGCTTATACTGGAACCGTTGGAGTTATTTTTTATTCGACACTTATTCAACCACAACTATTACAATTTTAAATTCTTTTACGGACACCCTGTAAAAACATCAGCCTACTAGCACTATCATATTAAGGACGACACATATCAGTTATTATAAAACTATAAGACTAATAATTTTTTACAAGGAATAACTTACTAAAAACATAGAAACTCAAATTCATCTTCATTGAAAATAACAAAAAAATCCGTAATTTAAATTAAGAACTTATTCACGGAAAAAGGCTAACACCATTTATATCCCGACTTGCGAGCTAGACGGGACTATACCAATAGCTTTATCTGCATCTCATATTATTCCTAACCGAATGCCATTTTCACCATGAATTATCGTTCTTCCACCCCATATTCAGAATATGTCACGTGCTCTTTATATTTCCCCCTAATAATCCAACCTCCCCCCCCCCCCAATAGCCGGAAGTGAGGTTGCCTCACATCCGGTCCTGTCTAGGAAACGAATGGCCACTGGCCTTTTCCCGCCAATAGCGTCACGCAGACGATATATCTTCTTTTTTAGCAAATAGAGGGTGGCAGCGTCTGTCCGAGCATCATACGCCGGACGTGGACAATTTATAAGAGACAGTTTCTTTTTTTCTGGTGGCAGCAGTCGGGTCGCATAGTTGGGAGTTAGGGAAATGAAGTTTTTCGTTCCCTTAGAAATATTATTTTTAGGATACTTTTTGTATATTTCTACGAATCATGTACGGGCTATGGAGCGCAGGCAGTAAGGTACTTGCATGATGCGAAAGGCCCCATGCTCGTTGCTTGAAACTTCCGACGCCACACTCTTAAAACAAAAGAGTGAATTCCACTCCAGTTGGAGAAGTGCATTTTCGACACTGGAAAGGAGTGAATATTATCTCAGACTGAGTTAAAATCACTCGTTTCGAGTGATCTTGTCGGAGGTTTAACACACAAAGGATCCACTCCAAAAGGAGAAGTGCATTTTCCAGACTGGAGGAGTGAAAATCAATCGACTGAGTTAAAATCGCTCGTTCGTTTTAAGAGTGCACGTACGATGTCTTTCTTAAGTTACGTTAGGTTCCTACTCAGGTGTCGTCTTGTCACTAGACTGTGATTCGGAATTCTGTTGCCTTCTACTCCCCTCTTGTAGCTTCCATGCAGCGATACGTCACTCTTACCTTACCTAGTGAAACCGCAATTTAACTAAAACGAAATATTTGGTATCATGTCTTGGAGAAAAAAAAACATCTCAAGAAAAACTAAGCCATGTCGAACCAAAACCATTAGATGGACCATTAAACTATGTCAGAGTCACTTAGTAATCGGTATTTGATGTTATAAAAATATTCTTTGCGAAAACAAAAAATAACCTGCATCACCCAGCGCAATCATTTCAGACCAAAGTCCTGATGAAGAAAAAAAAGATCTCTGTATTTGATGGAAACACATCGATCACGGTCAAACTTGCCTTAATACATTCTTTGTTTTCCGGTGGCGCATTAACATAATGGAGAAAGGCATCTTCTCCATATCCATTGAAAAACTCGGGCTGACTCGTAGACAAAGGGGTTGGGGGTGGTATTCGTGGTAATGTTCGCGAACTGTTATTGAAAGTATGTGGTTTTTTAGAAGTTTTCAGTGTCATTTCAGTGAAATTTTAATTTAATTCATTTATAATGAAATTTCCGGCGAACCATTATAACGTGCCAGAGTCATTTAGTAATCTGTATGTTACAAAAGTATTTTTTAAACAAAAATGAACGTAACTATTTTACAATTTCATTTGTATTTTAAGCAACTAAAGGATGCAAAGATCTAGAGATTGATTTCGATCAATAATTGATTTTAAGACTGAGGAAGAAAGTTTCAAAATATAAAAGTACATAGTCACAGGCACAAAAAGTGATTAGAATTATCCTTACGGTAACTCATAAATGACTTTTGATACGAAAATAAAATATTTGCTTAAGTTTGTATAAATAATCGAAATGTAAGTAAAATTACGATCTCGGTACTAATAATTTATGTAGCTCGAATTAAGTTACACGAAAAATGAGTCTTAGAAACTTAACGTTAACGTTTTATCCAGAAGAGTTAAAAGTTTATTCGATTCACAAATAAGTCATTAATAGATACATTTAAATTGAAAAAGTTTTAAAACGCGAGCAGTTAAACGTCGCTAAGTTCAACTCATTTAACTTGAACCTAAAGCAATTTCTCGCACTGTTATGTTTTTAACGAATGCTATAAAATTTGCAAATGGAATCACTTTAAATATCTCCTGGCACTAACTGAACAACTTTTTAATAAATGATAATTTTGTATTGCTATAATTCTCCTCTTAGAAAATCTAATACTTCTCAGCGTGTCATTTTACAAATTTAATTTAAATCTTTTCTTTAACTAAAACTTATCATATTGCACTTGTAGTATTTAGTTTTTGGATAAGGAAACTTATAGTGGACAAAAATACCCTCATTTGAAAGCATCTACTTTTTTTTTAGTAATAACATAGCACAAGAACTAACAACATGTCCGTATTACCAGCTTTCATTTCTTGATCATCCCTTGCAGATATAGACCTTTGAATAACGAATGCGAGAAGATATAAATCACTCGAATTCGAACTCCAGACAGGAGGCAACTGGAATAAAGTAGATGAGAACGATTTTGCGATCATCAACCTATAGCCTCTATACTCCTCTCAGATAGCTGTATTTTTTCAGTGCAGATTTTCTTGCTGATTTTGGAGCTAAAACTAAGGTGTTGAATGAGAACGTATCAATCATTTGTTTTGGAATAGAGTATTACAAGATGAAATAAAGGCGATATTGGTACACTCTCAAAAATGAATGCTCAAAAACGACGAAATTCTCCTTAATATTGACGATTCCGTTTACTGGCAGGTGCTCCGAGTTTTCGTTTCCTCAAAGTGAGGAAATTTGAATCGTCATTTTTATGAGGATTTGAATGTCGTCTAATCTAAAGAAATATTTCGTCATTTTTGAGCATGCGAGTACAACAATGAGATTCAGTTTCCTTAAAATCAAGATACAGAATCGTCAAATCACGATCGTAAAAGTGAGGATTCGTGTTTACTCAAGTCACGTGATAGTTTGACGAAACAATCCTCAAAATTAACGAAATGAGGTTTGAGGATTCAAGAATCGTCAAAAATGAAAGTGCTATTTCTGAGAGTGTATATATCATTTATAATCATATGTTTAATAAAAACTGCTAAGTAAGGACTTATATAAATAAACTTTGTAAATTTAATTGAATTATCAAGTATCTCAATTTTTAAGTTGTATAAATCGTAAAGTGAAGTCAGAAGGTAGTATCTTCCAGATTTTAAAAAATTATCCCAACAACTTGGCATTTAATAGTCAACAATATTTTATAAACATTATTTCTTATTTTATTCAGCCGAATCTTAGTAAAATATTAACATTTGATGATAAACTATTTATTTTCATTAAAAGTAAAACAATTTATTATTTGGTGAAATATTTGGTTTACTATTTGAATTTACAAAAAAATATGAAGAGTGCACGGGAAGAACCGATTGATTTCTTTAGAGTCTTTCCGTAATTGTCTCTGCTTGGCGGACATTGGCGAATGGAAACCGGTTTCTCTTATGGTTCTTAATTTGCGGTACAAACGTGTGACTCGTTCCACTCAACTCTGGCGTGAATTAGGGTTGCCGCGAAAGATAAACAAAGCGAGTAAATGGCTTCTTTACACCAGTTTAGGCGATTTATCTCTATTATCCCCAAAGAGGCTATTAAGGAAAGCCTTGTACGAAATCAATCGGTTCTTCCCGTGTACTCTTCATATATTAAAATTGTTAACACAAAATACAAAAATAACCATATTTGACTTCTTAAAACTGATGTTCAATTCGCATTAATTCTACTCCTAACCATTAAAATTTCATACACAATCGACCAGACAAAATACCTCAATCACACTTTAACCTAACGCCTCTAACGTGTAAAATAAATAGGGTTGCCCATTAGAGCCTTTGTTAAAAATGTGTTTTAAAGGAGGGCAAACTTGTAATAAACAATGAAATTTCCCTGAAAATACTCGCGACTTTTCAAACTATCGCAACGAAACTATTTAAGGAAAGCGCACGCACTGACCAAACTTTGGAGGCTAGAATGCAAATTAGACGCTTGGCGCGAAGAAAGGGGAAGCACTGTAAAAGTTGTGTCAAATTTAATATGAAATAGGCCCGATCGAACGAAGTGGACTATGAAAGTGGGTGGCGAACAGGCAGACAGACGGAAATAACCTTTATAAATGCTTTCACTTTTTACTTTTTTATAAACTTAGTGTGGAAGCTAAAATAGACGATTTATACAAACGTAGAGAATGGCATAGGACTACCTACGATAACAGTTAAACAGAAAACCTATTCAGACCTCGTGAAAAAGAGTGGCAAACATAAACCACCATGATGATATGAAAAGAATGTTATACTTGACAACTTAACAACTGCTCTTTCGTAACAAAGTTTTCATTCTTCCCCTTCATTCAGTCATTTATTTTATAAAAAAATGCATTTGAACAAGGTTTAATACGATATAAGAATTCTTTAAAAAAATGTTTGTTTTCAAACTTTTCAAAAACTTCTTTAAGTAGCTAATTTTAAAGGCATTTTGCATTAAAAACAACGTTAAAATAATTTGTTAACTACAAATAAGTGATACGGAATTTTAGTTGCATTTAAAGCGCAAAAAATTTGTATTTTTAGATTAAGGCGGGTCCCTAAGTAACTATTAAACATATTTGTTTTAAAAAGTTCTTTGCAAAACAACTATTTGTATGAAAAGTATGTTTAGATTAAGAATATACGAGTAAGATTTTACTCGAGTCTAAGAGGTAAAGCAGAGGGATAAGTTTAGTTTGTGTCATCCGTATGACTCGTACATATATTTTAACTCCCAGTAAAATCTTAAAGGTTAATGTCATTAGTGTATTGGCAGGAGAAAAAAGAACTTCAACCCTTTTACTTTAAATGATTTTTTGGAATTTTACCCTAACTCGCATATTTTTCAAGTAAATTTTATTAATCTTTCCACACATTTTTTTTTATTTTTCTCTAATGTTGTGTTTTCCTTTTGTTTTATTCCTTATCTTTTAGTGGAAGTATCAAGTATTTTAAATAATTAAATATTGCTTGTTGTATTAAATTGAAAATATAAAAAAGACATTCGGTTAAAATATAATTCACGTTGAAAAAATGTTGTTTAGTAAATGGGCTCTAAACTCTTTATTCTTGCACTTTTAAATGATGGAGACAATGGGACTAAAAGGGGTTTAACCCTTTCAGTCCCAATGACAATTTGACATCATCATTTTAGAAAAATATTTCTGATCATCTTTTGCCATTTATGATATCAAAAAGCACATCATTCGATCCTTCAAACTTTTTTGTATTCGAAAATATTTGTTATTTATCCCAATAGATGTCAGCCTTTTTCTTTTCTTTAGTCATGATCAGAAACATGATGATGACAAATGGCATCACTGGGACTGAAAGTGTTAAACCATTCTCTACCCTAATTGTTTTGAGAAGTGTACTTAGCCAAGACCTATCTTGGCGGCAAACAACAGCTTCACTTGCCAAACTCCTTTCAAACCCGACACCACTTCTATCCCATTCTCACCTCCCTAGCTGTCCCAACCTCGGCTATTAAACGTCTTTTAAAGCTGTCAAACTCACACAAAAGTGCTTAGGAAGGACAATTTCCCCATCTTTTAATGACCGGCATTCTCAGTTAATGGCGCACAATGCCCAAATTACAAGACCCTTCGCTGCCAATGCCGATAAAATCGGCGGTGCTTTTATGAAGAGAGAGAAGGTCCGTGGACTTTCGTGGATTTAACTGGCGTTTCCGGTGATGATAGATATATAGTTGGTTGTTAAGTTTTAGAATAGTTTAGGTTTAGGGATTTGTTGGTGTCATCCGTACGACTCGTATTGTATGTAATATGTTTATTTTAAGTAACTGTAAATTCTTAAACGACAATATTATCAGTGAGTTTTGTTCGATACTTAAGGGGAAATGAGAGCTGTAGCTGGATCGCCTCACTTAAGTCTTCTTCCCGTTTTATAACCCAAAATTAAAAATAATTTTCTAAGCCAAATCCGTCACAGAAGTTTCCCCATATGCTATCTCATTGTTGTGCAAGTATCAGATTTACTGTACGGTAACCCTTGCCGCATTTTTTTCGGATTTGGCGATAAATATTTTTTTGTGGCAACTGTCTGACTTCGACTGATGATTCGAGTTCTTTGACTTCGCAACGATGACGTTTTCCGGCAAAACTGCTGACCGTTACTTTCTCCTTTTGTTGGCTTTTCGGCCGACTTTTGGCGCGATTCTGGAGCGTTTGTCAAGGTTACCATTCAGTAGATTTCTACCGTTGTGCAAAGTGAGATAGCACGTATGGGAACTTAAGTGACGAATTGCTCTTTCTATATTGAAAATTTTTACCGACGTTTTTATTGTATGAAAAATGTTGCTTGTTTCCAGGTCTCTATAAACCCACATTTTAAAATTGGTTCCAATATTTTGTTGGATTTGTATTGTCCTGAGTACATGGCGGAGATCGAGCTCGTTAAGTCTGTGGGTCCGAAAGTCCTGTGGTCGGTCATAGCGCAGCTTACCATGGGTGCAGGTCGTATGGAGAAAATTGCCCCTCCTCTCCAGTGACACGTCTGAATTGAGGAGGTGGCGCCATCTATGAGTACAGGTCAGACATCCACCGTCTCATGGGTACTCAAAAGCCTTGTGCCAACGGATGCTACTGCGACCCTCTTGCCTTCCAGGCTTCGGCCTGAAGGCACACGACAACAACAAATAGTTGAAAAAGCATTTATTAAAATTTTTAAAATTATCTCCCTGCTCTTTACCATTTCATTCTGGCTGCATAATTAATCTATTTCACAACAATTAGATTCTTAGAACCAAAATTAAAAAGTTCGGACTGAAAGGGTAGCGAGAGTATGCTAAGTGTTACCCTAAATGTTTTGAGTATTGCAGGTTTGTTGATAAGTTTTAGAATATTTTATAGTTAGGGATTAGTTTAGTTGTTGTCATGCGTAGGGTTCATACATGTATATTAACTAACAGTAAATTCTTAAATGAAAATATTATTTATACGCTGGTATTAGAGAAAAAAATTTAAAATTGAAACTTTGAAAAATGTAGTGAAAGACCAAACAAAGACGAGAGAACCGAATAACAAACTAAATTAAATGATTCCATGTTATAATAAAATCAGTAATAATATTACAAACAAAACTAAACTCCTCGACAGCCCCTTACTGGACCAAGGCCTGCCGAGCTATTTCAGCATTCGTCACCTAGGGCTCTGGGGCGCAAGGCATATGTCCCGGTAAGGTAGTCAGCCACACGTGGAACTCCCAGTGTATAGTTCTCAAGCATGCTTGGTATCCATTTCATCGACCCACTCAAAGGATGAAAGGATGGGTCAACCTCGCCTGATCCTGGATTCGATCCCCGGACCTGTGGCGTGGCAATGCGAAGCACTGTTAAGTCACAAGGGTTATATACAATTTTATTTACATATTAAAAATGCACAAATTTTATGATTTATGTACTGTGGGTCAGCATACTTTTACGAGGGGCATTTAAGATGTGTGTGTTTTTAATCTTTTGAGCGTTAGTCTCAGATTTTTTCATTATTTCCTCATAATTTTTTTATCTGTAAATTACAAAATTTCATAAATAAATTTCCGGTTATTCTATTTTTTTTTCAATTGTAATTTATTTTAAGAGAGTTCATTAGCTCAAGAATAAACCAAATTCAAATTTTCTAATCGAATATATTTTTTCAAAAAATAATTTTAAAATTTATGCAGAGAAAACAATTACTTTCCGCACGTACTTTTGCACTGGAATATTAATTTTATATTCGAGTTTATAGTGTACTTAGGATGACTTATGTATATTTATAAAATCCTTCCCCTCAAAATACTTATTAAAATGTTAAATCTTCCTGGTAAAATGAAAATATGTAAAGAAACACATTAAAAATACCCATTTAATATTCACAAAAAACATTACCTATTTCCCCGAAATGAAATTTTAATACATATGTTATTAAAAACACTTACAAAAATGATTCCCCTCATTTTTAAAGCGTTGTTTGCACCTTTATCGTGTAAATGTTTTTTCCCCATTAATTTTGATTTGAGAATACAAAATTAAGCATTTATGGGCAATTCTACCATAATTTTTAATTTTCGGTCCCTTGGGCATAACTTTTTAAAAAATTAACATTTCTCTACCATTTTTTCTTATTATACTAAAAGACTGGTCCTTTTATAATTGCAAAACGTAATTTTAAAGCAAAGAAACTCCAAAAAAATTTTAGAACACAAAACAATGCAGAAAAGTCATTACCATCGTGTGTCCCTAATGTCAAATTTTAAGTTTAGGGCTCAATCTAATACTTTTATTAGCTAAAAATTACATTCATTTGGATTTTAAATTGAACTAATACTGTAGCTTAACGATTTCCTTCCATTGAATTTCGGCTTTTAACATTTATAATGCGTTTTTCTGGTCTCCTAACTTTGTCCCTGGGTTTTGATACATTCACTGATCTCATGCCTAAAGTGGTGAAGAGATGCACTGGATTGAGCTACAGTGATTCTTCAAACATGCGAACTGTATTGCAGAAAACTGATATTTCAGTTAGTAGCCACATATTTTTGCTAAAATTCACCAATAAGCCCAAAATTTAAAAAAAACTCACTGAAATTGGCTGCGAGGCTTTATTGCTTTCCTTACAGTCTCCCAGGTTTAAGGTTAATTTTTGCTTGATAATTGAAATTTTTTTCTATACATATGTTTAAGTGGAGTACAAGAAGTAAAAAAATCAATTTTTATTAAACTGGAGTTAGTTTCAACACAAGAAAGACCGGAAAACAGCGTGTATGTCCTTTCCTTCCGTTCCTGACCTTCCGATCCTTACCGTCGTAATGATCTAGGGATGGAAAACCGAAACCAGTTTTAAGACTAACCGGTTTTTTGCGATTTCGGTTTCATTGAAGAACAGTTAGTTTCGTAAGGCCGGTTTAGACCGGTTTCCTTAGAATCGTTGTTTTTAAAAAACTGCCGTCCCTTATTATAATTGTTTGTTTTTTACAAATGAGCTTTGCTGAACTTTTTTTCGTAATTCTAGAACCCTTATAAACCTTTTGATAAACATTTAAAGTGATTTTGAAAAAATAAATTTTACAAGTTTTCAATACCTGAAATTAAAAATTATGGTAGAACTGCCCTTATATGCGTTTTTGTTGAACCTAGTGAAATGTTGCGCGTTTTATGAGAAAATCTGATTTAATTGCGCTGTTGCGTTTTAGCTGCTGTTATTTTGAATGCGATATTTTGTTAATGGTGCATAACGTGCTGAAAGTTTTTTTTTGTGTTTGTTTTATTGAATCAAAAACCACCGTATTTTGAAAAATCGTGTTAATGGAATGAGCTGAAAGAAATATTTTGAAATTAATGTTTTCGCTGAGTATGCAAAATTCGGATACAAATGTATTGTAGGAAAAAAATTTCGTAGTTTCAATTTTTTCCATGTACAACTTTAAAACTTTTTTGATGTTATGAACATATCACTACAGTATTTTTCTTGCAACGGATTGTTTGGTATGCAATTAAATTCATTTATTGCATTTACACGTTAAATTTCACTATCGTTTGATACTTTTTTAGATTAAGTATTTGTGTTTGTCTGACTTCTTAGTTGTGGTGGCAGGATATCTAAAAAAGCTTCCTGATTAATACTTATTATAAATAGTAGGTAACATTAAAGTCATTTAAGGCAACAAGTAACAAAACGAAGACTCAAAATATCGAATTTTTATTGGAACTTTAGTTCTTTAGTTACTGAATCATGCCTTTACGAAAAAACTTTTATGGTGCACATTTGAGGCTGCAAATGGCACATGGGGCTGCAGTTTACAAATTTGGTAGTTAATTTCATTATAAAATTTGTTGCCAGGTTTAAATGTCATTATTCCAAAGCACCAATTTTCAGTCTTAAGATACACTTTTCTCTTTTTCTATATTACTAGAAGGGCTGAAATTTTCTGTGATGTCGTATACATGTTTATTTAACACAGTAAACCAAAAATATTTTTTAAAATATTAAGTGAGTAAAAATAAGACAGTTTTTCGAATTAAAGAAATGCGAAAAATTTCTGTTTAGGTTAATATTAAATTATATAATATGAAAATTATGATATATATAAATTATATTAATATGGGAAATTATGAATTTTTTATCGCCAAACTGTCTTAAATAGACATGTATACGACATTACAGAAAATTTTTATCCTTCTAGTAAAATAAAAGAGAAAAGAGTACCTTAGGCTAAAAATTGGTGCTTTGGAATACTGATATTTAAAGCTGGCAACAAAGTTATATTGAAATTAACTACCAAATTTCATCCGACGATAAACGGGCCAAGTTCAAAAGCTGCTTTTTTAGAATCACTCCCATCCAAAATTTGTAGAAAACACCAAAAAAAATCAGATTTTCGAGCCAATCGCAATTTTTTCAATTACCTTACTTTTCATATTAGAAAATTGTAAGATTAAAAAAATATATAAATGCAACAACAAACCTGAGTAGCAAGTAAACAATCACTCAAAAAAATACAAAAAACCTGACCCATGAATAAACCAATAACTAAAAATTTACTTTATCCTTCATTCAGAGCAAGACGCCCGTATAGATGAAATATGGCATCCGCTCATTCAGAAAATTCACTGAGTTCGGGACTCGAGTGCGATATGAGAAAGCGCTTGACCAATCCGGTGACGCAACGTGGCCGTGATGGATGACGACACGCGCCACGTCAGCAAATGGCACCCTTGTCACGTGACATCGAGCGACTCTGGTCTTTGATGAATGGCCCGCGAGATTTCTTGGCGATTTCTTTCCTGGGCGCGTTGATCCGAGCAGAATCGTCAAACATTTTTAGAAGGTCCTGGTGGAATTCGTAGAACTCTTGAGAATATTCTTTTTTTTTTTAAAGAATTTTAGAAAAAGGGTATGGTATGGTATGGTACATATATATTAAAGCTTGTGTGCTTGTTCAGAGAACCGCTTATAATCTTTCGTCAAGTGGGACAGACACAGAAAGAATATTAACAGTCACAAAGAAAGGAATAACACATAGACAAATAACAACATTTATTGACAGTCACAAACATCCATGCCTGACCGGGATCCGAACCCGACCCCAGCAGCTCCAAAGGCTATAGTCCTAACGATTGCGCCACCGAGGCGGCTAGAAAAAGGGTACTTGGGGAAATATACCGCCGACTATTTTAGCCAAATTCACTATTATCGCCAAACAAGAAATATAAGATGAATTTATAATAATAAATATAATACATAATATATTAAATAATAAGTACACATAAAAATTGCAAAGTAAAACAAAAATATACGTAAAAAATTAATATAATAATATAAATGTAATTAATATAATTTATAATAAAAGTAGAACTTTTTTGTACTTATAATATAATCTTACTTTAATCTTAATAATATAAGTTATCATGATATATCATTAAATATTATGTTCTTAATAGAAGTCAGACATAAAAGTACTCATACGTTAAACTTTATATATTAACTAAATAAAAATTATTACCAAATAACAAATTAGTATCATATGATTTGTACAACACATATCATAAAACTAGATAATATTGATGAAAAATATTTCTAAAGATAGTTTAAAGCTAAGAAGCCACTAAAAGTTTGAAAAATGATCCTAAATTGACGTTATATTTCATTTTGATGGATAGTTTATTTGTTATGGTTACAAAACTTTTGGAAGTTTTATATTTAATCAAGAAAATAAAGATTCATTTTCGTGATTTGGGAAATTATTGTGTTACATCATTTTGAGAAATCATGTTTTGAAAAATACTATAAATTATTCTTTCCTAAGTTATTTGGGATTCCGAAATTGTGCTTAAAAGTCAAATCAGTGTTATAAATAAAAGTTTTTTATGCTATGTTAAGAAGAATCATACATCAGTACTAACTATTTTTGATAAATCTCTTAGATTTGTTAACATTTAGTTAGTTTTTTGGAATTGATAAGTAGTAGGGTTATAGTTAGAGCAATAGTTAAAGTAACATGTGTTTCGATTTTATTGCTTTGTTTTATTCGAAAAGATATAACTTTGTTTTCTTATATTTTTCTGAATTCCTGTTTTATAATCTCATCAATGATGAAAAGCATTTTCAATGTTGCAAAGTATTAGCGGTAATTACAAAATTAAAAAACGTGCCAAAAGGACTTGTTTTGGTCATTTTTGAAACATTAAATTATTATATATCTGAAAAAAGTTACTGGTGTAAAAGTCTGTGGTAAATTTTATACTAATTGTTTTGATTAAATGTTATGGAAAACGTTTATATTAAATTTTATATGCTATAGTTGGTATATCTAGAATGCGAGCCTCGAAAGCATTTTCCTCCCCCAATATAAAATTTATTATGTAGGTATCTTGTTTAGATACGTATTAGTACATAATTTTCATTTGATTTTGTGTAGCTTCATCTTCAGAACATTTAAACAATAAAAGTGGTAAAGGCACTAAAACTATACCATGAAGAAAACAAGAATAAAAAAATTCTTTTAGTAAAAAATCATGAAATAAGCCAAGTTTCCCTTTTAACGGTTTTTATTAAAAATTATTAGAACAATTATTACTTTAAATGTAATTGTTTAAAATTCAATTACTAAATTAATTGTAGGTAATTTTTACGTTTAAATTTGACTTAAAAACCAGGCTTAAATATAACTTTTAAAATAATAATGTAAAATAGACTTGGATAAACTGAACCTACATTTGCTCTTTTATGCTTTTGTGTATCAAACTATTGATATCCTTCTTGTTATATGGTAAAACTTTTTCAGATAATTTTGAAAATACGAGGAATAAAATGGAACTTTCTTTCCCCTAAGGGATTTAGAATTTCGTTTAAAATGACCATACTAACCTTTTAGTAACTTTATTTCGAATTTTTTTTTTGAGAATTCCAATAATATAAGAAAGGATAGAAATTTTATTTTAAAATATCAACCGGGATATAATTCAGAAGTTGCCTATATACTACGAAACATAAATACCTTTTATTTTGTTATTTGTGTTCTAATTGTTGAGTAAATGTTAGGGGGTTAGTTGGTTGAAAAGAGGTAAATTTTGTTAAAAATAAGTTTGAATCCATGAATAATTGCATTATATATTTTGCATAATGAATTTTCCAAATAAAAACTTCTAAAACTTACGTTTTTATATTGTTAAGGGAATTTCAATAACGTTTAAATTGTTTGTGTAGTAACTATTTGCGCATGTGTAATTTTCGCAAAAATAATATATCATCCTTCAGGTACTGGGAACTCTTTCAAATTTGAAAGTATGCATATATATTTTTGCTTTTCAGCAATACCTTGAAAACCAAAAAAGTTATAAGGCAGCTAGCCTTTAAAATTACTCTCCTAAAACAAGAGTGAAATCCATTCCTATAGGGGAAGTGCATTTTCGACACCGAAAGGAGTGAAAATTATCTCCTAAATCGATCGTAATTCTTTAAATCGCTAATAATCGCCCTAAAATCGTTCGTTTGTTGTTAAGATAGGTGGAGGTTCAACAAAACAAAAGAGTGAAATCCACTCTTGTAGGGGAAGTGCATTTTCAACACCGAAAGGAGTGAAAACTAACTCAGACTGAGTCGCTCGTTTGTTTTAAAAGTGAGACTTATCAAACTAATAAAAAAAATTATTTCGTTTTTTGAACTTGATCAAAGTTCAGACCATTTCCATTACGATACTTATGTCCAAAACAAATCTGGGATTGTTATCGATAAATTTCCATGTCATCCCACGACATTTGAAATAAAATTTCCATCACTGACATAAACCTTTATTATTCTCAACAAGACAAATAAGTCAAAGATAATTTCTCTCTTTCAAAAACAAATAGCTTGGATTTTTCAACTCGTAAAAGTGCGAACTGTCTTAACAATCATTGCTTTGCTGTGAAAACTGAAGTAAAAGCCATATTTATCAGAATAACATCGGGGTAACTTTTTTAAGAAATACTTTTGTTCATTAGAGTAAAACAAAGAAATAACATTGTCAAAAACTTGAAAAAAGTACATATTTGTACTCAAATGAAAACATAAATAAAAAGAAACATTAAAAATTTTAATTTTACAACAAATTTCCATTTTTTGACACGGAGCTAATATTTTTGATGAATATGCTTTCTGAAAACTCTCGAACTTTCCTAAAAATGTATGTTCTCTCATCCAATAGTTAATTTTCATAAAATTCGTTAACATTTCTTATGTTTTTTTTAATTATTTTCAAATTAAATTTTAAATAGATATATTTGTTTGAAATTATATTTACACAAAGAATATAGTTGTAGAATTTTTCTTAGGTGTTAGGAGACTGGTTGTCCAATTGTGACAGAATTTGACAATTATGTGTAAGAATACGACAATTCTGTGTAAGAATACGACAATTATGTGTAAGAAGTAAGTATTGTCAAATCAAAAACCAATACATAAACAGGTTTGCTAACTGAAGCTAAAGATCTCTTCAATATTAAGCCCAAACAAACGCTTGGCCAATTATTTGCCGGCAACTACGCTATGGTTTGAGGAAGCTAGTTGAAATGAAATATAAACAAGGTTTGTAGAGCTGATAAAAAAATATCCGCTAGTGATAGTCATTTGTACTAGAGAATCGGACCTTTTTGTTTTTGTCTCGATGTAATATAAAATTGTAATTGGTAAGACGCTTGAAAGCCACGTGACTAACGAGGCTTCAGAAAATCAGAAACGCTGAAAGTAAGTGTGGCGTCGAGCTTGTTTTGTGCCGGGGCTGCTTTCAGGTTGCGTCCCGTGGCTTTGGTAGAGATCGTTGCATATAGCAAGAGCTACGTGATGCCCTGGAGCAGTCCCACGGAAACTAGACAGATTGTATAGATGAGCATTTCTGCATTGGCAGTATCCTCATATTAGTCTTGCATGTTTGTTTGCCGAGCAAACAAATAGGAATTCCGTAGCAATTCTCGGGGGGTTGGCGAGCGGTAGCGGGCAGGGGGCTTTGCCCCCTAGTTAATACAAAACATTCTAAATTGATTGCAAGACGCAAAATTTGCAATATGGGACGTCTTCATACAATAAGAACTAATATCTGAACTCGCCACTAATCTATGAGTAGCTCTAATGTGAATCGATTCCGATCCAACCAATGCAAAAACAGGTTTCAGGCGGCTTAAAGAGTTTTTCTCGACAAGCATTTCAACGCATTCCTATCTCTAGACCAGGGCCACTTTTTTTTGCCTCACCATGTAGTTTAAGTATACCCCCGCGAAACCTGTTTAACCTAAAAATCAATCAGATGCATGTATAACTTACGCCATTTTTCCACTTACTGTGCCTTGTATGCCTTCTCATCTCCAAGAAATAATAAGGCAATAAGAAGAACGTCAACGAAAAATAATGACTAAAAAAAATTGCCAGGAGCCAAGAAAACAGGACTGAACCATCTTTTTAAACTATAATAGCACGGGATAGTCTTAACTATCGCTGATGATTGGGTTTCAAAAGCTTCTTCATTATATTTCAAAAACAAGATGTTTCTTGTTAAATCTTTCTTTTGTTTCGGTCGAAAGTAAACTCTCATCTGTTATTAGAAAAGGGGCTGCTATTTAAATGCTGTTATGTTAGATATAAGCCCTATACGAAATTCAAAGTCGAAAAAGTTTAATTGTTTGTTATCTGAAGAAACATATCTGGTTTCCTATGGATTGTTTGGGTTTGTATTCAGCTCTTGTTATAAATCTGACTTTTAGTTGCGAAAACTTAAACTTTGATGAGCTAATAACTGTTGGTCAATTTAAGATGTATCTGTGAATACCATTAACATCGTATGTAAATGCCATTAGCAGCGTATGTAAATATCATTAACATCATATGTGGATACCATTAACATCGTATTTGGATACCATTAACATCGTATGTGAATACCATGGACATCTTATGTGAATACCATTAACATCGTATGTGGATAAGATTAACATCTTATGTGAATGCCATTAACATCTTATGTGAATACCATTAACATCTTCCTTACCAAATAAAAACATGAAATTTAAGTTTTTAATTTTATTTTACTAATAACAAACACTTTTGAAAAATTTGTACTTAATTTCTTCAACAAAAAAAAACGGCAGATTTTCTGAGAAAAAATCATGTCACGCATCTCATATGATTATATAACATTTAAAATATTCCTTGAGTATTTTCATTTGGGTTGTGCTCTATCGAGATACTTTAACATCCACGCAAAGCTCATATGTGCTATAGTTTTAGTGTGAAAATTGGTTTAAAAAAATATTTGATTACAAATTCTTATAAAACCATTTAAAACTGTCACATCATACACTTACAGAATACAGAACTTACGCTAAAACTATTAACCAAAATTCACTTCCTTTCTAACTACTCTTACATATCTCCATTCCCATATCCGAAAGTAACTTTTTAAAACACCCAACTTTTTCCGATACTACATCTTAACTATATTACTTCAATCTTCTTAACCACAACTTCGCATAACATGGTCATATCCTTTACTATTCTAAAAGTTACCTTTAACCAACGCGAAACTCTATTTAAAAATATCTCGCATCATCTTCTTGGGTCAAATTACCCTAGTGATTTTCCTCAAATCGAATCTTCAAAATATAGATAGCAATTTTATATCGGGGGATGGAACCAAAAAATTTTATTACAATTTTTTTTTTCCCGATAGCTGTTGAATAACAAGTGGTGTTTCAAGACATGTTCTTTGAATCGGAAACAATGAGGAGCCTTTTTTTTTTCGTAATATTTTTTTTAGTTTCTAATATTAAGATGTTATTAAGTTCGATTCAAATAATTATTAAGATCGTATTTGTTTAATGTAATTTACTTTCCTATAAACTCCTAACTTTGTTATTTTTGTTGAAAATATCGTTTTCTTACAATGGCGCAGTTGAAATAATAATTTCGTGTTGTTGTTTCTAATCTCCCGTTTGTTTGAAGTCAGGCAAGGGGCTGGGGAACCCAGTCGCTTAGGTTTTCCTGACATGCGGAATGTCCCAGGTTCTTGTCCGGGCATCGCCAAACTAACTGCCGACCCATAAACGGCCCTTGCAACCAAAAATGCCCGACGAATAATACACCTTGTGGCGGAAGTGCACGTTAAATATCTTTCAAAGTAATAACGCTGCGTACGTTGTCACCCTAAAGCCTCGGTTTCGTCAGAGTCCGTCAACAGATTTAAGTGGACGGAAGGTGAGAGTTTTTTTAACGCATGCCGAGGAAGAAATGCCAATTGATTTTGTGAGAAATCACGAAGAACCTAAATTTTCTATTTTTGACAAGCAAAGACGAAAACCAAAACAACAGCAGAGTTGAATTGAGTGAGTTCGCTAGGCTTCCAGTTTCGTGCCAACGTAACGTTTCGATGAAGCGGGTAGAGTGATAGAGTGACGGTAGAGTGACGTCATCCAACGTATAATAGCGGTGGCATTTTTCTGGCTACCGACTACGAGGAAACCAAGGCTTTAATGGTTGCGTTGGTTGCCTACTCCGGTGTCGGCTCGTCACTTGAGTGTAGTTCTAAAATACGACTCCCGTCGCCAATAGCAATTGTGTAGCTATAGTGTGACGGTATTTCAAAACTAAAACTGAAGTCAGGCAAAGGCAATATCAGTGAAGCCATTGAAGTTAATGGAGTCTGACACTATGTGAACAATTATACTTGTAAACTAGGTCCAGTCCAAGACACATTTTATAATGTCCTGAGGCTATGCCTAATCTTTTTGTCATTATGGGCAAAAATTTAAAAAAAAAAAGGCAAATAGTTTCGTTTTTGTTTCTAATGATCTGGCTGGTAAATTAAGCTAACCAACTTTATCAGTTTTAGATTTGGCTTCAAGTTATGTAATATTAACCCTCTAATGCATACTGTTACCGTTTGGTAACAAGTAACATAATCAACTTTATTCTATTAAATTAGAGCTCCTCCGAGACAAATCTTTGGTTTTTTTTTCATCTATTACATTTCATTTTAAAGTTGTAGTTACTAATAATCCTCATAGATGGCAGTAGTAAAAGTGTATTCAAAATTAAGGAGTGAGTTAATTAACTTTTGTGAGTATTCAATTTTTTTTGCCAGTATTCAAAGAATAATAATATTAGTAGTAAATACTAATAAATTGTTTTGAAAAATTAATCATAGTTAAAAAGGGTTATTTTGAAATATTTTTAGTAGTTTTCTAGTCATTATTATCAAAATCGGAATTTTGCCGTTGGTTTTTGTCATATGGAAGAATACTATATAGAATGCTATATGAAGTTCTAAGCTGTTTGGTAGAAATTCGATTTTTATTTGCGATTTGTCTGTCAAAAAACAGCTTCTTTATTAAAATTTCAAAATGTTCATAAAGCATAATCATATTTTCCCTGTAAATTATATTGCATTTGCTAATATTATGTTATTTTGCTGCACGTTTTTCTATCTATAGAAACCGCTGACTTTTGGTGCTCGTTAAGGCATTGTTTGGTGACTATTAAAAGGTGTATCCTTGTTTATACCCATGCCCCTGTCGCGAAATAAGATTTAGAAAGGCAATGACAAGGGAGCCCAGTCGGTTAAGCACTCGCTTAGCATGCGGAAGGTCCCAGGTTCGGGTCCGGGCATCGCCAAAATAGCTGCCGACCTATAAACGGCCCGTGCAGCCAAAAATGTCCGACGAATAATACCCCGTGTAAGGGAGTGCACGTTAAATATCCTTCAAAGTCCTAACGCTGCGTACGATGTCGCCCTTAACGGTTGCGTTGGGTGCCTATTCAGGTGTGGCTCGTCACCTGACTGTGGTTCTAAAATACGACGCCCGTCGCCAATAGCCCTCGTGTAGCTCTAGTGCGACGATAATTCAAACCAAACCAAAAGCAATGACAAATGACAGTGATTGCGCCCTCTAGAAGGGAAGGGCGTAGGCTATATAGCCCATTACCCCGCTCGCCAGAAGAGACAGTCACAAGAGACACACAAAGAAGGACGCCACAAACACATAGACAAATAACAACATTTATTGACAAACATCCATGCCTTTACCGAGATTCGAACCCGAGCCCAGCAGCTCCAAAGGGTAGTACACTAACCATTGAGCCAGGGGAACGGCTTTAGAAAAGCAAATTTGTATTGTTAAACTTAAGAAGCTAGAGGTAAGAAGTTCGTAGCTTCCCCAAACCAGATTAGTTCCCTAACAAGAACCAGAACTTTTAATCTATCCTCTGTCGTCTGCCCAGAAAAAAAAGGCGCGAAAACAAAATCAGAATATTCTAAGAAGTCGAAATGAGAAGAATAATGAGAAGCGAGATGGGCCTCCTTCATTGAGTTAAGAAGATGGAAGTGCTTGGCGATAAAGCCAGTTAAGCCAAGTCGCCAAGCAACCCTAGTAAGCCCAAATATCTCACTTTGCACAACGGTAGAAATTTACTGAACGGTAAAACTTTCAAAAATCACTCCAAAATTCGGCCGAAAACCCAACCGAAATGAGCAAATAACGGTCAGATAGGTTTGCCTTGAAAACGTCATCGTTGGTAGACATACATTTTCAGGCTTGTGTGCTTAGTCAAAGACCCGCTTATGAACCTTCGTCAAGTAAGACAGACGCAACACACACATATACGCGACAGATGCTGTCATCTATCGCACGCCACCTCCGCAATTTAGACAAGTCCCTGAGGGGGAGGGAAATAGTCTCCAGGGACCTGTACCCATGGGAAATTCCGCAATGACCACTCACAGGGCTCTCGGACCCAACAGATTTAACGAGCACGTACTCTGCATATACTCGACAAACACAAACATCCATGCCTGAACGGGATTTGAACCCAGATGCTCCAAAGGCTAGATCCCTAACCGTTGCGCTGGCGGTTCATTTTTGGAGAGTCATAAATCGCCAAGTAATCCATCTGAGTACGATGTAGCCCTTAACGGTTGCGTTGGGTGCCTATTCAGGTGTTGGCTCGTCACCTGACTGTGGTTCTAAAATACGACGTCCGCTGCCAATAGCCCTCGTGTAGCTCTAGTGCGACGATAATTCAAACCTAACCTAACCAAGTAATCCATATGCTATGTCCACACTACGACAATAAAAACTGACAAGAAATGCGCGTGCATGGAAATGCATATATACAATTTGTACCATGCGAGGTAGGTGCGCGCGCATTCCTGTACAAATTGTATATACATTTCCATGAGCGCGCATTTCTTGTCAGTTTTTTTATTGTCGTAGTGGGGACATAGCAATACAAACTCCACAGTAAAATAGCTCCAAATACAGAGTGTTTATAAAATAACGCTCGCTATTTGGAGTGGTCTGTAGCTTTAAGGAATAATCCAAATGCAAAAAACTATGAGACGCTTACTAATCAAGTGGGGGGGGGGAATGGAATCATAAAAAACAAACTCGTCACTTGACCAGGGTTGTAAATTACGAGGCGTAATTGGATGTGCTGGCCGTAATTAGCCATAATTGGCTATGCCTCGTAATTTAGAACCTTGGTCAAGAGAGGAGTTTCTCTTTTACGATTCCATTCTTTTTCGAAAAAAAGAAACTCGTCTCTTGACCAGTGTTCTACATTACGAAGCGTAATTAGCTGTGCTGGCCGTAATTGGCCATAATTGACGACGCCTCGTAATTTAGAACCCTGGTCAAGAGACGAGTTCGCTCTTTGTGATTATTCTTTTTTATGATTTTTTTTAGGATTCTATCTTTTTTTTTGTTCCATTCTTTTTCCCCCTTCTTGATTTGTAAGTGTCTCAATTTTTTATGCATTTGGACTATTCACTCAAGCTACAGACCACTCCGAATATCGAGCGTAATTTTATAACCACCCTGTGTTTGAGAGTCATAAATCGCCAAGTAAGCCATACAAACTCCACAGTGAAACAGCGCCAAATACTTCGCCGAGAACATTTTTTGGGCTTACTACAAAGCGATCAATTGCTTCACTAGTCAAACCAGTTTTCAGCATTCATTCTTACCTGACAGCATCTCTATATTCTCATCTCCACGGGCCACCATCCATATTTATCAAAAAATGGCCGAACGCTGTAATGACACGGGGCATACATTTTTCATGAGGCCGCGAGCAAGTGCCATTTCTTGCTCTTTTTTTTTACAAAAGGAAACAATAATTATTTCCTCCGGAGGGGGGAGGAGTTGGACACATAAAAGATGCTCCTGGAGACATGGAAAGATCATGTCCCCGAACTGAGGATCATGCTAATAGGTAGGAGGGGGTGGCTTTTTCATAATTTGGTTGTGGGTTTATTTTAGAGGAATAGTTGAGTTTGTTTTAGTAGTGAAAAAAAAGGTTAGGTTTGAATTATCGTAGCATAAGAACTACACGAGGGCTATAGGCGACGGGCGTCGTATTTTAGAACCACAGTCAAGTGACGAGCCGGCACCTGAATAGGCACCCAACGCAACCGTTAAGGGCGACATCGTACGCAGCGTTATGTTAGGTTAGGTTTGAATTATCGTCGCACTAGAGTTACACTAGCTATTGGCGACGGGCTAACGACGACGTTGGCTATTGGGGCCGGGCGTAGTATTTTAGAGCCTCAGTCAAGTGACGAGCCGACAAATGAATATGCGCCCAACGCAACCGTTAATGGCGACTTCGTACGCAGCGTTAGGACTTGGAAGGATATTTAACGTGCACTCCCTTACACGGGGTATTATTCGTCGGACATTTTTGGGCTGCACGGGACGTTTATAGGTTGGCAGTTATTTTGGCGATGCCCGGACCCTAACCTAAGGCATTCCGCATGCAAGGCTAGTGCCTAACCGACTGGGCTCCCCAGCCCCAGTGAAAATAAGAGTTATTATCTGATGACCATACTGACTTTTAACTGATGACTATACTAAAGACAGATGACTGCTGAACCATGACTGGTGACTAGTGGATATTGGCTGCTGTCTTTACTGACTATTAATTGATAATTATATTTTGACTAACTCTATTGGCTAATGACTTCTACTGACTATTTAATAGTCGTTTGACAGTCTCGGAAAGATCATATCCCGAACCGAGGATCATGCTAATAGGTGGGAAGGGATTGCTTTTTTTATATTTTTTGAGGCAAGTGATATTTTAGAGGAATAGTTGAGTTTTAGTACTGATTATATTGATTTCGATTGTAGTAATCGCATTTTAAAATCTGTTCGTTATAAATAACCGTATATGCGACTAAATTTAAAATTAAAAAATTTTCCTCTTCTAGCCTTTATTTTATTTCTGAATTTTAAATTCCAAAATTTAAAAAAAAACATAAAAAAATCCCAATATTAGTGAAGACGGTTAAATTCTAGCATCTGTTGGCGAGATTATGTTAACAATTTTGATAGCTTGTCGTTTTGAAAAGACACAACTTAAATATTACCTTTTTTTCATTTTGGAGATTTTCCACTAAACGAGTCCAAAATTAATGCTTTAATATCGCAGAAAATAATGCAAAATAAATAATTTTTTTTACATGGGGTATTTTGATGGCGCTGACCATTTTTATATGAAAAAAATTGGGTGTTGCTATTGGAATTCTCAAAGTTTGGACTCATTTCAAATTGTAGACGACCCGTTATGCAACTTTTGTTGCCAGTTCTCAATTCTTTACGCTATTTCCTGAAAAGTGACACCTTTCACAAAATCCCCTGATCAATAGCAGCCGAAAAGCGATAGGTGAATCATTTTTACCCAGCTGTTCCTAGCTTTGTCACGTTTTCTTAATATTAATCTGTTCATAACCAGTATAAGTTATAACACATTGCGACACATGCGCAAAGCATCTAATTTTTATGACTGAAAAGGGGTTACGAATAAGTCCCAGCAATTATGCAACAAAAAAACTTATGACAAAAAAGACAGTCTATGAGAATGTCCGAGTTTTAATGGCATATTACATGAGTTTATTTTATACTAAATATAACAAATCGTACATAGAATTGAAGGAAATCTAACCTAGTTTTTCATATATTTGCTCAATGTGTGCGCCTTTAGTGATACGTTACACATCCAAAAGAAAATTCAGTTCTTCCCATACTTTGCTGCAGCAAATCCGGAGTAATGGAATCAACAGCCTGTGCAACTGTGAAAACGATGTAGCGGTACGAGCGCATGCGCTTATCTGACACTGTTGGAGTTATTCTTTATTCGTCACCTTCAACCACAACTGTCGAACGATTACAGCTGATACTATTACAATTTTAAACTCGGACATTCTTTTACGGACATCCTGTATAGTTTTTGTTTGAACAAAATAACAAGGAGAGAGTGATAAACTGTTTATTGTTTACCTTCTCTAGTTTCTCCTTTGAAACATACATCTTTTAGCTTTGAGCATTTTTACTGTTTCAACTTTAGTTGTATTCATTAGTTAGGGTGTCGGGGGTATTGCTTGTTAGTGAAATTTCATAAAGTATGCAATAGGGTGTTGTTACAAACAGATTTAAAGAAATATTTAAATTTTTGAGTTTTTAGTTATCTTTTCATAGATGCATTTTGGTAGGGTTCCAATTAATGAAAGGAACAATTTGTATTTCAAGTGTGGCTTATATTAAAAATAATCTATTGCTAAAAGATGACTTTTTTTATAACCTTTAGTAGTCTTTGTGGATGAAAACTAAGTTTTTTTGCATGGTTTAGATAAACATAGATTTATACACTGCGTTGCATAATGATAGAACCACCATGTTTTTTCAACCTAGCTTATAATAATTGAAAGAAATCATTGAAATAATTTCTTTTATTGAAAATATACGTAATAAGAATGAAAATAACGGAATAAAAACTTAATACATGTTTAACTTTTAGTGTAATGGAATGAAAATGCATATATTCTGTTGCAAAATGATAGGACCAGTCATAGTTAATACGTTATAAAAGAACCCTTTTTGGCTATAACTTCAAAAATTCGATCAGGCATGCTTTTGACAAGACGTCGGAGTACATCTCCATTAATATTTTCCCATTCTGTTAAAATAGCGTCGTTCAATTCTTGAACAGTTGTATATTGCTTTCCGCTTGCGTATACGGCCCTGCTTAGCCTACCCCAAACGTTATCTATTGGGTTTAAATCATGAGAACAAGCTGACCAGTAAATAACCTGCACTCTGTTATCCAGGAAACAATTCCAAGACGTGTTGGCAACATTAATACTGGCATTATGATGTTGGAATTTCCAAAATGGACAACCAATTTTTTCTCCAAATGTCTACTAATTGTCTTCCAACATGTCTTAGTGCGCATTTTTCATTCGACCAGAGGAGAACACATTATTGGTCTGCCCTGCGCTTCCAAAAGCAGCCCAAACCATTAGCGATCATCCCCTTCCCCCACTGTCTCTTAGAGAAAATACTTTCTTCATTTCGGAGATCCCTCTAATAGTACTCCCATCCGCCAGGACCATCCAAGTTGAATTTTTTTTCGTCCCTGAATACTATTGAAGCTACTGTTCTTCCCAAGTCATATGTTCTTTTGTAAATTGAATAATTTTTTGCTGGTGAAGCTCTGTAGGTCTTGGCTGTGTTTTCTTTTTCTTGCACACAAGATGTTTGTTCCGCCTAACCACTCTTGATAAAGTAGACTTGTGAACGTTGATTGTGGGGTCTCGTGATAATCTGGTCAATGTTTCCCCGACTTTTAGTTTCTTTACAACTAATTTTTCTTGCCGAATCGTTAGCTTTCGAGGTCGTCCAGTTGATTTCTTCTTCCCATATTTTGATCTAAGATGGAGAAAATTATTAATCACGTTAGGTGAACGTCCGATATGTCTTGCTATATTCCGTGACAACAATCCTGCTTGGTTTAAAGCTGCAATTTGCCCCTTTTCGGAATCTGATAACTGCTTTTTCCTACCCATACTTAATAACACCTTTTAAAATCTATTGATTTGACTTATTCACAATAATTGCAAGCAAGTATAGTTTAACTAGATAAAAACAAAGCTTTTATGGCTAGAAAAGTTTCCGGTTGCCTATTTCTATCCCCCGTGAGAAGTTTCAACGCATGCAATTTCTCCTGTTTGCTTAAAAGTAAGAGTGGTGCTATCATTTTGCAACAGTAAAACTCCATTTATTTTAAACATTTGCTTATTAAGCCAAACTCAAAACTTCTCACAGCTTGATATGCTGCATTCTACTTAATTATACTATTCTAGTTTCTGGAAGTATTACAAACTTATTCAAGAATATGTCATACAGTTTTTACTCAGAAGAAACTAAGTGGTTCTATCATTTTGCAACGCGGTGTATTTTCAATAAAGGGAGTTGGTTCTAATAAACCGACTGTTTTATCTGATATTCGGAAGGCTCGGAATAAAAGTGAACCCAAATCCATAAAAAGCTTTTGTGCTACTGAGGTGTAGAGTTAAAGCCGCAAGGAAGCAGCAAATTAAAACTTTTTTTGTTAATTGTTCCAATTGTATAAAATAAAAGTTATTTTTAGATGAGGTTTTTCATTTTATTCTAAATAAAGACAAACATTGATAATCAATATATTACCTTCATAAAGTTATTGTCATACACTCTTAAAACAAAAGAGCGAATTTAACTCAGTCTGAGTTTAAATTTCACACCTACAGTCTTGAAAATGCACTTTCCCGAAAGGAGTGGATCATTTGTGTGTTAAACCTCCAACAGGATCACGCCATACGAGTGATTTTAATTCAGTCTGAGTTAATATTCACTCCTTTCCATTATCGAAAATGCACTTCTCCTGCTAGGTGGATTTCACTCTTTCGTTTCAAGAGTGTACGTTATTGTGTATTTGTGTATTAGTGTATTAACTGTGTATTTGATGCACATTATTTATAGATTTTCATATCACTTAATGAGCCTTGGTCCAGTGGCCAATCCTCCCTTACATAGAGTGGTCAAGCTTCCCTAACTTGACATTTCGAAAAGAATGGCACATGGCGCTTTAGTATAGCTTACTTCATTGCACAAACTTCATAGCTTAAATAAAACCTTAATATAACATTTATAAATTACCACATACTTAAACTTAATTGAATTGGTTTGTCTGAAAAATTCTTAAAAATTAGGTTCAAAATGTTTACTTTGTGGGTTGAGAAATTTTCTCTTTTTTTATTTTCTCCTCAATTCTAAGAAGTAGCTTAATGATACTAAAGTGGCTATCTGCGGACAACAGTAGATTTGAGTACCATCGATTGAGAAATTGCTAAAATATGTTTAAATGCTAAAATTTAATGATGGGCCAAGCCTCCCTTACGGCAAAGAGTTCCCCGGCTCAATTACCTATTTTGATATGCATTAAACATATAATATTTGAAACGTTCGCTACATTACACACCGTGCCAACCTAACTTGGGTAAAAACAAAGAGTAAAAATTCAGAGGGAAAAGCGTGGCTAGTCCGTTTGTTGGTAACTCTTGTAAGGTAATAGTTACATACAAAATGATCTGAATACAATTTCATCAAAATACACTTTTGATTCTGATAAAATTGAAAAAATTTCTCAAATAATATTCAAATCTATTAGACCTTAAACTAAATAATTGTTTTAAACATGTTTTCTGGATGGATTCACAAATAATTTATGGAACTCTTTACATCCGCGGAAGGATCTTCTCCATAGCATATTTCTATTTACTAAACTTAGGTTGGCAAGGAGTGCAGCACTATTATTAGAATTTTTTTTTACAAAAACACTTCTGATTGACAAATATTTTAGTAACGGACTTATACAAAATTTAAATGTGTATTACTTACACAACACCAAATAAATTTCGGCGTTAAATTTCCTTTATAGATAAATAATTAAAATAGAAAAAATATAGAAATAGAATAGACTTTTTCTTTAAGAAAATTAAAAGCATTAAATAAACCCTAAACAAAATTAAAGTAGTAAAAAGGTAAACTTGGAAACATTCGTTTATTTTTTTTAATTCCCACTAGGGAAATAAGAAAAAATAAACGGCGGCAGTCTAGATTAATTATCCTAGTAAATTTTTTCTCAGTTTAATTGCTTCAAAAAATCAAAAGGATTTTAAAATGAGATTGCATAAACATTTTAAATCCCAACCAAAAAGTTATCGAATCACAGAAAAAAGTAATACGACTTTAAAATAATTTTATAAATAAAACAAATAGAACGAATTCCAATCAACAAAAAAAAGATAATAATTTTAAACAAAAGATAAGAAAACGTAGAATAATAGAAAAGGTTAAATTACGACCGCAGTAAAAGTAAGTATTTTAATGGCTTATTTGTTTTACAAAAACAGATTAAGACTTTGATTTAGGTTAATTTTTTTAAGATTGCAAAACCAAACTCAATATATTCACAATCATGTCAGAATTTTTATTCCCAAACGACCATAAAAAGTATTTATAATTGACGCTGATTACGTAGGTCGAGATTATTTTCAAAAAGTATTTATAATTGACGCTGAGTACAGTGGTCGAGATTACTTACTTGCTTTTTCTGTTCTTTTCAATGGAATTGACATTTCTCCGTGAATATGAGTCTAATTGGTTCGTTAAAACAGTTTTTGTTGGAATGACTTTTTATGTAACGTTTGCTTTGTAATATATACTTGAAGTACCTATAAATAGTCTTTAATCACAGATTCCTCTTATTTTATTTAAAAAGAGAAATTAACATTTTAATTTTTTTTTTCCGCCATAAATCTTGGAATCTTTGAAATCTATATTGGCATCAAGTACATAAAATAAATTTCAAAAAATACATTTTAAAAAGATTAAGAAATAAACTTTCATTATTGATAACCTTTCCTTTTTATTTAATTTTGGATTTTATTTCTTATATGTTTTTATTACACATTAATAAGGGGAGAGGGGTCTCCAAACCATAATCTTCTGTATGCTACTCCAATGGGAAGTTGATTTACAATCGAAATTACTCCGACTGAATATAAATATTTTTACAGAAATTTTATTGTATGATAATTGTAGCTCACTTAACCGATTTTTATCAAAAAAATATGATTTTTACTAGCTGCAACGGTAATGTGATGGAATACTTCTCAATATTTTCGGTTTTTGCTTGAACCGTTTCTCAAGTTTTTGTTTCTAAATGCTGAAAAATGTTTGAACCAAGTATTAAAAATATGGTGAAACATTTCACCACATTGCCGTTGTAGCTATTACGAATAATCAGTATGGTGAAAACAATCATCAAATTGATTACACCTAAGTGTAGATTTTTTACATCCATATATATTTATCGAATATGAAAAAATTTGTAGTTAGAACAGTTGACTGTGACTTTCGATGACTTACAAAGACTTTGTGAATACTAATTAGCATTTTCACTTCCGAATAAAACAATAAACTTTTAGTTTTTTAAGTATGCGATTACGAGTGTTAAAAACACACATTTTTTTAGATATCCAATTCAGACTAAATGATTTAGCGTCTAAATTGCTTATTAAAGTATTTGACGCTAGAAAATTTAGTTAAAATTATGTATCCAGCATAAATCTTAATAATCTGTACCAAACAATGAAAGGGCCAATGTGTCATCTTATCGGACGGAACAATGGCCTTTCCTACCCAAAACTTCAAAATCACCAAGACTATATTAGAGTAGCACCTTACATCTAGCTCCTCCAATATCCCTGAAGATGACCCACTGAGATAGAGATCATGGATATTGACATAGTTTAGTGGGTATAAAAGGGGACGAATAAGTATCATGACCTGGGTAATATAAAACTTTTTGGAAGAAGTGGCCCTGGTCTATTTGCCCTGCTTTCTACATTTTCAGCGTCGAATGAGGCATTATTGGATTTTCGGAAGTGCTTGAGCCGGGATGTCATAAAGACACGAAACTTTTTGACTTTGAGAAGGGGCATTGATGCGAGTGTCTTCTGCGATGAGCCGGGGAAATTGGAGGGAAAGTTTAGATTCATAAATTGAGGAGGTTGAATAGAGTATTAAATGGGTTTGGAGTGTTGATTTATATATTTTGGGTTTTAAGGGATCAAATGGCTGAGATACTCTCATAAGTATCAATCTAATGCTTCGTGGATAAAATGAGAGTGGCTGTTGAATATCTAACGAAATTTTAGCACTGCTACATTTGTCTAAGAAGGGTTAAACCATTACTCTACTTTAATGCATGAAGTACAGGGTGGTTATAAAATAACGCTCGCTATTCGGAGAGGTCTGCAGCTTGAATGAATAATCCGAATGCAAAACAAACTTCGAGACACTTACTAGTCAATAATTCGTAAAGATAATAAAAAAACAAGTGTGGCGATAGTAGCCGTATATAAGTATGTCCTTATAGGCCAACATGTTAGAACCGAAATACTATAGCTTGCAATAATACTAAAGTGGTTCCACCACCACAAACGTCCTCATACAAGAACAACAGTTATGGTCCGATCATGATCAGTATGGTCATAATTCAAGAGACAATATGGCCATTAGATAATTAGTCAGTATATTTGTTAATCGAATAGTCAGTAGTTTTTAATGTCAACTACAGGCATCAGTCAAAAACCAGTAAAGCCATCTGTCACCATCCAGTAATGGCAGTATATCTGTATAAAATTCAAATTTATATCATCCTGATTGTTTGCTGACAAATGGCGAGGTGGGGTTTATTTGCTATAATAAATATTCGCGTAATAAACAAGTCACCGTTGTCAAGAGCACTACTATGCAAAGCCGAATTCGTAAAGATAATAAAAAATAAGTGTGTCGATAGTAGCCGTATAATAAGTATGCCCTTATAGGCCAACATGTTAGAACCTAAGAACTATAGCTTGCAATAATAAAACTAAAGTGGTTCCACCACCAAAAGAATAAAAGAAAAAGTCTTCATCACACTCGATTCTCCAGTTTCAATAATATTTATATTTCCGTCCTCATACAGGAACAACAGGGACAGTCCGATCACTATGAGTATAGTCATCATTCAAGAGATAATATGGCCATTAGATAATAGTCAGTATATTTGTTGATCGAATAGCAGTAGTTTTTAATGTCACCTACAGGCATCAGTCAAAAACCAGTCAAGTCATCAGTCAATTCCCAGTAATGGCAAGATTATGATCAGCATAAAATTCATATTTATATCATCCTAATTGTTTTCTGAGAAATGGCGAGGTGGGGTTTATTTGCAAAATATAAATATTCACATAATAAACAAGTGACCGTTGTCAAGAGCACTCCCATGCAAAGCCGAATTTGTAAAGATAATAAAATATAAGTGTATCGGTAGTAGCCGCATATAAGTGTATAGACCCTTATCGGCCAACATGTTAGAACCGAAAAACTATAGCTTGCAATAATACTAAAGTGGTTCCACCACCACACAAACGTCCTCATACAAGAACAACAGGGATGGTCCGCTCATGATCAGTATGGTCATCATTCAAGAGATAATTTGGCCATTAGATAATAGTCAGTATATTTTTTAATCGAATAGTCAGTAGTTTTTAAAGTCACCTACAGGCATCAGTCAAAAACCAGCAAAGCCATCAGTCAATTCCCAGTAATAGCAAACCAAGGAACAGTATAAAATTCATATTTTTATCCTGATTGTTTGCTGACAAATGGCGAGGTGGGGTTTACTTGCACAAAATAATTACCCATATAATAAACAAGTCACCGTTATCAAGAGAATTTGCAAAGATAATAACAATATAATTTTATCGTTAGTAGCCATATACAAGTACATATCCTAATCGACCAACATGTTAGAACCGAAAAACTATAGCATGCAATAATAAAACTAAAGTGGTTCCACCAGCAAACCCCACCAAAAGAAAAAGACTTCATCACCTCGATTCTCCAGTTTCAATAATATTTATATTTCCGTCCTCATACTACAAGAACAACAGGGGGACGGTCCGGCGAAGCAATCACTTTGGGCTGAGGATGTCTCGCCTTTTCCCCGTGTTGATTTTAGCAAACGAACACTCATCAGCAGAAGCCCCCTGTTTGCTCAACTCTTGCGGGTGTTTGCAGCAGCTGAGAGATCCACACCTTTTTTTCTTTCTTTCACCCCTCTTTGTCGTCTGGGGGGATGGTAAGGAATGGAATGGAATGGCTGTTCTTTGTCTGTTATTCGAAAGACAGAGGACCAGTTTCGGTAAGGACAGTGTAAGATCTGTGGTTTTTATGTTGTCTGGAGTCGTCAGCCCTTATACACTCTTAAAACGAACGAGTGATTTTAACTCAGTCTGATTGATTTTCACACCTCCAGTCTGGAAAATGCACTTCTCCTTTTGGAGTGGATCCTTTGTGTGTTAAACCTCAAACAGGATCACTCCAAACGAGTGATTTTAACTCAGTCTGAGATAATATCCACTCCTTTCCAGTGTCGAAAATGCACTTTTCCAACTGAAGTGGAATTCACTCTTTTGTTTTAAGAGTGTAGTTACTTGTCAGTATTCAGTATATCCACCAGTCAAAAGTCAGTTGTACTATTTTGCGTTGAAGAAAATGCTCTTATTACGAGACATCTTTTATTTACGGGCAACAAAAGTACAAGACAAACCGGTAGAAATTCTGCATGTGTTACGACAAACGTTGTTTAGCAATCACAATCTTAGCTAGTTCTGACAAAAATCTGTCAACAAAGTGAAATCAATTTATACACATTCTTTAAATCACTTCAGTTCAAAAAAGTCAGTCATTACAAAAAAATTATTATTTACAAGAAAGTCACGTCATTACACAGTGTTGTCATAAATCAATGTACAGGGTTTCCGTAAAAGAATGGTCGAATTTCAAATTGTAATAGCATCAGCTGTAATCGTTCGACAGTTGTGGTTGAAGGTGACGAATAAAAAATAACTCCAACAGTTTCAGATAAGTGCATGCGCTTGTACCGCTACATCGTTTTCATGGTTGCTGTGTCATCTATTCAAAATGGCGATTTCTGAGCATATGAGTACGGGAAGAATTGCATTTTCGCTTGGATGTGTGCCGTATCACTAAAGGCGCACACATTGAGCACTTGCAGGAAAAACTAGGTTAGTTTTCCTTCAATTTCATGTATGATTTGCTATGTTTAGTATAAAATAAACTTCTGTAATATACCCTTAAAACTCGGACATTCTCTTACGCGGGCGGACACCCTGTATTCTCTATCCTTACCTGCGGTTAATAGCGGTTCTTACCTCTAGCCTTACAGTAGTCATGGAAATGAATGCAATAAATTGCTGCTTTTAGCCTGTTTTTCTGCAGCAGCAAGCTAAGAGACCAGTTTTGGTAGAACATTACAAAAGTTGCGGGTTCGTATACGTTCCCTGTATCTGTTAGACGTCATAGTAAGGTTTCAAGCAAATTGTGCATGCGTAAATTGTAGTTCTCATAGATTTGGGATTTAAAATTACCTTATAGAGAACAAAATTGTGCATTTAAATGTGTTTTGTTTTATTGAGAGGTATTCGAAAGCAGTGTAGTGGTACACACCCCTCGTTTTTATTTATCCTCTATAAGAATTCCTATCCTCTTAAGACCCGAGCAAAATCCCACACGTATATTCTTAATCTAAACATACTTTTCATACAAATATATGCTAAAAAGTATGTTTTGCAAGGAATTTGTTAAAAAAAATTATGCTTAATAGTTACTGAGAGACACGCCCTAAGCTCTAAAAATACAAAATTTTTGTTTTTAATTAAAAAAAAGCCGTATCACTTTTTTTGTAGTTGACAGCTTATTTTAACATTACTTTTAATGCAAAATGCCTTTAAAATTAACTACCAAAAGATTTTTTTGAAAAGTTTAGGGGGAAAATGTTTTTTAAACTTTAATATCGCATTGACCCGCGTTCAACTTCATTTTTTACAGAAATAAATGACTGATACCTGTAATCAAAGGCTGAAAACTGATATTTGGATCTCCTTCTATCGGATCAGGTTCATTTCGGAACTAATTAACATGTTAATTGTTTGTGAGAAGGTTTTAAAAAATGTCTCCAAATGGGGACGCCAGGTCGCAAGAGGTTATACCAAAGGATATTCAGACTAGAAAACACCCGTTCTTTATAAAGACCAAACATTTTACATTTCCACCCCCCTACTCTACGATGACGAGTAGCGAAAAGGGGTCTGTTGACTCAACGGAATATTCCATTTCTACAGACCGTCTTCTAGTCAAGCAGAAATTTATAGAAAAAAAGTTTAAGTTTCCATTTTTTTATAAAATATCCAAAAGAGATATTTTGGAAATGATGCGGGTACATTGTTTTTATACTTAAGGAGTTGTGATACCTAAAATTGTGTGTAAATCTTCACTTCCAAGTTAATTCTTTCAAAATATTACCAATTTAATTAATTTAACTTTGACGTTTCTGAGAGTTTAAGGTTCAATTTTGTGATATTGTCGGTAATTTTAAATTTAATTCCATATTGTCTCCGAACGAGATTTTGAATTTTGGTTAAACTTAAAAATACCAAGGCTTTCCTGATTTTACGCAGAGAAAAGCAAAGGTTTGAATAACTTGAACAGGCACGTGGTTAATAAGGTTTTATTATTGATATTTTTACTGATGATAAGGTTTTATTATTAATATTTTTACTGTTAATAAGGTTTTGTTATTGATATTTTTACTGAAAATATGGTTTATTTTTTTTATATCTTAACTGGCTAATAATGCTCAGAAGTATTTGCTTTATTTCCGCCCTAAAAGCTACTTGGCTCCAATTTTTTTATTTAATATTTATCGTAAAAAAATTCGTTATATGAGTTTTAGGGAGTCATCGTTTTTGTATAACCTATAAAACGTTTATATAGCGGCAAAACAATTTAAAATAAATCAATGAAAGGATCCGTACATAGCTTTTTATGTGTAAAGCATAATTGTAAAGCATTGCATTGCATACCAAATAAAATCAAAAACTTAATAAAAGAAAATATTATACGAATTATGAACTTCAATTTTTATATAGAGAGGAAATAGAAGCGAATGTCGGGTCTTCAAACTTCGTTTTTCAATGTAAAATAAATAATAATTTTCTAGCATAAAGTAATCCGGATATATTGAATAGTTATATGTGATATATCGCAAACATCTCTATAAAAGTTATAATACTAACAACACAAATAACAGTTCTTTCTTTAATAACTATCATAACTCTCAGTTAATAACTTTCCGATCCATAAAGCAGTTCCCACGTTTTAATTGGCGTCGATACATTCTTTCCCAGAGAAATTGCAGACGCATCAGAATTTGTTATGACTTCTGATCCACTCTTCTCATAACCATTAAAAATAAGAGTCACTTCTTAATAAGACCTCGACATGTGTGAGGTTCTGTGTGCTTTCGCGGCCTCTCGGCCCTCTCTAATAGCCGTAAAGGCTTACATTTTAATCCTTTAAATATTCAATATGAAATAATAAAATCATCGTTTTACGTCCAATCTGCCTAAATTTCTGAAGTTAACTAAATACTCTATGAAGTAGATGTCATTCTATTTCATATATATTACAACCAAAAATTGTATGATAAATGTAGTTGGCTTAAACGCTACACTATAATTCCACTTTTTTTTAATTCGTTCAAATATTTTGCTGCAAAATAATGTATTTAAAAAAAATTTGAACCAATTTTGAAAGTTGCATTAAAGAGATGTTTAAGGCAGCTACATTTATCATAAAATAAAATTTCTGAAAAAAAATATTTGATGCAGTCGGAGTAATTTCGTTTATAAATTTATTTCCCATTAGAGAAGCATATAAAAGAATTTGTTTTGAAGACCCTTCCCCCTCTACCTCCCCCCCCCCTTAATAATGTGTAATTAAAGCATATAAGAAATAAAATCCAAAATTAAATAAAAAGGAAAGCTACGAATAATGAAAGTTTATCTGTATCTTAATACTACAATGTATTTTTTAATTTATTTTATGTACTTGATGCCAATATAGAGATCAAACATTCTAATGATTTATGGTAGAATAAAAAATTTAAAATTGTAATTTCTCTTTCAAATAAAATAAGAGGCACCTGTGATTTAAGACTATTTTTAAGTACTTCATGTATATATTACTAAGCAAACGTTACATAAAAAGTCATTCCAACAAAAACTGTTTTAACGAACCAATTAGACTCAGATTCACGAAGAAATGTCAATTCCATTCAAAAGAACAGAAAAAAAGCAAGTAAGTAATCTCGACCACTGTACTCAGCGTCAATTATAAATACTTTTTGAAAATAATCTCGACCTGCGTAATCAGCGTCAATTATAAGTACTTTTTATGGTCGTTTGGGAATAAAAATTCTGACATTGTTGTGAATATATTCAGTTTGGTTTTGTAATCTTAAAAAAAAAATTAACCTAAATCAAAGTCTTAATCTGTTTTTGTAAAACAAATAAGCCATTAAAATACTTATTTTTAACTGCGGTCGTAACTCAACCTTTTCTATTATTCTACGTTTTCTTATCTTATCTTTTGGTTAAAATTATTATCGCTTTTGTTGATATTTTACTTGGAATTTGTTTTATTTATAAAATAATTTCAAATCGTTTTACTTTTTTCTGTGATTCGATAATTTTTTGGTTGGGATTAAAAATGTTTATGTAATCTCATTTTAAAATCCTTTTGATTTTTCGAAGCAATTAAACTGAGAAAAAATTTACTATGTTAATTGATCTAGACTGCCGTTTATTTTTTTTATATCCCTAGTGGGAATTTTTTTTTAAATTCGTTTATTTTTTCTTTAATTTACCTTTTTACTACTTTAATTTTGTTTAGGGTTTATTTAATGTTTCGTTCGATTTAATTTTCTTAAATAAAAAGTCTGTTCTATTTCTATATTTTTTCTATTTTAGCTATTTATTACTTTTAGCCATTTACTTTTTCTATTTTAACTATTTATTAGGAATTTAGGCGTGAAACGTTCCTTATCGATATATTTTTATTTATCGATAAGGAAAGTTTAACGCCCAAATTTATTTGGTGTTGTGTAAATAATAAAAACTGAAATTATGAATAAATCTGTTACTAAAATATTTGTCAATCGGAAGTATTTTAGTTGAAATCTTTTCTAATAATAGTACTAATGTAATGAACGCTACAAATATTAAACTGCTCACAACAATTAGGGGAGCGCATGGTTTAAACTATTTCTACCCCAATGTTTCCATTTGGAATCACGAGTTTGCGATTTTTTTCTCACTAAGTTAAGCTTGCACTAATTTTCCGTTAGATGGAATAATCATGTTTTTGAGGATGTAAATGATGTTTGTTTTAATCAAATGAAAATATGAAAACATAATAAAATAAAATTCACTCCTAAAAAACATTTATTAAATAAATTGACCCTAAATTCTTCACGCTTGTATTCTCAGATGTTTAAAAACTGATTTCTACTCTTTTTGCAAATAAAAATTCGAAAAAACTATTGCTATAATTTATTCTTAATTTTTTATTCCAATTTTACCCCCTTAAATTTTAGTTAAAAAAATTAATAATTTTTGCCTGTTTTTTACCATTTCATTCTGGATGCATAATGAATCTATTTCACAAATTTTAGATTTTTAGAATGAAAAACAAAACGCTGAAACTGAAAGGGTTAACAAAAGTACGTAAAGTGCTCCCCTAATTGTTTTGAGCAGTGTATATTTTAAGGCATATCAAAATAGGTAAGGGAAGCTGGGGACTCTTTGCCGTAAGGTAGGCTTGGCCCACCATTAAATTTTAGTACTTATCAGTGATACGGTCTCTTGCATTTATAAGTAGTTAAAATATAATTTTAACATTGTTTTTAATGAAAATTGCCTTAAAAATTAACTACTTAAATAACTTTTTGAAAAATAAGAAATTAAATTAAAAAATTTGAATTTAAAAATTTATTAAAATTTAAAAAATAATGAACTCTAATATCGTTTAACCCATGTTCAATTTCATTTTTTATATAAAAATAAATGACCGATACCTGCAATCAAAGGCAGAAAACTGATATTTGGATCTTCTTCTATCGGACAGGGCAAATTTCGGAACAATTGTTTGTGGGAGATTTAAAAAAATGTCCCCAAATGGGACGCCAGGTCGCAAGAGGTTAATAGATTTAAATCATTTTGTGTGATACAATAATTCAAATAAATTTTTTTAAAAAAATATTTTTTTTATTTATTTAAGTTCTTTTACTTTTTGTAATCTTTTATATTTTACTACCTCCATCATCCACTAATCTCTTGAAAACCCAATATCAATATAAAATAAATTGCTTCTATGACAACGCATGGTACACAATTCTGTTAAAAACAATTTATATACCCTGGCATCTTCGAACAAAATTGAATAAATAATATTTAAAAGCCAATATAAAACGACGTAAATCCTACCACAAGTTTTTAACTTGTCTAAGTAAGAAAATTCACACAAAAATTAAAGGAAATTCTGCGTTAATATTTTTAATAATATATAACTACGTCAAATTCGTATATTAAAGTTTAAAAATATCATATTTCTTTTTGAAAACATCACCATCATACAAAAAAGGAAATTAACGGTAGTAAATTACTTTGTGTGATAAAATTATCCAAAGTTTGAATAAAATTGTACTCGTTGTTAATGCTTTAAACTGTTTTATAATCTTCAAAAGTTCACTACCTCCATCGACCCATAATCTATTGAAAACACAAAACCAAACTAAAACGAATAACTAATATGATAACTTATGCTACACAACACTGTTAAAAGTTTTTTCAAAATTTTTTATCCCCTGGTATCTTTAAACAAAATTGAATAAATAATATTTAAAAGCCGATAATAAAAAAACTGAAATCCCGAAAACAGTCTTCTTCTTTGGTCTAAACTGCTTTTGTTTTCTATTGAAGAATCGGTAAAAGTCCTCAAAAATCCCAACGTTGTTGTTTGTCGCCCACATCATTTGGAATCTTGGCACGTGTGTGGATCAAAACTCGCCAACTGAATAGAGAATGGCACTTTTTTTGCGCAAATAAAAAGTTTTCCCTTTAAGTTTTCGTCTAGAGTCAACCTTAAAAATCGGATTTTGAAAAGGTTGTTCAAGCGAACTTTGATACTTGTTTTTTAGGGGGGGTGGGGGCGTTTATAGTCGGCAGTTATTTTGGCGATGCCTGGACACAAACCTGGGACCTTTTGCATGCTAGACCGGTGCCTAACCGACTGGGCTCCCCACTCCTGTATATGTTTTGGCGGGAGTGATTCTAACAATGTGGTTTTGAGCACAGTCTGTCTGTCTGAAACCACTTTGCAGCTCCAGATAATAAAATAGTTATTGACTTTTACTTTAGTATACGAGTTTCTATTACAAGTTAGACGTCATAATATGGTTTTCGAGTACACTCTTAAAAAAAAAGTGAAATCCACTCCTATAGGGGAAGTGCATTTTCGACACTGGAAAAGAGTGAAAGTTAACTCAGACTGAGTTAAAATCGCTCGTTTTTTTTTAAGAGTGTAGTGTTACATGATTCTAGCTTTCTTGCTTTTACTTAAAATATGTTTTACAAAATAGTTTTAACACATCTAAACTTGATTTAAAGCAAACCGCCTTAGTCAAATGGAATCACAAAATGACAAATGACAATGAATGCGCCCTCGAGAAGCATAGGTAACCCCTTTAAAACCCCTTTAACCTATTCGCCAGAAGTGACGCAGTCACAGGATACACACAAAGAAAGGACGACACGAACACATAGACAAATAACTACATTTATTGATTAACACAAACATAGATGACTTAGCGGTATTCGAACCCGAACCCAGAAGCTACAAATGCTAGCTCCCTAACCGTTGGGCTGCCGGGTCGGCCAAATGGAAGCTTTGTATTTGTGATTAATTATATAGCAACCGGTCCACTGGCGCAATGGTTAGTGTACTAGCCTTTGGAGCTGCTGGGCTCGGGTTCAAATCCCGGTAAAAGCATGGATGTTTGTGTTTGTCAATAAGTGTTGTTATTTATCATGTGTTTGTGGCGTCTTTCTTTGTGTGTCTCTTGTGGCTGTCTCTTCTGGCGAGCGGGGTAATGGGCTATATAGCCTACGCCCTTCCCTTCTAGAGGGCGCAATCACTGTCATTTGTCATTGTCAATTATATAGCATGATACGTTACACTAAAAAATCCTAATAAAAAAAATATTTTAAACATAAAAGTAAGCTATCATAAACAAAATATTAGTTATTTCACATAAACTTTTCTTACTTCTGCCAAATCGAACTATAGAAATTTGATTTCCATTAATTTTTATTAAAAAAACAATTATCGAAATCTCAAACCCATTTTGACTTGCAGCTATAAATACCCAGAAATACTTTCCCACCAAATAGGATATTTAATTAAATTTATGAATATTTCTTGGGGAATTTAATCAAACTTATAAATTTTCTTTTCCCCGCTTCATACCTTCACGCAGGTGTCTGGGACACGGTCTCGGAATGTAATTAAAATTTGATTAAAGCAAAATGCATTACTGCAATGGAAATATGCAAATTCCTTTTAGTGGCGATAAAAATGGAAACGAAATCGATTAATTTTGGCATTATTTTTCCTATAAGAATGCATTTTTAAAAAATCGATAGAAGTACTTTAGGATAACAGCAAGTGAAGAGCTCAAGAGTGCAAAACAAGTTAAATCACTTTTTTGGAGAAAAAAATTGAGTTGGTTAGCTTATCATACAGGTATTGTAGGAAGGGATCCACCAACATTTTGATTTGCACCAAAAAAAAATCGTATGTATATATACATACAAAAGTCCCGACGGCGTCAGCGTACGATGTCGCTCGAAGTTCCATCGGGTGCCCGCTCAGGTGTCGACCTCGTCACTTGACCAGGGTTCTAAATTACGAGGCGTTATTGGCTGTGTTAAAGCTCCTAATGAAGGCTAGAAATAGGCAGCCGGAAACGATTACACTACCACTACCACTATTACACTATATACATACGATTATAATCACTCATAATCATCAATACGTATATAATCTGTATGAAAAGCTTACCAACTCAATTTTTTTCCAAAATGTGATTTAACTTGTCTTCAAGTACATAAACTTCTATGCTGAAATGGGGGCTGGGGAGCCCAGTCCGTAAGGTATTTGCCTTGCATGCAAAAGGTCCCTGGTTCGCATCTGGGCATAGCCAAAATAACGGTTTTATACTAAAAAATCGTAGCCGGATTTGGCCAGCTTTTTGAAATTGTCGCCAATTCGAAATGATAACAAACCCCTGCCCTTTTCGAGATGGTTGCCATCTCGAAATGACCAAAAATTCTACCTTGTTTCAAAATGGCCGGCTTAAAACAACGGAAAAATTCCTTAAATTGCAGACCAGATTTATAAAAAAAAAATTGGAGAGTTAAAATGCCAAAGAATCGATTTTAAAAAAGTAAATAATTACGGATATGTAAATTTAAAAGCAAAAATATGAAGACGTGCTTAAAATATCTGTTTGTCGATGGAACTATGTATCATATACAATTTTTTGCTTAATTATTAAATTGAAAAAAAATAAACCCTTCACTTTTAAAATTATAAACTAGAAATATACCTCTAATTTTTGTGTTGAAGCGGTAAAAAATTGAAATACAGGGTGGTTATACAATAACGCTTGCTATTCGGAGTGATCTGTAGTTTGAATGAATAATCCAAATGCATCAAAAAACTGAGACACTTACTAATCAAGAAGGGGGGGGGGGAAGAATCGAATCCTAAAAATATAGAATCCTAAAAAATAATCATAAAAAAAGAGTAATCATAAAAAAGAAACTCGTCTCTTGACCGGGGTTCTAAATTACGAGGCTTCGTCAATTATGGCCAATTACGGTCAACACATCCAATTACGCCTCGTAATTTAGAACCCTGGTCATGAGACGAGTTTCTTTTTTTCAAAAAGAATGGAATCATAAAAAAGAAACTCCTTTCTCTACCAGGGTTCTAAATTACGAGGCGTAGCCAATTTTGGCTAATTACGGCCAACACATCCAATTACGCCTCGTAATTTAGAACCCTGGTCAAGTGACGAGTTTGTTTTTTATGATTCCATTCTTTTCCCCCCTTCTCGATTAGTAAGTGCCTCAAAGTTTTTTGCATTTGGATTATTCATTAAGCCACAGACCACTCCGAATAGCGAGCGTTATTTCATAACCAACCTTATACTTATTCCCCAAATCCAGAACAATTATAAATGCTATTAGTCGATGCTCTTTTTTATGCTTAATTTCATATTCCTCTTTGAAGAATTTGCGCCTCTTTCGTTTTAATGATATTTATTTCCAGTGTTGCCATTCTTAATGGAAAAATTCGACTTTTTTTCCCCCGAATATCGATATTTTATTATTTTCTTTTTCGGTAAAAAAAACATCCATTTGATTCTATCCTTTATCTTATCTCGAATTCGACTCTAAAAATCGACTTTTTTTTTACCTCAACAAAAGTTCTGATACCGGCGTTATATACGTCTAGCAACTTGCTCGAGCGGTTACCTTGAGAATCTCAAGGTAACCGCTTTATGCGTATTTATTCGAAAGCTCGCTGAAGTTGGATCTCAAGGCCACCAACCCAACTTTTGTCGGTTTTTTTGGTCAAGATCAAAGGAAAGGTTGCCATAAGGAAAATAGCAAACATATTGGCGTGTTATCTCTTTTTTAAGTGATCCTTCGAAAAAGTATGTAAACATCGAATTGAATTGTATTGAGTTTTTCTTAATTTTTTTTACTTAAAGCAGGACGCATTCAATATTTTGATAAAATAAAATTCAATCACATAAATGAATGAAATTCAAAATTTGACACTGTAAAATATGTTGATGATAAAATGCTTTCTATGTTAATAAAAGTATTGAAACTCTTATTTATATCTTACCCGTAATCAATACAATTAATTTTTAAACAAGATTTTGTATTAAAATACTGAAACCTGGTTGGAGTTAATAGCTTAATCAGTTATTTTAATACATATAATTTCTAAATTTTTGGCAGACAATACTGAAAACACTTTTTTATTTGACCTGATTTTAATCAGTAATACTCCGGCATTAAAAGTTTTAAATATAAGTACGGAAAAGGACAGTCATCAAAAAAACAATCCAGAAAAAAATGCACTTTCCTATACACTTAAAAACAAAAAAAATTCCCCGTAAAATATTAGTAATGGGCAGGGACCGGCAGCAAAGATACCAGTCATGCCCCGTTAAAAAACAGTCATGTCCTGTTTTTTTTTTGTTTTGTTTTTTCAAACAGTCATGTCCCTTAAAGATGGTATAAACAGTTAAAAACTGTAAAAATACGGAGATTTGAGATAAGGCCCTTTATTTAGTGGGTCAAACCGTTTTCCACCAAATACGGCTGTTGCACTTAAAAATTAAAAGTAAGTAAATTTACAGGGTTTTTTTGCAGCATAGGGTATATCTTATTCTAGTAGAGGGGCACAAATACTGGTACCAGTCTAGAACGCTGTGGCTTTTTAGCCTTTCTCCCCATCGAAATTTGACGTGTCGGGGAGCGAAATTTACGGGGGCGGGGGCTTTCAAAAGAATATGGAGTGGTGAATAACCTCCTCTGTTTATAAACAATCCGAGACATGGGGATTTTCTAATTACCTCTAGATAATTATCTAAGCTCTCTAAATGTAAAACACAAGCAGCAATCAAAATTTCGTCATCCATAATCTAGTTGATTTTAAACAATGAATAAAATCGCCGAGCTACAATCTCACTCGCCAAATTCTCGCCAACCAAAGGTCGAATCGCTAGAGGTCAAAGCGCTTCCAGCGTTACGTTCAGCGGCCGCTAGACGTATATAAACCCAGTGTGAGAATCGTATAGGTACATATCGATTTTAGATCAAGAAAAAAAGTATCGTTTGTTGCTTTGTTCTTTTCGACGTTATTTTTGAAGATGTTAATGGCTCTTGCGTGCTTATTTCATGTTTCAACGTTATTTCAAAACGCATAATTAATTTATGTGTTCACACTGAAATGTGTTTTAAGGGTAGGGTCAAGTGGGGTAAGTGTGACAAACAGCTCTTGTAACTTTGGAAATCATTCTAAAAATCTGAAAGTTTGCAATATATAACATTAGACCACTTATAATTTAACGAAAAAGGAAATATTGACCTTATTTTAGGAAATATCGGGGTTCTCTGCTGTATTTTCCTAGATTATACAGAGTGTCCGTAAGAGAATGTCCGAGTTTTAATGGTATATGAAAGGAGTTTATTTTATAATAAACATAACAAATCATGCCTGTAATTGAAGGAAAACTAACCTAGTTTTTCCTATAAGTGCTCAATGTGTGCGCCTTTAGTGATACGACACACATCCAAACGAAAATGCAATTCCTCCCATACTGTCTGCAGCAAGTCCGGAGTAATGAAAGCAAGTAATGAATAGATGACAATGTAACTGCGAAAACGATGTAGCGTAAGCGCTTATCTGAAAATGTTGGAGTTATTCTTTATGCGTCACCTGCAACCACAACTGTCGAACGATTACAGATGATACTATTACAAATTGAAACTCGGACATTCTTTTACGGACACCTTGTATTAATAAATAAGATTCGTTAGATATTAGCTATTAGTTTTAAGATTAAATGAATTTTATTCAATTTCATTCATATTTTTTTAAATATTGCGTGCTAGTAATCATAGTAACGCAGACCTAAGCTACATTTCAAATGAAGTAAAAGAATTTAAACCGACTATTTGGCGCTAGTCTTTTTTTAGAAATTTTTTATAATATTTATGCAAGTAATTTACTAATAAATACACTTCAATAGATTTCAAGATATAAACAACATTTTTTACTCGAAATCTAATTAATCTCATTTCGTTAAATTAACCTTCATTTTTTGTAACTTTCTTCATCATGAAACCGAACCACAAATGATAAAAACACGATTAAAACTCATGACGCCAAGACTTTTATTTTTATCCTTCATAAAATAACGCTCCATAAAAAAAAACTTTAAATTTCTTTAACCAAGCCATTACTTCCTAATTAACTTGTTCATATAAAAAGAAAACTATATTTTCATAAACATAATTGTGTTCTGGTTGGTAATTAAAACGTAACCACCTAACCTCAGGATTCGATATGGACGAGAAGTTCGGCGTAATGGTTTGTTTTTAGGTTAATAAAATTATTCTGGAAAGTTGTTAACAGGCTTTTTCTTTCGTAAAGGTTTTGCGCTTCTTGACGAAATGCAGTTTTTTTTTTCAGTTAAATTATTTTTATGAGTAAAAAGTTATCATCTAAAGCACTAGTTAAATTTTTTTAATACTTGGTTTAACAGGAAATTGTAAAGAAACTAATCAATTTGTTTGTGGCTTCATTAGATCATATTAAAAAAAATTAAGCTTGTTAGTTTCTGATTAGTGATTTTTTTTTGCGACGAAATAAATTTCAACGCAGACTATTAACTTAAGATATTTGCTTCGTTTATTAAAGCAATTTAGAGTTGTTTCAGTTTCGCTAAATATTTCGTAATAATTGAGGATTTTTTACGTTTTTTATGTCGGTACTTATTTAACCTCTTAAGGACCCGAGCGAAATCCTACGCATATATTCTTATAATCAAAACATACTTTTCAAACAAATAAATGCTAATAAGTACGTATTGCAAAGAAATTTTTTTCATAAATTATTATTAAGGCGTGTCTATTAAACTCTAAAAACACACATTTTTTGTGCTATAAATGCAACAAAAAATGCCGTATCCCTTATTTGTAGCTAACAGATTATTTTATCATTGTTTTAAATGCAAAATGCCTTTAAAATTAACTACTAAAGGAACTTTTTGAAAAGTTTGAAAAAAGGTTAAATAATTTTTTAAGAACTCTAAAACGTATTGACCCCAGTTCACATTCATTTTTATGGAAATAAATAACTGATAACTGTAATCAAAATCTGAAAACTGATATTCGGATCTTCTTCTATCGGACCAGGTCAATTTCGGAACTAATTAACTTGTTAATTGTGTATGGGGAGGTTTTAAAAAATGTCCCCATATGGGGACGCCAGGTCGCAAAAGGATAACAGGCTAAAATAAACATGCTGTTGTTTCTTTGACATCCATTTCCATAACCTCGAACCCTACTCTGCATGTTGAGTTCTCAGCGAAGTGGTTACGCAGAATTTGGGACTGACACACTTTTTGCATTATCATCAATAACTCGGGCGATCAGTCTTGTAGTTTCACCAAACAACGGAATATCTGTCGTGAATTTGTTTGTTGCATTGTTTGTAAAGAAGATATAAGAAAAGGATTTCTGACGTTAAACTATTATTTAGCTCATTAATTTTTAATTATTTAACATCAATTTATGTTTCATATAATTTGTTAACGTATTTAATACCCCTCATTGCCGGCCCACTGGCGCAATGGTTAGTGTACTAGCCTTTGGAGCTGCTGGACTCGGGTTCGAATCCCGGTAAACGCATGGATGTTTGTGTTTGTCAATAAATGTTGTTATTTGTCTATGTGTTTGTGGCGTCCTTATTTGTGTGTCTCTTGTGACTGTCTCTTCTGGCGAGCGGGGTAATGGGCTATATAGCCTACGCCCTTCCTTTCTAGAGGGCGCAATCACTGTCATTTGTCATTTTTGTCATAATACCCCTCATTTCATTCCAAAAGGTTAGCTTGTCGAAATTCTGCAGTTTCCTCCGGATAAGTAATTTTTAACTCCTTTGGTTTTGTTAAACAGTAAATACATACCAAAAATATTGGTATTTTGAGCCGTAAATTTTGTAAACAGCTGTATACCAGCTAGAAAATAAACGGTAACTTAAAAATACATATTGTTAAATACAAAATCTTATGAACTATGAGCTGAAAAAGAAGTTTAATGTTAAAGAAATAACACTAGACAAAACTACTAAAAAACCATGTTTATTTGCATCAGTAAAATCAATTTATACAATATTTGGCCGAAACTATACTTCTTTAATTTACAAATCATAATTCTTTTTTCACTGGATACTTTCACTTAAATCATCCACCAAACTCCACTTTGTTATTAGTTAGAGTCAGTTTTAGAGCCCGTACAGCATGGCTCCGTAGTCTATACGTCTGCGAAGGTACGACGTTTTTCTACTGACTTGTGACGATTTGTTGTCACTTGAAAAGTTAGACAGAGCTTCTTTGCTTTTAATATTTCTCACAAATTCATCAGGATATACAGGAGATTTCTGTTTTCTTTCTTTGGCGAAACTTGGGATCCTTTGAAAATTGGCACCGTAACGTTGAGACGCAATTTTGGCATCAGAATTTTCATTTTGGATCTGCTTAAATCTTGCCTTTTGTGCTCCATATATGCCATATCCCCGTGAGCCATAGGGGTACAGATTGGCATTTTGAGCTTGACAGCATGAACATAAGCTGGTCTCGCTGGAGGAGCTGTCCAGAGCGCAATGCGTCTCCCCATTCCATGCAGCTACGTCATCATATTCAGCAGGATTCAGTTCCTGGAGCCAACTTAGAACCCGCTGAAAATTGGAATCAACATGAGGGCTTTCAACTTCGTCAGGATTTTCACTGCTGTTACTTTCAAAGCTTGAGCTTGGCCATGCAGCCTCATCATCATATTCAACAGGGTTCCATGCAGCTACATCATCATATTCAGCAGGATTCAGTTCCTGCAGCCAACTTAGAACCCGTTGATAATTGGAATCGACACTTGGGCTTTTAACTTTGTTAGGATTTTCACTGCTGGCACTTTCAAAGCTTGGGCTGGCCTCTTGTTTTCTATATACGTCATCTTCAACAAAGACGTCATATTTTGGATTTGAGGCATGGCAGAGTGAACATAAACTGGTTTCACTTGAAGCGTTGTCCAGAGCGGGATCTGTGGCTTTGCTATCACATTCAGAAGACTTTGGTCCACTTTTCCCGATAGAACTTAGGATCAGTTCAAAGTTGTCAATGATGCGTTTACCAACGGCTTCAGTTTTGGCTTTATAATCAAGAGAGGCCTTTGAACGAGGCTTTTGACCACTTTCCCTTGAGACGCCATCATCAGGATTTGAGGCTTTACATTGAGAACACAAACTGCCGTCACTTGAACAGTTGTCCAAAGCGTCTTCCTTGTTTGACCTAAGTGTAGCCTGGTCATTACGTTCAGAAGGATTCGGTCCTTTCGGTTTCGTGGAACACAGGATCAGTTCAAAATTGTCAATGATGCGTTGGCCAACATCCTCAGTTTTGACTTTATAGTCGTTTATGAGGTCGAAGTTTGAGAGAGGATTTTGGCCATTTTCCCAGACGCCATCCACAGGATTTAAAGCCAGTGCCTCGTCATCACATTCAGAAAGATTCGGTCCCTTTGGCTTCGTGGAACTCAGGATCCGTTCAAAATTCGTTAAGATGCGTTGGCCCACCGCTTCAGTTTTCAATTTATAACTGGATCTATCATAGAAGTCATTTTTCATTGAGCTATTACTGCTTTGCTCCGAGGATGAAACTTTGTCCACATAAGTAGGAGAAGCAGCTAAATTTCTTTTGTAGGAACTCAAATAAGAGCGAATTCCGTTTATTGATGACATTTGGTCCTGCAAAGAGCTGCTACTGTTTTGAAAATATAATGACTTCATAATTGTCAGTTGTTGATGCGAAACTATGTGACAGAGTTTTTGAACTTTTTATCACAGAAAATTTCGCCAATTCTTGATTAAGTATTAAATTATCAAGATGTATTGATGAATTATTTTACAGAAGCTAACAAAATACGTTAATAACAGTAATTATAACCACAAGAAAATTATTTCGTACATTTTTAGTCGACATTGATACACACAAATGATAAATCGCAAAATTTTGCATTGTTTAAACACTTTTAATTGTTTCGTTTCACATTTTTAAAAACAAACAATGTAAAAAGATATTTTACTAAGATCTACTATAACAATCGGCAAAATGCTTCAATAACAATATATTTGTTTCATAGTTAATTATTTAAAATCATGGAATTTTTGTTCTATGTTTAACAAATATAATGATATACTAACCAGGTGTCAAGAAAATACGACGCATACGAACTTACTGCCCATTAAATAAATTTTTGAAAAAAAAACATGAATTTTTTTATATTCATGTCGTTTTTTAACGTAAAAATTTTAAAATTGCAGTTATTTTAGAAAAAATTGCAATCCCCTAAATTTTTTTAAATTAATTGCAACACATATTTTCAAACACCATTCCAATTCCGTTAAATAACAAAAAACACACTTGGAATAATCTATTGCTTGAAAAGTTTGGAATTTTTCATATGAATTCGAATAATGTGCAAATTATCATTTAAATTTATGTAAAGGGTCAAAAAGAAACAATCAAAATCCATTCAAAATCTATTTAATATGAACCAATGGAGCACTCTGTAAAAAAATGGTGAAACCTAAAAATAATAAAACCGGTGGACGTAAAGAGAGAGACATGTTGCAACCGGTTTTACTGAGTAATTGTAAAACCAATTAATTGCAGTGTGTCCAAGTAACCTCATAATTAAATATTATTTTAAATATTTAGCCCATTAGCAACGGTTGGAAAGAAAATTTTACCAGGTGAAAAGTATGGTTCTACTTACGTTTATCGAAATAAATAAAACTTAAGACTAACAGAGACCATAGTCTTGAACAAAACAACGGGGACAACAAACTTATACAGGCAAATTAAGTTAAAGGGACGCGGTACACAAAAAATTAAATCCTGCTTTTTTATAGCTAGCATTCAAATTAAACTTATTTTACAAAGAGCTAACATTCAATAAACGTATACGAAAAACAATAAAGATTAAATATAGGTGTTTTTTTTTTAATTTTAAAAAATTAAAATTTTAACGTTATTTCGAAATGCTACTCCTCCTACAATTTAAGTAATTTGTTAATGGATTTTTTTTTGCAAACTGTTCCAACAACATCTGTCTTCAAAATTTTTTATTAAAAAAAGCTATTCACACTAGGCCTTATCTACCATACCAACTTTTGTTAATCGTATATGTCTTAACACGAGAAAAAAATTTGGACCTCTATATTAATTCGCCTAAAAAGCCGTAGGGTTTTAATCATTCACAAGCTGAAAAAATAAAATAAAATTTCTAAAACCCTTTTAACAAAACATTGCTTTTAATAAACCTCCACCATTATAAAGTATTCCTTCTTTTTTGCTCACAGCTTTAGAGCATGTTGAATTATTTTCTGGGCAGTCCTAAATGTTGAATACCGCATCCTCTTAAACGAAAAAGAAATTAAAAAATCAAGGGTAACTTTTAATTCAGAAATGTATGTGTTAATGGTGTTAACAAAGTCGTCTTTAAAAGGTTAATTCTCTTAACTGCATATTTTAAGTTTAATTTTTTTCCAAACTTAGTATTATCCGCGAAAAAAATAACAATAAGCAGCTATTTCCATACACTAATTTCCACCATTTTAACAAATCAACTTTACATCAAAATTGTACACCTCATGTAATCCACATTTTTAAAACTAGATATCATGTTATAAGTGATTTAGGGAACTGTTTTACTTAAATGATTTATAGCCCCCAACTTCATAACGAGTCTTGGTCCATATTGCAACGACACACAATTTAGACACAGGGAATTTATAGCCCTATCATTTCGAAATTGAGCGCTCCGGAGCCCAAAAGTCTTCATCAGCTCGAAATTTCCATCTTTTCCCGAGTCCCCCGGGATATATTTTTACAGCCTTTTTGAATTTCGTCACGAGAAAGTTATGACGGCGCCGGGCATAAAAACGCTCCCTATTACCACTAGGCGCCCTTGTACTAGGGGATGTGTTGTGTTTGGGCTCTTTTTGAAATACTCGTTATTCATCTCAGTTATTCCAGTTATTTTTATTTAACCCTCTAATGCAGTGGTTCCCAACCTCTTCTGAACCATCGCCCCTCACTTTAGGTTGACTAACACACTTTTAATTTTCATGTCATGTCCAATTATAATTTGAGCTAAAATATAACTAATAAAGCAGTTTTATTATTTTAAACACTTACTATACCATATATAAAAACAAATAAAGCAGAAAAGTCACTTTTAAATTTTTAAAAAAAAAATTATATTTTCAACAGATTTTTTAAAGAACAAAAGTGAAATAACTAAGACCTTTAAACTGATTCTGGATAATTTAGGAGTTGATAGTAATAATTGATTGATTGGGTGTGGTTAGAGAATGGTTCTACTCTACAGTAATATTTTAAATTTCTCCCTTTTTATACTCATCGCTCCCAACTACTTATTGCCCCCCTGATAGCACAAATCGCCCACTAGGGGGCGATCGCCCCCAGGTTGGAACCACTGCTCCAGTGCATACTGTTGTCGTTTGCCAACAAATAACATGATCCACTTTATTTTATTAAATGACAGCTCCCTTTCGACAATTTTTTTTTATCTATTACATTCCATTTTAAAGTTTTAGTTACTAATAATCCTCATAGATGATAGTAGTAAAAGTGTATTCAAAATTAACGAGTGAGGTTTACGTTTTTGGCAGTATTCAAAGTATAATAATATTAGTACTAAATTACAAATAAATTGTTTTGAAAAATTAATTATAGTTAAAAAGGGTTATTTTGAAATATATGTAGTAGTTTTCTAGTCATTACTATCAAAATTGGAATTTTGTAGTTGGTTTTTGTCATAAGGAAAAATTTAAAAAATTTAAATTATTTAAATTCTAATGCAGTTAAATTTTTTTCAGTATTTTTCCCATAATGTATATATGAGTATTAAAGATACATATTTTGGGATGAAAATAAAAATTCATGCATTAGAGGTTTAAATACAGGGTGTTCGTAAAAGAATGTCCGAGTTATTGTAATAGTATCAGCTGTAATCGTTCTACAGTTGTGGTTGAAGTTGACGAATAAAGAATAACCCCAACAGTTTCAGATAGGCTCATGCATTTGCACCGCTACATCGATTTCACAGTTGCAGTGTCATCTATTCCAGTACTCCAGTCTTAGGTCCCGTCTCCGTAGATTTAGGTCCCGTCTCCAGTATCCCTCATGAAGCTTTGGGGTTGGGGAGCCCAGTCGATTAGGCACTCACCTAGCAAACAGTATGGGAAGAATTGTATTTTCGTTTGGTTGTGTGCCGTATCACTAAAGGCTCACACATTGAGCACTTACAGGAAAAACTAGGTTAGTTTTTAATTCATGTTCAATTTCATGTATGATTTGTTATATTTGGTATAAAATAAACTCCAGAAATAAACCATTAAAACTCGGACATCCTCTTACGGACACCCTGTTTAAGAAAACATGTATGTATGCAAAATAAATTACTAAAGAAAAGTATTGTCGACCTTATCACCTTAAAGTCGCTCGTTTGTTATTAAGATTTTTGGAGGTTTAACAAAACACAAGAGTGAAATCCACTCCTATAGGGGAAGTGCATTGCGTCACCGAAAGGAGGGAAAATTAACTCAGACTGAGTTGAAATCGCTCGTTTGTTTTAAGAGTGTAGTGTAGCGAAATGCATCCGAAAACAAAGCAAACATAAAGAACATGTTCTAAATAAGACTTTGTTCAAATCTTCCCCATCCCAATCTTCTGTAAAAGGGTCCTTCTCAGGATTGTGATGACGTTTGCTAAGATTCCTTCCCTCAAGTCCCACTTGGTTTGGGGCACTAGAAGAAGAAAAAAAACAGGATTCAAAATGTAGAGTGGTATTCTCATTACTATGTCCTCTGAAAGGAAAGAGATGTTTGTAGGAAAAATTCCGAGGAGAGCTTCACCTCCTTTCCGGCTTGTAAATCTCCGCAATTTGAAGACTTTTTCCTCTTTTCTTCAAGATTTCAGGGAAAAACTGTTTCGTCGTTATGTTGTTTTGATGTCGGGCGAGGGAAGTGCAAGACCAGTCGTCACAAATGGGCTTGTGCGAAAAGACCCAGTAAAAGTACGGAAGTTTTAAGGATTTGTATGTATTTTTCTAGAGGATTATCTTGATTTTTGAAAGTATGTTGCTGTATTTCATAACTGTTTTTTTTTTTGTACACTTAAAATTTAGGGCTGCCCAGGAAATAATTACAATGGTTTTGGAAATGGTATGTTGTTGCCATTATTCTCATTAATACTTCCTTATACCTCTTTCACTACAACATGGAGCATAGGGCCCCCCGTCATGGTGCGCCAAGTCACCCTGTTGGCTACAATGGTCTTAATCTCTCCCCAGGACGTGTTACGTTCTTTTACTTCGTTGTTGAATTTTCTACGCAGAACGTTGTTTTTCGGCTTCCATCTTTTCCTTTTGCCTTGCTGAATGCTGATTCCATTCTAAAGCTTCCTTTATTTTGAATTTTTGGTGATTGCGTAGTATATGCCCGATCCACTGCCATTTTCGCTTTCTAATTTCATATTCTATTGGTTTTTGATAACATGTTTTTAATATTTCAGCATTTCTCATTATTATGTCCTCTGAAATTAAAAAAATTCCGAGAAGAGCTTTACCTCCTTTCTGGCTTGTAAATCTCCGCAATTTGAAGACTTTTTCCTTCTTCTTTTCCCCAAGATTTGAGGGAAAAACTGTTTCGTCGTTAGGTTGTTTTGATGTCGGGCGAGGGAAATGCAAGACCAGTCGTCGCAAACGAAGAGCTTAGTGGAAGAATGTGCTAAGTGACAAAAAGGTGAAAACGAGAAAATGAACTTTAAAGTTTGTGGTGTCGTGTAGTAGTAGTGTAATCGTTTCCGTCTGCCTATTTTTAGCCTTCATTAGGAGCTTTAACACAGCCAATAATGCCTCGTAATTTAGAACTCTGGTCAAGTGACGAGGTCGACACCTGAGCGGGCACTCCACGGAACTTCGAGCGACATCGTACGCTGGCGCCGTCGGGACTTAGGACTCCACAGATTTGACGAGCACGTCTGTCCCCGTGTACATCGGGTCCATCCGTCATGAGTTGGGTTTTCTACTCTTTCCCAGTACAGACATGAGATTTATAGGATGACTGGCAGTAGGTGGGATTCGAACCCCCTCACTCCTGAGACGGCTAAATCCTGAGGCGGATGCCTTAACCACTCGGCCACGGACGTAGTTTGCATTCAGATCCATTGAATCACAAGAATGCAGTTTAATTACTTTGAAACGTCACGTTACGTTATCGATTAAAATGCACATCTCTAAGGCGTAAATTCGTTTCTAGTGATATCATTTCCCCCTTACTGACATCAGTTTGATGCGATATTGGTTGCAAGCAATATCAGTAGAGCACTAGTTCCATCAATTGATATCACTAGCCAAATTACTAATGTCTGTTTGATGCGATATCACTTGCAAGCTACGTCAGTTGGGCACCAGTTCATTTCTAATGACATCACTTACCCACCTACTGATATCAGTTCGACTCTACAAATATCTGTTCGAAACTTTATTGATATCACATCAGCTTCTACCGATTTTTCGACCAGGGTACTTTTCCATTTTTTTAATTCTTTCGAATTAAAAAAAGAAAAAGTAAGCTAAAAAGCAATTTTTTATTCCTCCAAGATATAGCAATTTCTATTTCATTTCCACACAGACCCAAGGGGTAGAAATAGACCTGTGCGTTTTTTTTATAGTGCTGTCGCCTGTAGCCCTAATGCACTGTCTGCCAAGAAGATCTTAAAAGGCAAACCTAAATCATCCGCCAGATTGTCAAAAGCTGTCGTCATACATCATGGTCATTCTTGTTGTTAAGTCATTCATCGGGGTTCGAAGTTTGATGGTCGAACTTGGCACAAAATTGGTAACACGTCACAGTCAGTAGTAAAGGATGAAACGTCATAATCGGTAGTAAAGGAGGAAACGTCATAATCGGTAGTAAAAGATGAAACGTCATAATCGGTGGTAAAAGAGAGAACGTCACAATTGATAAGTCTAAGTGAAGAAAGTCATAAATCGATGTCTAGATTCAGGAAGTCATAGTAGGTAGTCAAAATTAGGAATGTCGTCTTATCTTTTCTAAAGGGAATCTGTTCTTTCTCCCGGGCCGGTGGCACTTTTTCTAGTTCCTTATCCTGGCCACCGACCCTCCATCACTTTCTAGTATCTTGTCTTTTTCCCAGGCCGATGGCTCTTTCCTGTAATACTCTTCCGCCATCGGCCCTCCTTGTCCTCAATTTGACTTTGCATGTTCCCGGGCCGGTGGCGGCACTTTTTCTTGTTTCTTGTCCTGGCCACCGACCCTCCTTTACTTTTCTGGTATCTTGTCTTTTCCCGGGCCGATGGCTTTTTTCTCTAATCCTCTTTCGCCATCGGCCCTCCTTGTCCTTAATTTGACTTTGCATGTTCCCGGGCCGGTGGCGGCACTTTTTCTTGTTTCTTGTCCTGGCCACCGACCCTCCTTTACTTTTCTGGTATCTTGTCTTTTCCCGGGCCAATGGCTTTTTTCTCTAATCATCTTTCGCCATCGGCCCTCCTTGTCCTTAATTTGACTTTGCATGTTCCCGGGCCGGTGGCGGCACTTTTTCTTGTTTCTTGTCCTGGCCACCGACCCTCCTTTACTTTTCTGGTATCTTGTCTTTTCCCGGGCCGATGGCTTTTTTCTCTAATCCTCTTCCGCCATCGGCCCTCCTTGTCCTTGCTGTTGTAACTTTACATGTTCCCGGGCCGGTGGCACTTTCTCATGTTTCACTCTTAGCCACCGACCCTCCTTTTCATTCTGCTATCTTGTCTTTTCCCGGGCCGATGGCTTTTTTCTGTAATCCTCTTCCGCCATCGGCCCTCCTTGTTCTTAATTTGACTTTACATGTTCCCGGGCCGATGGCTCTTTCCTGTAATCCTCTTCCGCCATCGGCCCTCCTTGTCCTTGCTGTTGTAACTTTACTTGTTCCCGGGCCGGTGGAACTTTCTCATGTTTCACTCTTTGCCACCGACCCTCCTTGTTCTTTTGTCGACATCTTTTTGACCCGGGCTAACGGCACCATTCCATTTCGTTCCAACCGTTAGCCCTTCCCTCCCTCCCAACATCTGATTTCAGGAAAACACCTTTCTAACTTTGTTTCTGAAATTATAAATTAAAATCTATACAATTTTGTACATTTTTAATATTTGCAATCAAAACAAGTGAATGTACTAGTTCGTTGAAATTTTAAAAAAAAGCTTGTAAAAACATTTCTCCTAAGGTCAGTTATAGAGGATTTTGGCTAGTTCAATTATGTTTTTCGGCTATAAAGCCCAATATTATCTAGCAATTAATTCAGCTCCAGTATAATTTGATAGTTCTAACGCCTTATTAACTTAACACTTTTCGCCAAAAGTCGATTATGAACATTCGGACTTCTATGTCATATCTGTACCTCCATTTGTCACAGACTGTATTTTTTAAATTCGATAATCTCAACGATATAACGTAAAATTTAAATGCTTAATTCCATTTTAGGTTAAAGTTCAATAAAAAATTGTTTTATGAAGAAAAAACAGCTGGGAATATACAAATAAAATTGTTAATAAAAAAATTAAGAAAATTTTGGTGAAAATGACTTTAAAAACAAAATAATATTTGCTTAATTTTGATATAGATAATAAATATTTCAATTCAATAATTCTATACAAAAAAAATTATTAAAAATAAATGTTTCATATACTTCTTTGATAAGTAGTCTTAGAGTTTGGTAGTCTCCTACGTTAATTAAAGACAGTAAGCTAAAATATTAAAAATACAAACTACTTACCTCATAATATATATAAGAATGCCTATTAATACTGTTTTATTTAAGAATTTAATGATGGGACAATAAGAGTTAGGGTTTTCTTTTCAATTTTTGGGACGATTTAAGTAAGCAGCTTTGCGGATGAAGAACTCAGTGAAGAATGAAAAAATTAAAATTTTCAATTGTTGCATATCAATTAAGTTTTTAGTTCAGAACAAAGAAATTTTTTAAACAAGATTAATTTACATTTATTTCTTTGTTGTACAGAAAAACTCATTGTTGGAAAACTGCTTTATATTATTGTGAAAGTGTTCCAATATTTCAAGTGGGCATTGTTGGAATAGATTATAAAACATCATCGCCACATAATTGTATCAAATTAATATTGATATAGTAACTGCCACTTAGAACCGCTTACAAACCCTTTTTTTTAGAAGTTTGTATTTTTAAAAATGTGTGACGTTTGTTGTTGTTTTTTTCGTTTTAGATTATTGCATTTGTCGGGCAATTTTTTTAGAGAAAAACTATTATAATTTTTTGCAAAACTTTGCTTTTTATATAGACATTTAATGCATTTTTTGTACTGCAGATCAAATATCAAAGTTGTGCATTTAAACGAAAATTTCTACACGAGATGAAATCAGGCAAATTTTCAAAGAAGGAAAAAAATAAGGTTTCGAACTTAATAAGAACATGTATATTAAAAGTCAGCGCAAGTTTCTTCGAAATGTACAATTATGTTGCTTTTTGGTTGAACTTGTTCGTTTAGTTTAATTTACTTTAAATTATCGTCGTAATAGAGCTACACCAGGGCTATTGGCGACGGGCGTCGTATTTTTTTTTAACTTATTCGGATATAACAACACTTGACCTTACAAATAAAAACCTTGAACAAAACGAATTATAAACTTAAGTAATATATAAAACACAGTTACGTTAAAAACCATTACAATATACCGGGTGTCCGTAAAAGAATGTCTGAGTATCGAATCGTAATAGCATCAGCTGTAATCGTTCGACAGTTGTGGTTGATGGTGACGACTAAAGAATAACTCCAACAGTTTCAGATAAGCGCATGCATTTGTAACGCTACATCGTTTTCACAGTTTGCAGTTTCATCTATTCGTTACTTGCTCCCATTACTCCGGACTTGCTACAGACAGTATGGGAAAATTGCATTTTCGTTTTAATGTGTGCCGTATCACTAAACACGCACACATTAGAACTTATAGGAAAAACTTGGTTAGTTTCCCATCAATTTCATGTATGATTTGTTATATTTAGTATAAAAAAAACTCCTGTAACATACCATTAACTCGGACATTCTCTAACGGACACCATGTACTTTAAATGAAACTAGAACGTTTGTTAAATATGTTTATTAAAAAACATACGTTAATATAAAATAAATCCCAACTAAACCTCAAAGGAAGCAATTCAATTTTGGGAAATAAATGCTTTTCATTTAAATAAAAAAAATGAAACATCTTTCTTGGATTAAAAAAGTAGTTTTTCTTAACAATTAACCATCTTTTTTTCGAATTCAGTTGAAAAAGAAATCCTTACATTTCAAAAACATATGCATATTTAAAAAAATACTAGATATGACAAAACAATTGGATTTTTGGCTTTAATTTCTTTCACTGTTAAAGATAAAATAATTACTCAAGATTTCTATTATGTATCTCTTTCTTTGACAAATAATACTGAGGACGTTTTTAATCAAAAGAAGAAACTAACCGAAATCCTTTTGTGTTTCAATTTTAGGATTTTTTTAACCCTCCACTTGGCCAATTTGGTTTCCTAAAGTTGTAACTGAAACTTTTTTATTTTGATATTGTTATTGTAAAATCAATGGACGATTCGAGCTGGGCGTGATTTGCTTATGGGTTATAGAAGACCATGTCTGACGTAGATGTGGAATATCAGTTTCAGCCTTTGATTACAGGTGGTGAAAAAATGAAGTTAGTTCTAAAAAAAAATTCCAAATTTTCAAAAAAGTTCTTTTAGCAGTTCATTTTTAGAGCATTTTGCACTAAAAACAATGTTGAAATATACTGTTTACTAGAAATAGGTGATACTGCCTTTTTTAGCATTTATAGCAAAAAAAACGTGCATTTTTAGACTTTAAGTCGTGTCTCCCAGCAACGATTAAACATAATTTTTTTACAAATTACTTTGCAAAACATACTTTTTTTCATATATTTGTATGAAAAGTATGTTTAGATTATACGAATATACGAGTAGGAATTTGCTCGGGTCTTAAGAGGACAACAAAATTGACTTTCACTAGCCCTTTAACACTGCATTTTCTATTGTTTGAATTATTACATGAGCTAGATGGACTTAGTATGGTACACGACCCCGAAAGTTATTCTCCATAGCATGGCGCCTTAACCATGTCCTAATCAACTTTTAACCCTTTCAGTCCCAATGACAATTTGGCATTTTAGAAAAAAATATTCTGATCATTATTCTAGCTATTTATTCAATTTTTCAAAACTTTTTTTCTATCAGAAAATGTTATATGAATCCCAATAGATGTCAACTATATTATTTTTTTTTAAAATATGATCAGAAACATGATGATGCCAAATGGCATCACTAGGACTGAAAGGGTTAAAGCCGCGAAAACTGTATGTAACAATACGCCCGGTTTGAATTGTCGGCTTTTTCGAAGAAAAACTGAACGGAATCTATTCGTGCACTGCCGCCCATACTTCTCAGGTTCCAAACATGCTTCATTCCTGTCTTTAGGAACAGCCGACTTTCCGAATCGGACGAATAGTGTGGCATCATAGAGAGCTTTTGTTGGTTGGTTGGTAGACAAATATTTTCAGGTTAGTGTGCTTGATCAGAGACCCGCTTATAAACCTTCGTCAAGTAAGACAGACAACACAACACACATAAGTGACACATGCTGCCATATATCGCCACCTCCACAATTTAGACCAGGGTCCTGTACCCGTGGGAAACTACGCAATGACCGCCCACAGGACTTTCGTACCCACAGATTTAACGAGCACGTACTCCGCATATACTCGGTGGGTCTTCAGTGGTACCGGGACTCGATTCTTCGATTCCGAGAACGCGACCTTAACCACTAGGCTCCCCACAGCCCGAGAGCTTTGTTTCTTTCACACTGGGTTTCCTTAGCATCGTTATCGTAGCGCCGGACACACTACTTTTGGGAAAATTGCTATAAATAGGCTATCGCTGTAAGTTATTGTTTCTGTGACGTATGTGTTTAGTGTAACGCTTAATTTGTTGAGTCGGCCATGTCAGTGCCGCAGTAACTTTTTTAATATGAATTTTTTTAAGTTTCTCCTACAAAAAGATAACATACAATTCCGTCAAATTAGCATTCCAGTTTCATTTTTGCTTGCAATGAAAGAAAGCTTTTCTGGTGAATGTTATCTTTCAATAACAGGTTAATTATCTTACTAGAGTTTTTTGTACTTTCGAATGCTTTGTGTAATTTTTTTCTTTTTTTTTTTACTATTTGATTTTTTGGAATGTTGGTCATAAGCGGATTTGTTCAAAGAAGAATGAATGATCAAGTCAGATTTGTTGTTAAAGAATATAATAGAAACCGACAGTTCTAAGAAAGACTCAATTAAAAAAATTATTAAAAAAGGATAGTTTGAATATGCTTATTAATATTAAAAATTGTTGGAGTTTTATAGTACAGGGTGTCCGTAAAAGAATGTTAGAGTTTCAAATTGTAATAGTATCAGCTGTAATCGTTCGGCAGTTGTTGAAGACAATGTGTTTGTGACGAATAAAGAATATCTCCAACAGTTTCAGATAAGCGCATGCGCTTGTACCTCTACATCGTTTTCACACAGGCTGTTGTTTCTATTACTCCGGACTTGCTGCAGACAGTATGGGAGGAATTGCATTTTCGTTTCGATGTGTGCCGTATCACTAACGGCACACACATTGAGCACTTATTGGCTTATTTTCTTTCAGTTTTCAATTTAGCATTTCCCATGATAGGTAAGGTTTGAATTATTGTCGCATTAGAGCTACACGAGGGCCATTGGCGATGGGCGTCGTATTTTAGAACCACAGTCAAGTGACGCCTATGATAGGAGCAACTCTATGACCTGTGCTGTGATTGGCACTCTGTTATCACGTGATATCCATTCACCAATCTGCTTCGAGAAAGATTTATTTTCCCTCAGCATTTCTGTTGACATTCAATGCTTCAAACATGGCCATTAGTAGGCACAAACGAAAAAACTATTGAATTATTAAAACACAGGGTGTCCATAAAAGAACGTCCGCTTTTCAAATTGTAATAGTATCAGTTGTAATCGTTCGACAGTTGTGGTTGAAGGTGACGAATAATTAATAACTCCAACAATTTAAGAAAGGCCCATGCGCTTGTACCGCTACATCGTTCTCACAGTTGCAGTGTCATCTATTCATTACTTGCTTCCATTACTCCGGACTTGCTGCAGGCAGTATGGTATGAATTGCTTTTTCGTTTGGATCCGTACCGTATCGCTAAAGGATCACACATTGAACACTTATAGAAAAATCTAGATTAGTTTCCATTCAATTTCATGTATAATTTGTTATGTTTAGTATAAAATAAACTCTATAATATATACCATTAAAACTCGGACATTCTCTCACCCTGTAAAACAATTTTCCAGCGAGAAACAGTTTTCTTTAGAAATATACAGGGTGGTTATAAAATAACGCTCGCTATTCGGAGTGGTCTTTAGTTTGAATGGATAATCCAAATGCATCAAAAATTGAGACACTTACTAATCAAGAAGGGGGGAAGAGAATGGAATCATAAAAAATATAGAATCCTAAAAAATAATAATAAAGAATAATCATAAAAAACAAACTCGGCTCTTGATCAGGGTCCCAAATTTGCTAGGCTTAGTCAATTACGGCCAACACAGATAATTACGCCTCGTAATTTAGAACCCTGGTCAAGTGACTAGTTTGTTTTTTATGATTCCATTCTCTCCCCCCCCCCCACCTCCTTCTTGATTAGTAAGTGTCTCAAAGTTTTTTGCATTTGGATTATTCATTAAAGCTACAGACTACTCCGAATAGCGAGCGTTATTTTATAACCACCCTGTACTTACATGCTCCAATGAATTCAAATCCTTTACTAACTTTATTCACGCTCATTAATCAGTAATTTCCCCTCCACTTCCCACTCATTAAAGGTTTGTAAAATTATTATTATTGATGGACCACTCTCCAACCGTTAACCTCCGTTCGGGTGCTAATCACAAAGTTGTGCTTCAAAATTACAGCTGCGCTTGAATAATTACCGATGTTCTCTTATGATAGATGAGATAGTTGGAGTTTACGAGAATGATTGAGCTAGAGTATGTAAGACGCGGTGGTTTTGAAATTAAGATTTGAATAAGGGGTGGTTTTGATTACTTGGTTTGGTTTAGTTGGAATTATCGTCGCACTAGAGCTACACGAGGGCTATTGGCGTCGAGCGTCGTATTTTAGTACCATAGTACTTTTGTCAGCAGACAGCCACCTTAGTTTCAAAGAGCTACTTCTTTGCTTTGAGGGAAAATAAAAAAGAAAGTTTCTTATCGAAAAAAGTAAACATTTTAGACATAATTTTTAATTATGGGCCAAGCCTCCCTTACCATGGGCTTTGTCTCTGGTTTCTATTTTTCAAAATCCTACAAGTTTATAAAAGGTTAGGCTAGGTTAGGTTTGAAATTTCGTCGCACTAGAGCTACACGAGGGCTATTGGTGCAATACCACCGATATTATATCTAATCTAATTGGTATTGATTGGTGACGGGCGTCGTAATTTAGAACCACAGTCAAGTGACTAGCCGACACCTGAATAGGCACCCAACGTAACCTATAAGGGCTGCATCATACGCAGCGTTGGGACTTAGGAGCATTTTCAACGTGCACTCCCTCTACAAGGGGTATTATTCGTCGGACATTTTTGGCTGCACGGGCAGTTTATAGGTCGGCAGTTATGTTGGCGATGTCCGGACCCGAACATGGGACCTTTTGCATGCTAAGCGAGTGCCTAACCGACTGGGCCCCCATTTCTTGGTTTAGAGATAACAGAAAACCATAAGTACAAGAGTAAAAAATATACACATGATTGTTTACATACAATAGCCATAACAACTGAAATTTAAGTAACGAATTAAAATATTAGTTCAAACTATATTCTTAATTAGTTTTTCTTTGTGTTTGTTGCTTTGTTGTGTGACAATTAAGTATTTTTACAGGATGTAATTTTTAAATAAAATACATAATTTTTTTTATTTATATAAAACTTTTAAAAAAACGCGTGTGCAAAATATTATTTTTGATTTGCTTAAAAAAATACTTCGTTTTAAAAAAAAATAAAAACACTTAATATTTAATTTAATTTTTAAAAAAGATAGATTTAATCAAACTCTTAATATTACAAAATACTCGTCTAAATAGGTAAAGTGCATTTTCCTGCGGTAGTGCTAAATTTCAATTTCTGTAAAAGTTGTTTTCCTACGCATGTACTCACGTAGCAGAAAAGCGGTAGTCTGGAGTAGAAACGATTAGTTAGTTGGTTGGTAGACATATTTTCAGGCTTGCTTATACCCGCTTATAAACCTTCGTCAAGTAAGACAGACACAACACACATACGTGACAGATGCTGCCATCTATCGAGCACCACCTACACAATTTAGACATGTCCCTGAAGGGGAGGGATTTTTGGTGAACTATATTAGTGTTTATTGGCATAATTCAATGCGTAGATACTTATTAACCCTCTAATACATAGTTTTTTACCACACAAAAAATATATTTTGATCTTTAATGGTCATAAATAAAGGGGGGAAAATTAAAACTCTCTTTGCCCTGAAATTAAATTATGTATTTCTTAATCCTTTCAGTCCCAAAAAATTACCACACTACAGAAACATCTGATATTCACAAAATAAGCTTATTTAAGGTCAAAAATAAGAGTTCCATAAAAAAATTAATTTTTATATGGTTTTTGAAATAATGCCAAAATTTTTTAACTGTGGAAAACAACAAAATAAAAATATATGTATTACCTGAAAATACTTCGAGTTATGTATTTTAAGGTATCTGACCATATTATTAAAAAAATTTAGTAATTATTTTAACCGGAATAGTTTAAATTGTGTTTTAAATATGTGGAACTGAAGAGAACTTTTAAAAAATCAGGAGAAACGCTTGTTAGCTATTTTCTAAATAAAAAAATAGTAGTTCCGACTTCTTCGAAGACAAATGTAAAATATTGTCGAATAGAACAAAGCATGAAGAATCGAATGATGTGTGTTTGGATGTCATAACGGGACGTAAACATATGGAAAAAAATATCGAAAGTGATGATTCCAAATGGCATCACTGGGACTGAAAGGATTAAACATTGGCATGGCCTTAGACCTTAGCATTGAGGATTATTATTTTATTGTTTCCAACATAAAATCTTTTTTTTTCTTTTTTTTTTTTTCATTTTACAATCTCAATGTACCTTCCAACATTTGACATTTTGCTAAAGTTTCCGATCATCAACAATATTTTAAAGTGAATTAAAGTGTGTGTCACCTAATGGCAACAGCATGCACTACATATATATCACTTTAAGACCGGCGGTCAGATGGCGATGATTTAAAATTAAGAGACTAAATTTGGAGTTTTATCGAAAAAAAATGCATTAAATAGCATCAATGCTAGCAATTTCCTAAAAACATCTCATTTTTTTTACAAATAACGAATGGTGCAAGTCAACTGCTTCAGTATCGATATTTTTGAAGAGCTCAAACAATCTCTTTTATACACGCACGATAGTGATAGCTCGGTCGGAACGGGTTATATTGAAACCTTAACTTTGTCAATCGATACACTCTTAAAACGAACGAGCGATTTTAACTCGGTCTGATTAATTTTCACTCCTCCAGTCTGGAAAATGCACTTCTCCTTTTGGAGTGGATCCTTTGTGTGTTAAACCTCCGACAGGATCACTCCAGACGAGTGATTTTAACTCAGTCTGAGATAATATTCACTCCTTTCCAGTGTCGAAAATGCACTTCTCCAACTGGAGTGGATTTCATTCTTTTGTTTTAAGAGTGTACACTCTTAAAACAACAGAGTGAAATCCACTCCAGTTGGAGAAGTGCATTTTCTACACCATAAAGGCATGCATATTTACTCAGACTGAGTTAAAATCACTCGTTTGGAGTGACTCTGTCGGAGGTTTAGCACACAAAGGATCCACTCCAAAAGGAGAAGTGCATTTTCCAGTCTGGAGGAGAGAAATCCACTCAGACTGAGTTAAATTAGGAGTGTTTGTTTTAAGAGTGTAAACTTTGTCAATCTATAGGTCAACACTAAACCCTTTTGACACATAACCAAACACTCAAACGACCTTTTTCTAATTACCCCCCTCCCCCTTTCAACCCCTTTTCAACAAGAGCCCTCCTCCCCATAAGTCAACCAGAGTAAAAGGGCCAAAACGCCTTTTGTCTGATACTTGACATTCGTAATGCGCCGTTTTAATGGTTTTTATCGGCGATTACACGTGTAATGGTTTAAAACGAATCTCATCGTCGAACGTGGAGATGGAATTGGAAAAGGGGGGTAATTACCGGGGACGGACGGACAATAAATGACTCCCAGAAGGGGGGGAGGGGTGAGATAAGAACGGAATCGATTCATCCCCCCCCCCTTGCTCTCACCCCTGTTTAAGATATCGGGAGGTGTTGAAGGTGGAATGGGGTGTTGGTTTGGACAAGTTCTGTGGGTGTCGAGATCTTTGTTCTTGACCGTGGCTCTAAAATACAAGGCTCGTAATCAATAGTCCTCGTACAGCTCTAGTGCAACGTTAATTTAAATCAATCTCTCTCTAAATTTATAAAGGGATGGAGATCCCAGGCGTTTAGGCACTCGCCTATACCATTTCTAGACAGAATGTAAGCTTCGAAAAGACTCTCTTCCCTCATTCCTTCACTGTGTCTTCTAAGAAAAGAGGGGAACATCGCTTATCTAATCCTAGCGAGCTTAAGTTTTACAGTTAAAACAGTTAATAATTCCCCATGTAGGGTGAGGAAAAAACCGAAACAGCTATAAATCACCCTGCTTCCTAGAAAACCGCACTTGTTTATGGGGGAGGAAATGCTTTCCAAGCTCACATACTAAATAGACCTACTATAGCATGCGATAGGTCCTCACCCCTGTCCTCATGATCTTCCCTGTCTCCATGTCCTCTGATCATCACTCCACGCCAGGTCCCTGGTTCATCTCCAGGCATGACCAAAATTACTGCCGACCTATAAACGGCCCGTACAGCCAAATTTGTCTGACGAATAATACCCCGTGTAGAGGAAGTGCGCTTTAAATACCCTTCAAATTCCTAACGCTGCGTACGATGCCGCCCTTAACTTTTTGCGTTGGGTGCCTATTCAGGTGTCGGCTCGTCACTTGACTGTAGTTCTAAAATATGGCGCCCGTCCTCAATAGCCCTCGTGCAGCTATAGTGCCACGTCAATTCAAATCAATCTCTATTACTATTGAACACAATTGTTGGGTGGAAGAGGGCTTAGTGACAGATTCTTGTTAGAAACCTACACTCTTAAAACAAAAGAGTGAAATCTCCTTCTATAGGAGAAAAGCATTTTCGACACTGGAAAGCAGTGAAATTAACTCCTAAATCGCTCGTAATCGCCTGAAATTGCTCGTAATCGCCTTAAAATCGCTCATTTGTAGTTAAGATTGTTGGAGGTTTAACGAAAAAAGAGTGAAATCCACTCCTATAGGGGAATAGCATTTTCTACACCGAAAAGAGTGAAAATTAACTCAGACTGAGTTAAAATCGCTCGTTTGTTTTCAGAGTGTACTTGTTTTGTAACAAGAGCAGCATATAACTGTTCTCTCCGGAAACGTTTCATGACCCCCTTTGTACAAAGAGAAAGGTACTGTGGGGGGGGGGGGGATAATGAGGTCTCAAAACTGTCACTGGAGTACACTAGGATCGACAGGGACATTCATCCTGAGAGGAAATATTCTTCATAGCTTTCGATTCCAACAATCGGGAGGTCTGGGATTTTGCTCTTGCAAAGAGAATTCCGTTTGTTTGGGGGCAGGGTTGCCAGGTATGGCGAGGAATCGATCTTGTTGGCGTGATTCACTGAAAGCACTTGACCAGCTGACTGGTCAGTTTAGATTGTACGTTTTTCGGATGTCTGTTTATTGTTTCCAAGAAACTTTAACACAGTCAATTTCACCTAGTTATTTTGAACCCGGTTCAAATAGCGAGATGTTGACACCAGAGCGGGGCAAACAGGCAAATTAAATAGCGTCCTCTGTTGGTTGGTTGGTAGACATATATTTTCAGGCTCATGTGCTTGGTCAGAGATCCGCTTATAAACCTTCGTTAATACAGACACAACACACGCACATACGTGACAGGTGCTGCCATCTATCGAGCGCCACCTCCACAATTTAGACATGTCCCTGAAGGGGAGGGAAATGGTCTCCAGGGACCTGTACCCGTGGGAAACTGCGGTATGACCATCCACAGGACTTTAGGACCCAACAGATTTAACGAGCACGTCATGTGTGTGTTGTGTTTGCCTTACTTGACGAAGGTTTATAAGCGGGTCTCTGACCAAACACACAAGCCTGAAAATATACATGTCTACCAACATAATATATGTATGCGGTAGTCAGAGGAAAATTCCGAATTAGAAATCTTGAAATACTTGAAAATGCATCTTCAAACCTAACAGAATAATACATAAGTACTGCGTTCTCAAAAGAAATACGATTTTCGAATTCCATAAGAGAGCATTAGCATAATCATTCAAACAGGAACGGGGGTACTCCTATTTCTCGATTCATTTGGCGCCCATTTGGGAAAACTTCGCATCAGACTTGCTTGGCGAGCCTTGAAAGGTGATAACTTCCAAAGAGGCAAGAAGAAGATAGAGGTGCTGCTTGGTAAGAACCAACATGAAAACTGGCCCGCCAAGTGAAGCTATTGATCGCTTTGTAGTAAACCCAAACACACTCGCTCGACGAAGTATTTGGCGTGGTTCAACAATAGAATTTGCTTGGCTTATTACATAGACTTGTCGATTTCTGACTCTCGAATTAAAATTATTATTACAACGTATTTTTCTTAACTGTGAGAGAAATTACTTGTGCTGATTCAGATCTATATTGTTTTCGTGAAAATTTCACACGGGGGACAATTTCAGTATTGGATTGGGTTTAACTATCACCTCACAATTGCTGGCATTGATGCTGTTTAACGCACATTTTTTTTTTTGATAAAACTCCAAATTTAATCGCGAGCCCGGCGGCGCAACGGTGAGGAAGCTAGCATTTGGAGCTTCTGGGTCCGGGCTCGAATCTCGATAAAGCATGGATGTTTGTATGTCGAGTGTATGTGGGGTACGTGCTCGTTAAATCTGTTGGGTCCGAAAGTCCTGTGGGTGATCATTGCGCAGTTTCCCACGGGTACATGTACCTGGAGACTATTTCCCTCCAATTCAGAAACACGTCTAAATTGTGGAGATGGAGCACGATAGATGCAGCATCTGTCAAGTAAGTGTGTGTGTTGTATTTGTCTTACTTGACGAAGGTTGAAAGCGGGTCTTTTACGAAGCACACAAGCCTGAAAATGTATGTCTACCAACTTACCTATCTCCAAATTTAGTTTCATAATTTTAAATCAGCCCCATCTGACCACCGGTCTTAAGGGGGTTCAGTACCCAAAAATCGGTGAAAAAATCAAAACAAAAATTATTGGCTAAAAATATTATTACAACCTTTATTAATAATGTCACAAAGTATCAATTCGAGTGAAAAAATATTTTCGACATTAAAAGCCAATTTAATGTCATGGCTTCGTAAGGAAATGGGTTAACAATAAAAACTTTAAACGCGTTTTTCTCAGAACTTGATTTTTTGAACCTCGATGTACCTTTTCTCAAAAACTATGCTATGTTCTCTCGTAAACTCTTTTTATATGATGTAATACATAGTATAGATTAATCTAAGGTTATAAATTTTAATAAAACTAAAGTGAAAAAAATTTTATGGGGCAAAAAAGTGAAAATGTCATGATTTTTTGGTTACTTTAAAACTTATTTCATTAAAAAAATATAACAGTTACTTAAAAAAAAACTTTTGACCTCAGATTAATATATAAGGTTGGTATAACACGCACAGAAAATTTTAAGATGATCTGATCAGTAGTTATTGTGAAAAGGTACATTGCAATTGGCCAATTCAACATTACCGATATACAACATACCGAACCCCCTTAAAGGGTTAATTAAAGTTTTAAAAAAATAACGCGTTTCGGCAAGAACTAACATTGAGTGGGCGATTTGCTTGGGCTTACTAAGGTTACTGACTGCTTCATTTTCTATCTCGCCAAGCATCGCCATCTTCTTCCTAACTCTATGGCGATAACTTCACCCTTGGCGCCTTTGGGATTTCATTGAACGCCAACGCTTATATATGAAAAGGAGGGGGGAGGATAGTTCGATAGTATTTCGAATTAAAATACGAGAAGTGCTTCTGCCCTTATCGGATTTTACGATTCATCGCGGTCTCGGCTGTTTCAGCAGAATTATTCGATTCGGAGAAGAATTTAATGTCGTATTTTAATGGGTGATATTTGTTTCGGGGTCTTTAAAAGGTGGAGGGACGATTTGAAGAAAATTGGAAGGGGGGAGGGGTTCTTTGATTGTCGTCACGCCATCTTATTCTAAGAGAAAATGGGATATTCAACAGGGAATACTATTGAGTTTCTGAGATAGAAAGGGTTTATTTGTTAAATGACAAATAGAATATTTAACTAGAGTGTCTTTTTGTATTATATCGTTTACATTTTTCGCACTATTCATGGAAGATGAATGCCATTGCCTCAGAGAGGTTGGACTTCTAACGCTGTTGCCAAGCCTAGGCTTTTCGATCAGTCTTTTAAAAAGCCCTCCATTCCTGAGCTAGATTGCCCCAGAAAAGTATCATCAGTTCTTGCACGACTTCGTACAGGTCATTTAAAAGGCCTGAAAATTTCTCCAGATAACACAAGATCTTACTCATTCTGCAGAAATTGCCCGGATGTCCAACTCACGCCGGACCACATGTTTGACTGTCAAGCAATTGCTGCCTCCCTTTTTAACCTTGGCGCACCACCACGGGAGATTCTTTATAGTCTGCAGGCCCAAGACCTGGCGACTCTTGTCATCAATACTTTTGGCCCTATATAGTTACTACCATGGACACGATAGCAACAACCTTTTTCGCGAAAACCCAATAGTAGCGCCAAACACGATATATAAATATAAATTATAATACATATAACAGAAAATAGAATATGAAAATATAATAATAAATTGCATTAAAACACTCCGAAGAGTTCTATAGTAGGGTAGAGACTGAACCTACCAACCGCACCATGGACCAACACGGAGACAATATAGGGTCGCATTTGGGGCCGGATGGCCGAGTGGTTTGGATAGCAGGCCATAACGCTAGCAGTCCGCGCGCTGTAACGGGCAGTCGCAATCACTCTGCCGATCAGGGTGATAAGTGGCGACTGGATAAAGATAGCAAAACACAGTTTTTGCTTTTGTGTTGAATCGTCTTAACAAGAGTCATTTATTGATCAAAAAATAAAAACAATAGGTTTGCAACAGTTACTGTTACTTAGAATAGCTTCGATATGCTACGCCTAAACCGACATTAAGTTTGCAGTATACAAATGCTCTACGAGAAAAAGGGTAAATAGTTCTCATTTTCGAGTGCGAGAATCGAATAAAAGGGTATTTCACATTCAATAAACAATTTTATTTGTTATTTCAAGACATAAACTAATAAAAATAATAAATTTATCTTCAAATAGGTTGTAATTTTAATTATTTTTGCCTTCGATTTTGACGTAACAGGGTGCACGAATATCAGGGTCAAAGGAGCAACCAATAGGTGCAGGCGAAATTTCGGCGCCAGCATTTCCTCCGCCTAGTACATTTCCCTGCTGCAAACTTAAGGTCGGTTTTGGTATATTTATAAACATTAGAAAGAAAATCGATAATTGTGTCACACACGGAACTATTTGTGTTGTGTGTGATTAAAGTTAACAATCCATAATTATTTCAATTACAACTGGATAAGTCAGAAAAGATTACAAAACAAAGTGTTTGCTTTTGTGTAGAATGTATCATCCCATCTAGAGTCATTCATGGACTGAAAAAGAATTTTATTTTTAAAGTAGGTTTATAACCCTTTTTGACCGGCGGTCAGGTGGCGCTGATTTAAAATTATGAGACTAAATTTGAAGTTTTATCGAAAAAATGCGTTAAACAGCATCAATGGCAGCTATACCTTATCGTTTGCTCAATTGTTTTATGTTCGAAGAATAATTATGTTATATTTTTGCTCAAAAAATGGAAGCTCAACTTATCATAACTCTTGCCGGCCCGGTGGCGCAATGGCTAACGTGTTAGTCCTTGGAGCTGGTGGGCACGGGTTCGAGTCCCGGTCATGGCATGGATGTTTGTGCCCGTCAATAAATGTTGTTATTTGTCTAAGTGTTTGTTTCGTCTCTTTCTTTGTGTGTCTCTTGTGATTGTGTCATTTCTGGGGTTGAATACAATCGACCTAAGGTCGCAGTGTTGGGCGAACTTGCCCCCCACCAAGAAAGTCATAAGTCATATCACAACTCTTGGATCTCTAATGTGAACTAAATGAGGCTCTATGTGCCAGTTATTGTCACACTCGTACGTATCACTTCATTTAAAAGACTCTCCTTCTTATGGAAATTGAAACAATGCTTAGAAGAAATACACTATTTTATACGTTTAGGCAAAATAAAAAAAAATCTTATATTGTTTAAAATGCGTTTATAACAATAAGTCAATAATGCAAACAAAACAATGTATCAAATTTCGCCATTACAAATGTAGCTTCCAACGACGATGCATCAATTTGAGCTTTTTCCCAAATAAAATTATGAGGAAAATACTCGTGTAAAGGAACATTTTAATCTGTTTTGTAAAGAAGTTTCTAGAAAAAGGTACGTTTTTCACCTATTAACTTTCAAAATAGTTACGGAAACTTTAAAAAAAAATTATCCAAACAAAAACCTCTCAGTAAAAGAAGGCCAAGTTCTTTTTAAAAAAATTGGCCTGGCCTTAAAAAGAAGTGAAATCCTGAAAAAGGTACCAAGTTCATTATAAGTTACTGATGTGTTATTGAACACCAAAACATTTTAGTCTTTGATCATTCTTATGTTTACCACATTCAAGCAAACTCGCACTTGTGTTTGTGTAACTTGGCCATTACGCATTGTGAAAATTTTGTTGAACCTTTCGCACTATGGGATGTTGAACCTTTTGCACTGGGGATGGGTGTAACCAATAAATTATTGAACATTGAGATGAAAGTATTCCTGAAGGTAAAGTGTTTTAAGTGTTTCAAGCCATACAAAAAAGAGGCCCAACGGAATTTTTTTTGTTTTTATAAGCTTTGTTTTCTGCCTAGTGGTCAAACAGACTAATCTTGGCCTTCTCTTTTTTTTTTCCTCGAAAAAATTGTCAATGAATATTTGAACATTGATATAACTTTTTTTCAGTATCGGTATTTTATACGTTTTTTTATAAATGTCGTAAACGAATTTCTAAACTACCATTATATTGAACTTGTGATAAAATAGTTACTACTTTTAGTACTTACTTACTTACTCCTCGGCACTACAGTCCATGAAGGACCACAGCTCCACTTTTTCCTGTCCTTGGCTTTGACCCTCCAATTTTTAACTTTAATCCTTTTCAGATCTTCTTCCGCCTTGGGGCCCGGATGGCCGAGTGGTAAGCATCGCAGGCCAGCAGTCTGCGTGCTGTAACGGGCGCGGGTTCGATTCCCGCCTTCGCCCTGGGTGTATTTCCTCTCTTTGTGACAGTAAAAAATCTTTCTGTGTCTGTCTTACTTGACGAAGACTTATAATCGGCTCACTGAGCAAGCACACAAGTCGGAATATATATGTAAAAAATACCCTACCCTACCCTCTTCCGCCTCGTCCAACCATCTCTTCCTAGGACGTCCAGCTCTCCTCCTTCCCTCTGGCTTTCCTTTAAATATTTTCCTTGTTGGTCTCTCATCACCCATTCGCTCAAGATGTCCAAGCCATTGGAGCCTTTTTATTTTTATTATATCCGCAGTATGCCTTTCCTTGTATAGCTTTCTCAATTCCAGATTACTTCGAATTCTCCACACCTCACTACTTTTAGTGGCGGTCGCAATATCGTGGGACCGTTGGAATCGAGTTGTACAGTAATAAATAATCATGTATCATAATACCTTTAATGGCTTGTTTATTTTATTCAAAAATGCGTAATGGCCAAGTTACACAAACACAAGTACGAGTTTGCTTGAATGTGGTAAACATAAGAATGATCAAAGACTAAAATGTTTTGGTGTTCAATAACACATCAGTAACTTATAATGAACTTGGTACCTTTTTCAGGATTTCACTTCTTTTTAAGGCCAGGCCAATTTTTTTAAAAAGAACTTGGCCTTCTTTTACTGAGAGGTTTTTGTTTGGATTTCACTTCTTTTTGTAGGTATACTAAATAAAATAATTTAAATAAGTTCTTAAATAAAAAAGACATGCTATTTTTAAATATGACACTTTCAATTGTTTTATAAATAGTATACTAACTTTTTTAGAGGACAATCAACGTGTTTAAGTAAACATGATATATAAAATAAAAACTATTTGACGAATGTACGTACATTTTTTTAAAATCTTGTACTGTTTCATTATACTGCTCGTTCTGTACTGCTTGTTGACACAAGTACATTTTGTACATATTTTAAACTAGCAGTATGGTCCCACCTTATTGGGAACCCGTTAATTTCGCATTGCTTCCTTTTAGAGGCATGCTTACTTGAGAAAATGGGGGACATTCAGGGCCATATCCACCTGAGCTTCAACCGCGTGACATCACATGAATGTTCCCCATACACTCAATATCTAAACTAAATTCAATTTGTGTTGGCGCATGCGCAAGAAAAAGGCAAATTATAACAAAGAATGGTGTCAAGCCCCAGTTACCGCCCGGTCGTTGTGTTTTGAGGCCATGTTATGGTCTGCCTACTTATTAAAATACACTCAAAATCAAAACAAAAATAAAATTCGTGTTTTCGCATGCGCACTTAAAAATCAAACACTAATAGAGGATGGCGTCAAGCCCCCGTTTCGGCCCGGTCCATTTATTTTCAAGCCCTGTTATGGTCCCGCACTCCCACGTATATGACGTTTTTTAAAACTAATTTTATTAATTAAAAAACACATTTAAATATGAAAAAACTAAGTCTCAGATGCACACGTAGGTATTAAAAGGAATCTATAATAAAAATCTCGAATTTTTAGAGCAGTCTAAGTAGGTATTTTGCGATCCACAGACATACACAGACTCTTTCTTTTATTATTATAGATAAATTATCGCTACTTAAAATCATGGGTACTTCGTCAATAATGAACACCTTTTAAAACCTTTTTTTTTTCATATACTTTTGGGACAGCTATTTTTCTTTATCATTTTATTGTATTAAATTTATAGCAGCTTTAACTTGTTTGAGTGTTTTATTATTTTTATTACCGTGTGGTGAATCTTATTTAACTTAATTTCTATTAACTTTCTTAGTTTCGATACCCCATTTTTAGCCCCATTTTGGGAAGTAAAACCTTTGCACAAGGTACTTTTCTTTGCACCCGAATCCTTCAAAAGTGCGAACTAAAACTAAAGTTCTGTCAATCAACTTTCTCACCCAATAGTATAAATTCTTATATATTCTTTTAACCAATCCCTGCACAATAAAGGCGGGACAAATTCATTCCCAGTGAGATTCGAACCGAACAAGACATCACTTTTGCTCCATCTCTCGATCCAAAAGGACCTGTGTCATTTTGATGCAAATTTTACTTGTTATCTGTTATGTAGTTTAGTGCTGTGGTCGTTAATTAAATGTCTTTAAAAACCTTCTGATCTCTCAACTTATTCCCTCTACAACAACACCGGTCACCTCACCTCAACCGCACTAGATGCATGCATAATTTATATCGTATTTTTACTCGTTTAGTTGTTTCCTAAAGTAAAAAAAAAAGTTGTCCATAAACTTTTGAGACGCGCTGTATACGGCCTAAGGGTCATTTTGCGATCAAAATGCTAATATGACCCTTGGCGAAAACAATTGTTGTTGACCCCAATTACAGTTTGAAACCCGAATAGTTGCTTTTATACAAAATGTCAAAGCGTAGTATAAGTTCCAATTGTTATCAATATAATTTCATGATTTGTGAGTTTGGACTCTGGTATCTTTTTTAAAAATTTTAAACAATAGGGAAGAATTGATTACCCTTGTGTCGCTCTAGTGCGATGTTATTCCAACTAAAACAAAACAAAAAAAATCATTTGCCTATTGTAAATCATTGGTTCCAGCCAACCATTGCTCATGCTTTATAGACCTTTAGCAATGTAACTCATCCTACAACCAAACAACCATAACTCATTATAAAACATGGAACTCGCTGCTAGCTCAGGTGTTGCACTTGAAAACCATTAAACTTAATCAAAATGATGATTGAAACTTTCCATTAGTAATATCGTGTGCTAAATTCCACACTTGAAAAACCTTTATCGTATCATCTGAAGGTAAATAGCTATTTGAATTGTTGGCGATTCAATTAATCGCCGCTGGCATATCGGCGTATGTCAGAGGATTGTAACTGCTTTTGAAAAATGGCGCCAAGCCATTTAAGAACAAACCCGTGCAAAATATTCGATTTTCGGATTTTTTATGTTGGTTGCATGACAAAATCTACCAGTGTTCCAATTTTCGGGATTCTAGAACAAGTGGGTGTCATAGAACATTTTGATGATTGGTGAGTGAGTGAGTGGGTGAGTGAGCCCCAAAAGTGGTCATTTTCCAATTCAATTTTCTCAGAGATAAAAAGAGATAGAACGCTGATTTTTTTTATACTCTTTATCGAGCTCCTATTGACCAATAAAAATTTCTAAACTCATTTCTGTGATGCATAGAACCAAAGAACGGAGGGTCCGAAAACACGCCGAAACCCTTCCAGAAAAGGTTGGGTAGTGCCCTGAACTTGGCGGTTGCACTACCGTGCAACCAGATATTGCATTTGGTCGAATACTACCTTGGTCAAAAAGTTCCCGGAATAACCACAGTGAAGCGCTCCTATGGTTTCGATTTGAGTTTTTTTTTTTGTTGTATTCCCTCCAAATTTTAGCGCCATAGCTTGACATTTCCAAAAGTTACGTAGCCAAGAGTGGATCTATCTCTGCGTCTGTCTTCGATTTTTTAGAAATGGATTTAAATTTGCAACAACGAACTTGTATCACATTTTGCGGAAGGATCCATATGCAATGTTCTATCTTCTGCTATTTCTCTGATGGTTAATTTGCGGTTATTTACCAACCTTTTTTTGCTTTAATTGACCTTTATTTTATCAATGTTTCATCGGTTTTCGATCTCGATGGTTCGCCACGGCATTCATCATCTTCGATTGACTCACGACCACTTTTAAACAGCTCGTGTCACTGGTAAACGACCTGTTTCTTCAGACAATCGTTGCAGAAGCACTTTTCTAACATTTTCCACTTTTTCGAGCCATTAAATACATTTTTAAGCAAAATTTGATACAAGTTTGTGAGTCCATCGAAGATGATGAACGCAGTGGCAGACCATAGACATTGTAAACCGATGAAAACATTGATAAAATAAATAAAAATAATAACCGCAAATTAACCATCAGGGGGATAGCGGAGGACTTGAACTTGTCTATGAATCCGTCCGCAAGATTTGACTCGAGTTAGTTGTTGCAAATTTAAGTCCATTTCTAAAATTGTAAAAAATCGAAGACACACGCAGAGATAGATGCACTCTTGACTACGTAACTTTAGGAAAAGTCAAGCTATGACGCTAAAATTTGGAGGGAATATCAACAACAGACGTACCAACTTAATAAAAAAAAACTCAAATCGAAACGATAAGAGCACTTCACGGTGGTTATTCCGGGAACTTTTTGATCAAGGTAGTATAATTATACAACGCATCGTATTTTGAGGGATTTTGTTACCAAACCGTTTTCCAACGGGGCTGCAGCATTTATACTTCTGCAGACTCAGCATTTTCCCCGTTTTTTTTATTTTTTTATATTTTACTAGCTTTATAAACCCGTCGTTGCACGGGTGTACCCTTGATAACGGATATTTGTTTTTAGTACAACTATGATATAAATGGCGAAGTGTTCATTGGCGACTTTTGGCGATCTAAATTTTACGATTTAATTAATCCGTATCTAATCGAATCTAATTTAACAGTTATGTTTGCGATGTTTGAATTGAACTTTAATTTAATTGTATCTATCGAGTTACATGAAATATGAAGGGGGATGTTAACCAGATTTGGAGATTTTCTCTGCTTGGCAAAGTGACACAAATTTCCAAATCTCTACCGTCTATTTTATCACAGCTGTTTCGCCATACAGCACGATGGATATAACAACCTAACCAGATGTGCATCGTCTCGTATGGTAGGAATACAAACTCTTTATTTACACGGATATATTCATTCAAAAGATCCATCACAAAAATTATAGGTTTTAAATCAATAAAATAAATTATATTTAAAAAAAGCAATCCTTCAAATTAAACTTACGTGCTTATGCCTAACTTACGTAATTATGCCTAATTTTTGCTCTCGCTGATGAACGCGGCTGAAATTTCCTTCAAATTAGAAAACGAAAATTATTAATTAAAATATTATGACAATTATAACAATGCTGTTCCTAAGGGGAAATAGGCTCACGTTTTGCACTTCTACACCCGTTGGGGTTCGAATTTCAAAACAAAGCTTCTTAAATGACGCCTAAGATATAAAAAAATATATATTCCTAAAATTGGTAGTTGTACCTCAAGTTATTTCGGCGGAGCATTGATACGTGAGTCAGGACTTTGCCTTTTCTATATATATACAGATCACTCACTACAACGCGTCTTAAATATAGTTTATTTTTTTTAGTTCACTTTTGAAAAGCTTTACTTTTATATAGTTCACTTTTGAAAAATAAACATGCTATATTATTGAGTTTTTCATAAAAGGAATGACTTAATTATTTATTGAGTATTTTAATTTTAATATTTAACCCTTTCAGTCCCAAAAATTTACTACACTACAGAAACATCTGATATTCACAAAATAAGCTTATTTTAGGTCAAATATGCGAATTCCATAAGGAAAAAAATTCATTTAAATTTTTTATATGGTTTTTGAAACAATGCCAAAATTCTTTAACTGTGGAAAACAAAAAAATAAAAATATATCTATTACCTAAAAACACTTCGAGTTATATATTTTAAGGTATCTGACCATATTATTAAAAAAAATTTAGTAATTATTTTAACCGAAATAGTTTAAATTGCGTTTTAAATATGTGGAACTGAAGTGAACTTATAAAAAATCAGGAGAAACGCTTGTTGACTATTTTCTAAATAAAAAAAATAGTAGTTCTGAATTCCATTGAGATTAAAGTAAAATTTTGTCAGATAGAACTAAGTGTGAAGAATCGAATGACGTGTGTTTGGATGTCATAACGGGACATAAACATTTTGAAAAAAATATTGAAAGTGATGATGCCAAATGGCATCACTGGGACTGAAAGGGTTAATTTAATATTTTTTGTTTGGTTAGTACATAATTAATATAAATCTGATTGTTTATAAAACCTACACTCTTAAAACAAAAGAGTGAAATCCACTCCAGTTGGAGAAGTGCATTTTCGACACCGTAAAGGCATGCATATTTACTCAGACTGAGTTAAAATCACTCGTTTGGAGTGATCATGTCGGAGGTTTAACACACAAAGGATCCACTCCAAAAGGAGAAGTGCATTTTCCAGTCTGGAGGAGTGAAATCCACTAAGACTGAGTTAAATTAGGAGTAATTAAGAGTGTAATCTAATTAATAAACCGTTGGTTAATAATACCTAAAGAAATACAATGCAATTTGATACACAATTTGATAAGGATGTCTTTACTTGAGTTGAGAAAATCGTCGATGCAAGCGGTTCTAAATGACAGTTGTTACAATAATACTTGTAACTTTATTTAGTAGATTTTTTTTCTTTTCGTATTAAAATTTAAACAATGCTTCTGAAGAATATATATTATATAAAAAACGAATTTTAAAAATATTTTCTTGTACAACAATCAAATGAATTCTAGCCAACAATGAAAGACATCAGATTTCGCCATTCCAAATTTATCTCTTACGAACTAAGTTGAACTTTTCCAGTAAGAATAAAATCAAAGCTTTTTATATTTTAAAAGTTATTGCAAACTTAATTTGGATTTTGAAAGCAGTTCTTTCTAACGGTGAGACTTTTCTCTACATTTACAGATTAAACTTTAAACATTTTTATATTTCATGCTAAGCTTACTAAAATAGTTAGAAAAAAAAGCATCTGCAGAAAACTTTTGTTTGAATTTGGTTTAAAAAAAATTACAATAGTATTTTGAATAACAATAATTATACTCATTTTATGTGTTTTATTTTACTTGAAAATATAAAAACACTATTTTAAGTTTACTAATTTAACTAAGTAAAAAACGTTATTTTAAGTTTACTAATTTAATATCGCTGAATTACAATATGTTACTACATCCATTTGCAAAGCTAAGGCTGTTTATTGTACTCTCTACTATAGCTTAAAAACCGTTTGGTCTACCTTACAGTCTGAACTTGTTTAGTTTAAAACAATTTCCTCTAAAACCTTATTGTAATAACGTCACTTCGGAAACGTATAAATACCATTACTTCTTTTGAAATCAATCAGTCGTAAGATTCGGTGGCCGTTTTGGTACATAACACTTCACTTGGAACCAAAAGATTTCGACCTTTGATTCAAAATTTAGTTGGATTTTTTTTAACAGTGCGAAGACCGTTTTACGAAGACCGATAAAAAAGAAATGTTGTCTTACTAGGATAGCTAGATCCCCAAAGGCTTTGCCAACTAGGCTATACGGTCTCAGACACAACCAATACCACCTAGATTAGAAGGCCGGCGAACTAAATGCTTGACGTCATATCAGTAAACCGATTCTGCGGTTTTGACCAATGATCATTCGTGACTAGATCTTGTATTTGAATAAATTTTTAATATAAGATAAATCAAGATGCGACGTCATCTTAAGATACTACGTTATTGGTCAACAAATCGAAATTGGTCTACTAGTGTGACGTTGTGTTGCTTAGTTCTAATTTAGGTGGTATTGACACAACGCAGTCACTAATATATCAACGATGAATACAGAGAGAATGGATGAGTCGGGTTTGGGGGCTGTAAACCATATAGAGATAGAAAAACCGTGCGCTATGGCCCACTATCCACACTCTTAAAACAAAAGAGTGAAATCCACTCCAGTTGGAGAAGTGCATGTACACTGGAAAGGAATGAATATTAACTCAGACTGAGTTAGAATCACTCGTTTGGAGTGATCCTGTCGGAGGTTTAACACACAAAGGATCCCCTCCAAAAAGAGAAGTGCATTTTCCAGACTGGAGGAGTGGAAATTAATCAGACTGAGTTAAAATCGCTCGTTCGTTTTAAGAGTGTAGAGGGGAAACGGAGTTTCAAAATCTGTTTCCTCTGAACACCTAAACATAATTATGATTGGTTAGGCTTTTCGATGAATATAAAATAAAATCAATAATTCCACAAATTATCAATAAACAACTTTGCAAATGTTTGGTTACTTACACTCTTAAAACGAACGAGCGATTTTAACTCAGTCTGAGTTGATTTTCACTCCTCCAGTCTGGAAAATGCACTTCTCCCACAGGAGTGGATCCTTTGTGTGTTAAGCCTCCGACAGGATCACTCCAAACGAGTGATTTTAAATCAGTCTGGGTTAATATTCACTCCTTTCCAGTGTCGAAAATGCACTTCGCCTACTAGAATGGATTTCACTCTTTTGTTTTAAGAGTGCAATAATATTATTTTTGACACTCACAAAAAGAAATTCGAAATATTTGCAGTTATCAACTAGAATCAACTCAACAATCATGATTCTAAAAAAAAAGCGCAATTTCAGTACTGATTCTTTCTACGCCAAACTACACAAAATTCCCTCTTACTTTGCCATTACGTTTCTCCTCTAGGTAATGGGCGAAAGCGCACGGTTTTTCTATCTTTATGCTGTGAACATATAAATTGTACAAAAAAAATCTAGACAAAACGGATGAAAGTTAAACGAATTTATGTAAAAAAAATAATATATGCCCGAAAATAAATATATATTTCTTTCGTTTAACAAAATGAAACTAGTTTGCCTAATAACACTTTGCAACAAGCACTTGATTCTATTGTACTTCGAAGATGTACAGATTATAAAACATTCCATTATTCCAACAATTTAGCCTTTTACATAAAACAGTGTTTGCGTTAAATTTCACTTATTGCTTGAACATTATTTATAGCAACGCCATTTGACAAACGCTTCTACTCGAAATAGAAACATGTGCAAAATCAAATTTCTGCTGATATGGAAATTAAAATGCTATTGTTAATCAAATATTAAATGTAAATTTTACTAAGATAAATAGTATTTTTCGAAATTTTTATGAAAATTAAGTTTGTTGGTCGATTAAAATTGGAGTCTAGAAATCACTTAATATATGTTACGAATCGTTAAAATTAAAAATGGAAAATTCAACAATAAGTACGAATTTTAAAAAGCAATGCTTAGATTTATCACTCACTTTTTAAAAAAGAATAGCAAATTGATCCTTTATTTTGTTTTTTATAGTGTGTCAAGTACAAGTTACTTCAAGACAAGACCTTGGAGGAGTATGGGGTCGGTTGGTGGGAAACCTTTTATGAAAGTTCTTCATATGCAAGCTGCTGAATAGTATGCCAGATACTATGGAGGTCTGCTCCGGCGGCAAAGTACTACAAGTTACTTCAAGACAAGACCTTGGAAGAGTATGGGGTCGGTTGGTGGGAAACCTTTTATGAAAGTTCTTCATATGCAAGCTGCTGAATAGTATGCCAGATACTATGGAGGTCTGCTCCGGCGGCAAAGTACTACAAGTTACTTCAAGACAAGACCTTGGAGGAGTATGGGGTCGGTTGGTGGGAAACCTTTTATGAAAGTTCTTCATATGCAAGCTGCTGAATAGTATGCCAGATACTATGGAGGTCTGCTCCGGCGGCAAAGTACTACAAGTTACTTCAAGACAAGACATTGGAGGAGTATGGGGTCGGTTGGTGGGAAACCTTTTATGAAAGTTCTTCATATGCAAGCTGCTGAATAGTATGCCAGATACTATGGAGGTCTGCTCCGGCGGCAAAGTACTACAAGTTACTTCAAGACAAGACATTGGAGGAGTATGGGGTCGGTTGGTGGGAAACCTTTTATGAAAGTTCTTCATATGCAAGCTGCCGAATAGTATGCCAGATACTATGGAGGTCTGCTCCGGCGGCAAAGTACTACAAGTTACTTCAAGACAAGACCTTGGAGGAGTATGGGGTCGGTTGGTGGGAAACCTTTTATGAAAGTTCTTCATATGCAAGCTGCTGAATAGTATGCCGGATACTATGGAGGTCTGCTCCGGCGGCAAAGTACTACAAGTTACTTCAAGACAAGACATTGGAGGAGTATGGGGTCGGTTGGTGGGAAACCTTTTATGAAAGTTCTTCATATGCAAGCTGCTGAATAGTATGCCGGATACTATGGAGGTCTGCTCCGGCGGCAAAGTACTACAAGTTACTTCAAGACAAGACCTTGGAGGAGTATGGGGTCGGTTGGTGGAAAACCTTTTATGAAAGTTCTTCATATGCAAGCTGCTGAATAGTATGCCAGATACTATGGAGGTCTGCTCCGGCGGCAAAGTACTACAAGTTACTTCAAGACAAGACCTTGGAGGAGTATGGGGTCGGTTGGTGGGAAACCTTTTATGAAAGTTCTTCATATGCAAGCTGCTGAATAGTATGCCAGATACTATGGAGGTCTGCTCCGGCGGCAAAGTACTACAAGTTACTTCAAGACAAGACATTGGAGGAGTATGGGGTCGGTTGGTGGGAAACCTTTTATGAAAGTTCTTCATATGCAAGCTGCTGAATAGTATGCCAGATACTATGGAGGTCTGCTCCGGCGGCAAAGTACTACAAGTTACTTCAAGACAAGACCTTGGAGGAGTATGGGGTCGGTTGGTGGGAAACCTTTTATGAAAGTTCTTCATATGCAAGCTGCTGAATAGTATGCCAGATACTATGGAGGTCTGCTCCGGCGGCAAAGTACTACAAGTTACTTCAAGACAAGACCTTGGAGGAGTATGGGGTCGGTTGGTGGGAAACCTTTTATGAAAGTTCTTCATATGCAAGCTGCTGAATAGTATGCCAGATACTATGGAGGTCTGCTCCGGCGGCAAAGTACTACAAGTTACTTCAAGACAAGACATTGGAGGAGTATGGGGTCGGCTGGTGGGAAACCTTTTATGAAAGTTCTTCATATGCAAGCTGCTGAATAGTATGCCAGATACTATGGAGGTCTGCTCCGGCGGCAAAGTACTACAAGTTACTTCAAGACAAGACATTGGAGGAGTATGGGGTCGGTTGGTGGGAAACCTTTTATGAAAGTTCTTCATATGCAAGCTGCTGAATAGTATGCCAGATACTATGGAGGTCTGCTCCGGCGGCAAAGTACTACAAGTTACTTCAAGACAAGACCTTGGAGGAGTATGGGGTCGGTTGGTGGGAAACCTTTTATGAAAGTTCTTCATATGCAAGCTGCTGAATAGTATGCCGGATACTATGGAGGTCTGCTCCGGCGGCAAAGTACTACAAGTTACTTCAAGACAAGACATTGGAGGAGTATGGGGTCGGTTGGTGGGAAACCTTTTATGAAAGTTCTTCATATGCAAGCTGCTGAATAGTATGCCGGATACTATGGAGGTCTGCTCCGGCGGCAAAGTACTACAAGTTACTTCAAGACAAGACCTTGGAGGAGTATGGGGTCGGTTGGTGGGAAACCTTTTATGAAAGTTCTTCATATGCAAGCTGCTGAATAGTATGCCAGATACTATGGAGGTCTGCTCCGGCGGCAAAGTACTACAAGTTACTTCAAGACAAGACCTTGGAGGAGTATGGGGTCGGTTGGTGGGAAACCTTTTATGAAAGTTCTTCATATGCAAGCTGCTGAATAGTATGCCAGATACTATGGAGGTCTGCTCCGGCGGCAAAGTACTACAAGTTACTTCAAGACAAGACATTGGAGGAGTATGGGGTCGGTTGGTGGGAAACCTTTTATGAAAGTTCTTCATATGCAAGCTGCTGAATAGTATGCCAGATACTATGGAGGTCTGCTCCGGCGGCAAAGTACTACAAGTTACTTCAAGACAAGACCTTGGAGGAGTATGGGGTCGGTTGGTGGGAAACCTTTTATGAAAGTTCTTCATATGCAAGCTGCTGAATAGTATGCCAGATACTATGGAGGTCTGCTCCGGCGGCAAAGTACTACAAGTTACTTCAAGACAAGACCTTGGAGGAGTATGGGGTCGGTTGGTGGGAAACCTTTTATGAAAGTTCTTCATATGCAAGCTGCTGAATAGTATGCCAGATACTATGGAGGTCTGCTCCGGCGGCAAAGTACTACAAGTTACTTCAAGACAAGACATTGGAGGAGTATGGGGTCGGTTGGTGGGAAACCTTTTATGAAAGTTCTTCATATGCAAGCTGCTGAATAGTATGCCAGATACTATGGAGGTCTGCTCCGGCGGCAAAGTACTACAAGTTACTTCAAGACAAGACATTGGAGGAGTATGGGGTCGGTTGGTGGGAAACCTTTTATGAAAGTTCTTCATATGCAAGCTGCTGAATAGTATGCCGGATACTATGGAGGTCTTCTCCGGCGGCAAAGTACTACAAGTTACTTCAAGACAAGACCTTGGAGGAGTATGGGGTCGGTTGGTGGGAAACCTTTTATGAAAGTTCTTCATATGCAAGCTGCTGAATAGTATGCCGGATACTATGGAGGTCTGCTCCGGCGGCAAAGTACTACAAATTACTTCAAGACAAGACATTGGAGGAGTTTGGGGTCGGTTGGTGGGAAACCTTTTATGAAAGTTCTTCATATGCAAGCTGCTGAATAGTATGCCAGATACTATGGAGGTCTGCTCCGGCGGCAAAGTACTACAAGTTACTTCAAGACAAGACATTGGAGGAGTATGGGGTCGGTTGGTGGGAAACCTTTTATGAAAGTTCTTCATATGCAAGCTTGCTGAATAGTATGCCAGATACTATGGAGGTCTGCTCCGGCGGCAAAGTACTACAAGTTACTTCAAGACAAGACATTGGAGGAGTATGGGGTCGGTTGGTGGGAAACCTTTTATGAAAGTTCTTCATATGCAAGCTGCTGAATAGTATGCCAGATACTATGGAGGTCTGCTCCGGCGACAAAGTACTACAAGTTACTTCAAGACAAGACATTGGAGGAGTATGGGGTCGGTTGGTGGGAAACCTTTTATGAAAGTTCTTCATATGCAAGCTGCTGAATAGTATGCCAGATACTATGGAGGTCTGCTCCGGCGGCAAAGTACTACAAGTTACTTCAAGACAAGACCTTGGAGGAGTATGGGGTCGGTTGGTGGGAAACCTTTTATGAAAGTTCTTCATATGCAAGCTGCTGAATAGTATGCCAGATACTATGGAGGTCTGCTCCGGCGGCAAAGTACTACAAGTTACTTCAAGACAAGACCTTGGAGGAGTATGGGGTCGGATGGTGGGAAACCTTTTATGAAAGTTCTTCATATGCAAGCTGCTGAATAGTATGCCAGATACTATGGAGGTCTGCTCCGGCGGCAAAGTACTACAAGTTACTTCAAGACAAGACATTGGAGGAGTATGGGGTCGGTTGGTGGGAAACCTTTTATGAAAGTTCTTCATATGCAAGCTGCTGAATAGTATGCCAGATACTATGGAGGTCTGCTCCGGCGGCAAAGTACTACAAGTTACTTTAAGACAAGACATTGGAGGAGTATGGGGTCGGTTGGTGGGAAACCTTTTATGAAAGTTCTTCATATGCAAGCTGCTGAATAGTATGCCAGATACTATGGAGGTCTGCTCCGGCGGCAAAGTACTACAAGTTACTTCAAGACAAGACCTTGGAGGAGTATGGGGTCGGTTGGTGGGAAACCTTTTATGAAAGTTCTTCATATGCAAGCTGCTGAATAGTATGCCGGATACTATGGAGGTCTGCTCCGGCGGCAAAGTACTACAAGTTACTTCAAGACAAGACATTGGAGGAGTATGGGGTCGGTTGGTGGGAAACCTTTTATGAAAGTTCTTCATATGCAAGCTGCTGAATAGTATGCCGGATACTATGGAGGTCTGCTCCGGCGGCAAAGTACTACAAGTTACTTCAAGACAAGACCTTGGAGGAGTATGGGGTCGGTTGGTGGGAAACCTTTTATGAAAGTTCTTCATATGCAAGCTGCTGAATAGTATGCCAGATACTATGGAGGTCTGCTCCGGCGGCAAAGTACTACAAGTTACTTCAAGACAAGACCTTGGAGGAGTATGGGGTCGGTTGGTGGGAAACCTTTTATGAAAGTTCTTCATATGCAAGCTGCTGAATAGTATGCCAGATACTATGGAGGTCTGCTCCGGCGGCAAAGTACTACAAGTTACTTCAAGACAAGACATTGGAGGAGTATGGGGTCGGTTGGTGGGAAACCTTTTATGAAAGTTCTTCATATGCAAGCTGCTGAATAGTATGCCAGATACTATGGAGGTCTGCTCCGGCGGCAAAGTACTACAAGTTACTTCAAGACAAGACATTGGAGGAGTATGGGGTCGGTTGGTGGGAAACCTTTTATGAAAGTTCTTCATATGCAAGCTGCTGAATAGTATGCCAGATACTATGGAGGTCTGCTCCGGCGGCAAAGTACTACAAGTTACTTCAAGACAAGACCTTGGAGGAGTATGGGGTCGGTTGGTGGGAAACCTTTTATGAAAGTTCTTCATATGCAAGCTGCTGAATAGTATGCCGGATACTATGGAGGTCTTCTCCGGCGGCAAAGTACTACAAGTTACTTCAAGACAAGACATTGGAGGAGTATGGGGTTGGTTGGTGGGAAACCTTTTATGAAAGTTCTTCATATGCAAGCTGCTGAATAGTATGCCGGATACTATGGAGGTCTTCTCCGGCGGCAAAGTACTACAAGTTACTTCAAGACAAGACATTGGAGGAGTATGGGGTCGGTTGGTGGGAAACCTTTTATGAAAGTTCTTCATATGCAAGCTGCTGAATAGTATGCCGGATACTATGGAGGTCTGCTCCGGCGGCAAAGTACTACAAGTTACTTCAAGACAAGACCTTGGAGGAGTATGGGGTCGGTTGGTGGGAAACCTTTTATGAAAGTTCTTCATATGCAAGCTGCTGAATAGTATGCCGGATACTATGGAGGTCTGCTCCGGCGGCAAAGTACTACAAATTACTTCAAGACAAGACATTGGAGGAGTTTGGGGTCGGTTGGTGGGAAACCTTTTATGAAAGTTCTTCATATGCAAGCTGCTGAATAGTATGCCAGATACTATGGAGGTCTGCTCCGGCGGCAAAGTACTACAAGTTACTTCAAGACAAGACATTGGAGGAGTATGGGGTCGGTTGGTGGGAAACCTTTTATGAAAGTTCTTCATATGCAAGCTTGCTGAATAGTATGCCAGATACTATGGAGGTCTGCTCCGGCGGCAAAGTACTACAAGTTACTTCAAGACAAGACATTGGAGGAGTATGGGGTCGGTTGGTGGGAAACCTTTTATGAAAGTTCTTCATATGCAAGCTGCTGAATAGTATGCCAGATACTATGGAGGTCTGCTCCGGCGACAAAGTACTACAAGTTACTTCAAGACAAGACATTGGAGGAGTATGGGGTCGGTTGGTGGGAAACCTTTTATGAAAGTTCTTCATATGCAAGCTGCTGAATAGTATGCCAGATACTATGGAGGTCTGCTCCGGCGGCAAAGTACTACAAGCTACTTCAAGACAAGACCTTGGAGGAGTATGGGGTCGGTTGGTGGGAAACCTTTTATGAACGTTCTTCATATGCAAGCTGCTAAATAGTATGCCAGATACTATGGAGGTCTGCTCCGGCGGCAAAGTACTACAAGTTACTTCAAGACAAGACCTTGGAGGAGTATGGGGTCGGTTGGTGGGAAACCTTTTATGAAAGTTCTTCATATGCAAGCTGCTGAATAGTATGCCAGATACTATGGAGGTCTGCTCCGGCGGCAAAGTACTACAAGCTACTTCAAGACAAGACCTTGGAGGAGTATGGGGTCGGTTGGCGGGAAACCTTTTATGAACGTTCTTCATATGCAAGCTGCTAAATAGTATGCCAGATACTATGGAGGTCTGCTCCGGCGGCAAAGTACTACAAGTTACTTCAAGACAAGTCCTTGGAGGAGTATGGGGTCGGTTGGTGGGAAATCTTTTATGAAAGTTCTTCATATGCAAGCTGCTGAATAGTATGCCAGATACTATGGAGGTCTGCTCCGGCGGCAAAGTACTACAAGCTACTTCAAGACAAGACCTTGGAGGAGTATGGGGTCGGTTGGCGGGAAACCTTTTATGAACGTTCTTCATATGCAAGCTGCTAAATAGTATGCCAGATACTATGGAGGTCTGCTCCGGCGGCAAAGTACTACAAGCTACTTCAAGACAAGACCTTGGAGGAGTATGGGGTCGGTTGGTGGGAAATCTTTTATGAAAGTTCTTCATATGCAAGCTGCTGAATAGTATGCCAGATACTATGGAGGTCTGCTCCGGCGGCAAAGTACTACAAGCTACTTCAAGACAAGACCTTGGAGGAGTATGGGGTCGGTTGGCGGGAAACCTTTTATGAACGTTCTTCATATGCAAGCTGCTAAATAGTATGCCAGATACTATGGAGGTCTGCTCCGGCGGCAAAGTACTACAAGTTACTTCAAGACAAGACATTGGAGGAGTATGGGGTCGGTTGGTGGGAAACCTTTTATGAAAGTTCTTCATATGCAAGCTGCTAAATAGTATGCCAGATACTATGGAGGTCTGCTCCGGCGGCAAAGTACTACAAGTTACTTCAAGACAAGACCTTGGAGGAGTATGGGGTCGGTTGGTGGGAAACCTTTTATGAACGTTCTTCATATGCAAGCTGCTAAATAGTATGCCAGATACTATGGAGGTCTGCTCCGGCGGCAAAGTACTACAAGTTACTTCAAGACAAGACATTGGAGGAGTATGGGGTCGGTTGGTGGGAAACCTTTTATGAAAGTTCTTCATATGCAAGCTGCTAAATAGTATGCCAGATACTATGGAGGTCTGCTCCGGCGGCAAAGTACTACAAGTTACTTCAAGACAAGTCCTTGGAGAGGGTTGTCCTTGGTTGGCGGGAAACCTATTATGAAAGTTCTTTCATATGCAGGAAGAAATATTGCCATGCTTGACTATGTAATAAATTTCTAAGAATGTTAAAGTGAACTTTGTAAATATGGTTTTTAATAAAAATTTAATTTAAACTTACTGTCGTCGTTTAATTTATTTATTTTATTTTATTATTATAAATACAGTAAGTAAAACTGCTAAATCAACACACATTTTTGAGAAGTTCGGGGTAAAATGAAGCAGGAGGGTACTGTATTCTACTCGGACAGTAATAGAGGGTAAAAATAATTGTGAATTTTAAACCTTGTGTGACCAAAGTTTGTGATATTTGAAGTCCATAACTGCTCATTTTAGACTGTTTTTATTTTGTTTTTTTAAGTAATTTGTTAGCAAGGATATTGTAAAAAATACTACTTTTTGAAAGTTTACTAATTTATTCCAATTTTTACGTGTTTATAATTTTCGTAGTTTAAGAACTTATTAAGCGGTCAAATTATTTTTTTATAACAACGTGCAAAAAAGTTCACTTTTTTGTATCATTTTCGTTCATAAATCGTGGCGAAAATGACACTTTACGTGGTTACGTCACAGACACTGCCGATAATGGGACTTTCGGCACCAGTGCGGTAAAGTAAACATAAGAGTACCTGATTGGTAGAAAAACAAAATGATGTCATGAATATCTCCTTGGAAACTAAATGGTCATGAAACTCACTTATTTCTATTGGTTCATTACTTTTGCATTTTCTAAAATCTCCATGGAAACTACAAGTACTACAAAAATTATTAAAGTAAATTAAATAAGACAAAAGTAAGAGCACAACTTTTACGCTTTTGCACGTTATTATAAAAATATTGTAAGCAAGCGCGTGCCAAATAATACTTTATTAAGCTATTGTCATTATTTCACTCGACCTAAGGTCGCGTGAAATAAAAGCCACTCGCTTAATAAAGTGTCATTTTTGTCCCTAGTTGCTTAAATAACTATTAATTTTATCTTTAAATTTGTTGTTTTCTGCCTTAAGGGGAGAACATAGTTAACAAAAACCAAAAAATCGAATTTTTTAAACCAGTATCTTCTGATAGATGGAATCCCGATCTCTCGAATCAGACCAATTTTGTATCGATCGGTTAATTATTTCTTATAAAAATTAAAATATGAAAATAAACAAACGTGCCACGCCTCCTTTGAATTACTAATTGTATGCTTGTATTATTAGTGTATTGTATTATAAAATCAGATTTTAAGTTGATTTTTTAAAACTCTTCACTGGTTCAATGTAAGAAAAAATTGCTGACGGTTAACATGAAATTCGGTTAACACGAAATGTTTCAGTGGTCCCTTCGATTCAAGTTCGTGTTAACGGGATCGACTGTATTTGTTTTTCGCGTTTTTCTCAAAACTATAATTTTCAACACATCATTACGCTTTTCTCTAAATCTATTTAATATTTCTTAATAGCTTTTTTTGTGTGTTATAAAACCATTTTAGATCTATTTAGGTCATCGCATTTTGTCTTACAAATTTTAAAAAATAATTAATTATTTTACACTTTTCTGCGTCAAAAATCAGAATTTTTATGAACATAGAATATAATGTTTTTAAATCAAATTTCTAAATTATTTTAGGCAAAAAAAACAGGTGACCAATATAAATCTAACTGTTTACTTGCATTTGAAAAAAGTTTTACGTACATTCATTGTATATTTTTTGTGTCGGCTCGTCACTTGACTGTGGTTCTAAAATACGACGCCCGTCGCCAATAGCCCTCGTGCAGCTCAAGTGCTACGATAATTCAAAACCTAACCCACTGTGTAAAAATTTATAAATTAAAAAATAAAATAATGCGTGATACTTGTTTCTGTTGTCTTTAAAAGTTGAAGAGATGGTTCGAAGAAAATTGGGAAGTTGATGTGAAGAGTCTTTGATCGATTGAGAGCAACGATTGTCGTTATGTTTTTTATAATGGTTAGGGGGATAGCCTTTGGAACTTCTGGGTTTGGGCTCGAATCCCGATAAGGCATGGATGTTTGTGTCTGTCGAGTATATGCGGAGTACGTGCTAGTTAAATCTGATGGGTCCGAAAGTCCTGTGGGCGGTCATTGCGCAGTTTCCCACGGGTACAGGTCCCTGGAGACTACTTACCTCCCTTTCAGGGACATGCCTAAATTGTGGAAGTGCGCGCGATAGATGGCAGCATCTGTCACGTATATGTGTGCATGTGAGTGTGTGTGTTGTGACTGTCTTACTTGACGTATGGTTTATAAGCGGCTCTCTGAGCAAGCACACAAGCCTGAAAATATATGTATACCAATCAACCAACAACTACCGAATTAAGGTATGCGTTTGTGGAAAAGGGGGAGGGAAGCATCGATTGTCGTTATGCCACCTTCCAAGAGAAAATACCGATATTCAATGTGATATATTCAACGAGGGAATATCTCGGCATTCGGAGTTTCAATGCGAAAAAGACGATAAGGAGAATTTATTCGTTAAATGACAAAGGGAATATTTAAGTAGAGTTAGTCTGATAAGAGTTGAAGAGAGAAAGAATTAAGTTGGAGTAAATTAAAAATATGAGAGATATTAAAAATGTATGTATTTTTGTTCTTTTAACTCGGTGTAGAATAAAATTGAAAAGAGACATATAGTTAGAATTTTATATTTTAAAATGATTCGTATTTTTGTTTCTTTGGAAAAAATTATTTTATGCGGTTATGCAAAGACATTTTTTTTTCTGTGTTCAAATTTAAAACATAGCACATGGCATCACCCATTTCAAATGAATTTCGCACAGTACTTTTTAATTACTATTATTTTTGTGGAATAGGCATTATATTAACAGTAATTTTTGGGACAACTCATATTGCACATGTTTTCCTTAATATTATTCTTTTAAGCAAATTTTTAGGGTCTCCTTAATTTTTATTAAGCAAGAGACCCCATTTGCCCTATCGCAAATTAGGCTCTGGGACAAAGAAGGAGGTTACAACTTCAACTTTTTACCTTACAAACAAAACCTTAATTAAAAGCGTAGAGAAAAATATAAAATTTAAACAAGTCATTACTACACCCACCCCTTTACATAATTCATTATAACTAACTAACCATAAAATATGAAAATTACCACGAACAAACCCTAACAGGACATAAACAGTTTTAAATACTTAACCTTACAAAAGTTCAAAGAGTCTTCCTTCATTTAATTTCCTTGAAGAGGAATATTCCTTTCAGGTATTAACACGGCCGCAAACCAAGTGTCTAAGTGTTGCCAACGCTCGCAAGACAAATACCCTTCTAATATTTCACCCGATATCCTCCGGGCAGAAAGGATTTAAAGCCTGTCTCTGCTAACTTCCAAGGAAAAATTGGCTAGTGTACTCCGAACGTAAAACTTTTCGAAGTAGAGATGTTAAATAGGAAAATGCCTTGCCCGTTTTCATAAGTTATTTAGTAACTCTGGCTGATAAGTAACTCTGGCTGATACGCAAATGATAAAAGTGTTTTTTTTTTAATCTTTGCGTGATATACTCCTAGAGTTAGAAAAGGGAATAGAACGGTCCATGTACAGGGTGATTATAAAATAACGCTCCCTATTCGGAGTGGTTTGTAGCTTGAATGAATAATCCAAATGCAAAAAACTTTGAGACACTTACTAATCAAGAAGGGGGACAAAGAATGGAATCATAAAAAACAAACTCGTCTCTTAACCAGGGTTCTAAATTACGAGGCGTAATTAGCTGTGTTGGCAGTAATTGGCCATGATTGACGACGCCTCGTAATTTAGATTTTGGTCAAAAGACGAGTTTGTTTTCTATGATTATTCTTTTTCATCATTATTCTTTAGGATTCTGTCTTTTTTCTGATTCCATTCTTTTTCCCCCCTCCTTGATTATTAAGTGTCTCAAAGTTTTTTGCAGTTGGATTAGTCATTCAAGCTACAGACCACTCCGAATAGCGAGCGTTATTTTATAACCACCCTGTATGTGAGCAGTAACGCACAAAAAGAAGCAGGCTAAAGTGGTGCATCTTATTGGAATGCCTCAATGCCAGTTAGTTTCGGTTACTATGTTATGAGCAGTAGCTCGAAAAACCTGACAGCCCTTCTTCACACCATTTGAAGTGATAGACCCGATATTCTACTCCCCCTTCCTGACTCTATGGATAGATAATATAGGCATGTTTCGAATTCTGAGTGGCGTGGTGGCAAAAATGCACACTGAAATAAAAATTATTTTAATAACTGGAAAAACTTCATTAAAACTGGATAAATTCTTTTAATAAATGGAAAAAACACATTTATTTTCATTAAACGTCAACACGTGTTTTTTCCTAATGCATTCTCACATATACACTCTTAAAACAAAAGAGTGACATCTACTCCTATGGGAGAAGTGCATTTTCGACACTAAAAAGGAGTGAAAATTAACTTCTAAATCGCTCGTCAACGCCCTAAATCGCTTCTAATCGCCTTAAAATCACTCGGTTGTTGTTAAGATTGTTGAAGGTTTAACATAACAAAAGTGAAATCCACTCCTATAGGGGAAGTGTGTTTTCGATACCGAGATGAGTGAAAATTAACTCGGACTGAGTTAAAATCGCTCGTTTGTTTTAAGAGTGTATGCTGTAAAAGTATTTATTAAAAGATATTTAAGTTGTTGAGCCCATTTGAAGTTATGCTTTTTCATTTACATCACTCTTACTGTGACCAGGTGTTCTTCAGAAAGACCCCACAAACTCACAACTTGGAAACTTTTCTTGAACTTAGCAGCGAAATCCTTTTAAAGCCCTTTTCAAATCGGATTGAAGAGTTGGGGGAGAAAAGGCTTTTCGGGGAACACAAGGGGGCCACAGGTTGGTCGTCCACAGAGAGACTTGGAAACTCCTTCGTGGGAAATGCACTTGTAAAGTCTTTTGGAATACCCTGTTGAGGCTCTTATGGTGTTAAGGGAAACTTTGGAACGAATTTCGGAAGTTTGGGGGACTAGTGTTAACTTTTAACTACTGTACTGTGAGTGGGCGTCAGAGGCCGACAAGTAAGTTACCAGTCCTGTGGCTTAGTTAAATTAGTAAGGTGTCGACTTTAAGACCAAAATAAGCCAAGGTTCTATTTTTGTTGGAGTCAATACATAGATATTAAAGCCTTCTGTCCATCTGTTATGAAACTTCTGAATGAATTTTAGAAGTTTCATTAACTACTGAGTGGGTATCACCTACAAGTAAGTTACCTTCCAATGTAGCTTAGTAGGTAAGGTGTCAACTTCAAAACCGAAACTGCTGTTGTTCTACTTTTGTTGAAGCCAATCTATAGATATTAACTCCCAAATTTCTCGAGTAAGTGAGAAGCCTATAGACCAGGCTAGCTGTTGCTGCAGCTGTTTGCAGTAGAGTGCGACAGAGAGGCATGGAAACTCCTTCGTGGGAATACACTTGTAAAGTCTTTTGGAATACCCTCTTGTTGAGGTTCTTATGGTGTTAGGGAAAACTTTGGAACGAATTTCGGAAGTTTTGGGGTTGTTATAACTTTTAACTGGTGTGAGCGGATATCTTTTACAAGTAAGTTACCGTCCTGTGGCTTAGCTGGTAAGGTGTTAATTTCAAAGCCAATGCGGCCGAGGTTCTATTTTTGTTGCAGACAATCTATAGATATTAACTCAACTCGCAGGCTTAATTTCTCGAGTAAGAGCCTACAGACCAGACTGCAAAGCTGTTGCTGTTTACTGTAGAGTGCCATGGGTTGGTCGTCCACAGAGAGACTTGGAAACTCCTTCGTGGGAAATGCACTTGTAAAGTCTTTTTGGAATACCCTTGTTGAGGCTCTTATGGTGTTAGGGAAAACTTTGGAACGAATTTCGGAAGTTTTGGGGACTAGTGTTAACTTTTAACTACTGTTAGTGTGTATAAGAGAGACCGACAAGTAAGTTACCGACGTGGCTTAGTTGGTAAGGTGTCGACTTCAAGACCAAAACAAGCCAAGGTTCTATTTTTGTTGAAGACATCAATTCATAGATATTAAAGCCTTCTGTCCATCTGTTTGGAAACTTTATTGGAATGAATTTTAGAAGTTTCGGAAAATACTGGTTGCAATCATTAGCTACCGAGTGGGTATCACCTACAAGTAAGTTACCTTTCAATGTAGCTTGGTTGGTAAGGTGTCAATGTAGCTTGGTTCGTAAGGTGTCAAATTCAAAACCGAAACTGCTGTTGTTCTATTTTTGTTGAAGCCAATTTATTGATATTAGCTCCTAAGCTTGATTTCTCGAGTAAGAGCCTGTAGACCAGGATAGCTGTTGTTGTAGCTGTTGACTGTTGAGGGCAACAGAGATACTCGGAAACTCCTTCGTGGGAAATGCATTTTTAAAGTCTTTTGGAATACTCTGTTGAGGCTCTTATGATTTTAGGAAAACTTTTGAATGAATTTCGGAAATTTTGTGGATTGGTGTTAACTTTTAACTGAGTTGCGAAATTACCGTCCATGTGATTTAAAAATTTAAAATTAAAGGTTTTGGTACCGTTCCTTCAATTTTCTTCCAATTCGTACATTGTTTTCTTACAGGTGTTATGTCTTTTTGACCCCATGTAGCCCTATAGAGCGATGTTAATATATTACCAAAACCAGCCACTCCAATATATAAGAGCTGGACAATAACAGCTTGCTTGTTTACTACCACACTATCCCAAAGCTCCTCTATGCAGATTTTACAGCACATAGCACAAGTGTACCAATTAAACTAAACTCCTCGGCGCAACAGCCCGTTACTGGGAAAGGCCTGCCGTGCCCATTTCAGCTTTCGTGACCTAGGGCTCTGGGGTGCTAGGCATATGTCCCGGTAAGATGGTCAGCCTCAGGTGGAGCCCCCGGTGTTTAGTTCCCAAGCATGCTTGGTACCCATTTTATCGACCCACTCAAGGGATGAGAGGATTTGTCGACCTCGCCCAATCCGGGATTCAATCCCCGGACCTGTGGCGAGGCAGTGCGAAGCACTACCACTAAGCCACTGGGCCACCCCAATATATAAGAGCTGGACAATAACAGCTTGCTTGTTTACAACAACATTGTCCAAAAGCCCTTCGATGCAGATTTCACACAGCACATAGAACAAGTTTATCAACACCAATCCTTTAATCCAGTCCTCTCGAAAATCCTCCTCTGCTATCTCAAAAGTTAGTACCCAAGCCATAGATAGACCGGGGAATCAATAAACGCGGAGCTTCTAAATATACCGACCCAAGTTATAAAGTGAAAATCCTAACTCGATTCGGACGAAATTGCATTACACCGACTTTTCATATAATTAATAGAATATTAAATCATGCTTTGGATATTGAGGTCGCGGGCAGAGGGTCTTTTCCCTTGTAAGAGTTTGGAGGCAAGGAATAATATGAGAATGCTTGGCGCACACTTGTCAATTGTCCAGGTTTAACCCGATAATACCGGATTTTTTTACTACTTTCTGAATTTTTGTGTCATATGTCATAATTTTATGACATAAAATTTATTTTAAAACCTCCTTACCAACAATTAACACTTTAATTGGTTCCGAAATGGACCTGTTCCAATAGAAGAAGATCCAAATATCAGTTTTCAGCCTTTAATTACAGGTAACAGTCATTTATTTCTTTACAAAAATGAAGTTGAATCAATACGATAATAATTTTAAAAAATGAAGTTGAATCAATACGAAGGGTCAATACGATATTAGAGTTCTTTAAAAAAAATCAATTTTATTTTCAAACTTTTCAAAAAGTTCTTCCATTAGTTAGTTTTAAAGGCATTTTTCATTAAAAACAATGTTAAAATAAACTGTTAACTACAAATAAGTGATACGGAATCTTTTTTTGCATTTATAGCACAGAAATTGTGTATTTTTAAGCTTAAGGTGTGTCTCTCAGAAACTATTAAACATATTTTTTTTTTTAAATATTCTTTCAAAACATACTTTTTAGCATAAATAATCGCTAATTATGTCGTCCATGTGATTTAAAAATAATCGCTAATTATATGCAAAGCTTTATAATCTGAGAAAAAGCGCCAAATACTTCGCCAAAGGTCTGCATAACGGCCGTTTGGACCTAATGACGATGCGTTAAACGTCTTCATTTGTCATCCCTATTTTTCTATTAATTTCCAACCAGGCAACACCTCTACCTTATTCCTACCTCCAATAAGAGCATCAACGTATAGTGCGTCGAAAAGTCTAATTAAGTAGGAAAGGTCCATCAATAACTCTTTGATGACTCCAAAACAATGCTGATTACGTTAAATGTTTATTGGCAATTAATTTTGGAGTGACTGCTGTAATGCACAGCATTTCTCTTTTGGGTCGAGTTGAAAGACCCGGGCTTTTGAAAGCCTTTTTTAAATAAATAATTTAATAACTGTTGAGTAACTTTCGCTAGAAGGTTACTTTGCATGAGAAATCCTCAAACTAAGTCAATTTTTACGATGTTATGAGAAAGTAGCAATTTTGTTAATGGGGAAAATATGGTTTGTGTTCAATATGCAGAGGGTTATTGTAATTTGTGAGTTTTTAAATTATTAAATAATTAAATAACTGTGCCCTAAAATTTTGATTTAAATTAAATAATGATATTTATCATTTTATTGTAGTGTAATCGTTTCCGGTTGCCTCTTTCTTGCCTCCATTAGGAGCTTTAGCACAGCCAATAACGCCACGTAATTTTGAACCCAGGTCAAGTGACGAGGTCGGCACCTGAGCGAGCACTCAACGGAACTTTGGGCGACATCGTACGTTGACGCCGTCGGTATGTACCTTTACTTTTTACTCCACAGATTTAACGAGCTCGTCTGTCCCAGTGTACTCGGGCCCATCAGCCACGAGTTGGATTTTCTACTATTTCATAGTACAGAGATCCGATTTATAAGATATGACTAGCAGTAGATGGGATTCGAACCTCCGCACTCCTGAGAAAGCTGAACCCTGAGGCGGTGCCTTAATCACGCGGCCACAGACTGGCCACATTTTATTACTTTTGCTAAATTTATGCAATTGATACAAAAATTACATAAACTAATAATTCATTATATTATTACTATTTGTGAATAAATAAATTTTTATTTGGTCTTTGATTATAAATTTTCAACCAAATGTCACATAAAAACTAATTTCATGTTTCTTGCTGTTAATTTCTTTAAACTACAAACATAAAAAACAAAGAATAAATTCATAGTTTATTTGAATTGTTTTCAATTTATTTGAATCTGCCATATTAAAATCCCAATATTCTTTTCAATATAAAGTAAATAACTTATCTGTGGAAAAGCATGAATACCTTGCAGGAATAGGAAAATCGTATAATGACCGACACTAAATGTAAATGTCAGCTTTTTTCTTCTAAATTTTATTTTTTTTTATTTAATGCTTCCAATAATAAACTTTTTAAATACCCTATACTAAGATCGGAACTATACTTCTAATAATGGAAGATATATTTTTTAAACTTTAGTTTTAGTTTATTTTTTATTATTGAATAATATTTTAAGTTGACTAATAGTTTAACTTTTTAAAGATTTAGCACCACATATTGCCTGAGCTTAAACTAGTAAACAAATTTTAAAAAATACTTGCTTCTTACATTTTCGATTTTTTGGTCATGCTTCTAAATGAAGTTTATTACACTAGATGGCGTCACTAAACAATAACCTAATTAATAACACATGAAATGATAACAAAAAACATTACTGAATTCCTAGAGCATTTTTTAAAATTAGATATAATTTGCTAAAGCAGCATTAAAATCTTTCAATAGAAAATAGTAAAAGGCTTAATTTGTACAGACTAGTACGTCGCACCAGATCCGAGACAAGTCACCTGTTTTTTGTATTTCTGCTAATGGCAACATTTCTTATATGTTTACAATTTTCCTTGTTTACGTTTGTATTTTGCAATTATCTTTTAAAAATTAATTTGGTTTACTTAAAGGCTTGAACTAGAGAACTGTGAAAAAAGGTAAAATTGTCGTTTATTTTTTAGGATATATAAGCTATTATTGATTATCAACATGATTACGAAAAGTTAAAGCTCAAATAAAGATCCTAGCATAAAGTTGTGATGAGTTTAGTATATAATAAAATACATTCAATTTTTGAAGCAAGATATTTATGAACTAGCATTTATTCTTTTTAGAAAATAATGGATAATAAAGTTCCTGAAAAAATCTATTCTGTGTGACGGTTGTGAATGTTATTACAGCATCATAAGAATCTGTCAATTCAATTAGAACCTGTAGGTTTGTTTGATTTTTAGACTTCCTACACTTTAAAAACGATTTATAAAAGTTAACTCTGTATTTTTGCTTTACATTTGGACTCCATAACGTGTTGTTTAGAATTAATTCAGTGATCAGCTTTGTAAACAGGCTAGTTTGGCCACTTTTGGAGATATACAAGACATATTAACTGAAGTTGCTATAGTGATCATGTTGTATTAAAATTGAAAGAGTCATCTTGTTTACCAAAACTTGTTGAATATAAAGTTTGCTGTAAGCCGAGCTGAAAGCATTCCCCGGTCTATTAAGCTTTGAGATAATGCTAAAAAAATCTCTTAAATACCTTTTTCTTCTCTTAAATACCATGGCAAAATCAAGCAAATATTAAGGAATCTTACTTTGTTCGACAGTTCAAAAATTCAGTTTGACTTAGACCTTGCTATCTCACTCTTATGATATTACACTCTGTGCCAACCTAACTTGGGTAAAAACAAAGAGCAAAAAAGCAAAGGAAAAAGCGTGATTGGTCCATTAGTTGGAAACTCTTAGGTACTATATCTTAAGGTAATATTTACATACAAAATGATCATTGATACAATTTAATCAAAATACACTTTTCATTCTGGTAAAACTGCCAAATTTTCCAAAATAATATTCAAATATGTTAGACCTCAAATGAAATTAATGTTTTATACATGATTTCTGGATGGATTTTCAAATAATTTATGGAACTCTTCACATCTGCGGAAGTATCTTCTCCATAGCATATTTTTATTGACTCAACTTAGGTTGACAAGGAGTGTAGTTCCATCTTCAACAATACTTCCCCGTCGAATCTTTTTATCTTTCGCTATCTCCGAGAGTTAGATGGCAGCAAACCCTGCAGTATTGTTCAAAAAATCAACTTAAACTTTTTTTTATCTCACTCTTGTGATGTTATGTACCTTTCTAACCAAAATTGTCTTCCAGGTAAACAATGCCCAAGCACGGGTTCCTCACCCCCAAGGCCATAGCCAACCGCATCAAATCCAAAGGGCTCCAGAAGCTCCGCTGGTATTGCCAGATGTGCCAGAAACAATGCCGGGACGAGAACGGTTTCAAGTGCCATACGATGTCCGAATCCCACCAGCGCCAACTACTCCTCTTTGCTGAGAACCCAAACAAGTACATTGACCAGTTCTCACAGGATTTCTTGGATGACTTCACCCAACTGCTGAAGAGGAGGTTCGGTACGAAAAGGGTACACGCCAATCAGGTACTATACGATGGTTTTCTTGGTTTGTTGGGTATTTTTTTGAGCTACTCTTTTTAGCTACCACTCTATGTTTGTAACGTAAAAAGTGGAGGGTATTATAACCGTTCAGTCTGTCGGTCTGTCATCTACTTTCATAGCCCAAAGTACTAGCTACAGGCAAGTGTGATATGTAAAAAAATTCAGCACATTGAAATTAGAAAATATTGAAAATCTCTGGAAAAAAATACAAATTAGAAGTACTTTAATTATTTAAAAAAAACTGCAAAGTTTAATGCTTATTTAAAAAGCATAAGAAGCCATTTTTATTAGAATTATAACATCATTGCCATTTGCAAAAATCAGCCAAAAAAACTAATTCTTTTAAATAATAAATTGAAAGAGTTTTATTATTGCTACATCAATCAGTTTGAAATGACGTCAATTATATGTCACTTAAAAATTCTTTGTATGTTGATCTAAAATGTTTTGGTTCTATTTAAAAGAGAGGAATATCACATATTTCTTTGAAATATAAATTATTTTTTAAAATTGATAAAAATCATTGAATAATTATTTAATTATCGAAATAAAGTAAATGAAACAAGCTAGATTTAGTGTGTAAATGTTTATAATAGAATTCATATTGTATTTGGCGACTTTTTTCCTGTTGAACACAAATGTTGTGTGGAAGCGGGCTAAGTGACAGATTCTGTTACAAACCTACTTGTTTTCTTTTCGTGTTGGGTCAGTTGAGGTATTTGATCTTATGATTTACAGCAAACAGAACTATGTTCATGCTATGCCCCCTGACGAAGTAGTCTGAGCAGAGTGGTTTTTTTTTTCATTTATTGTACAGGGTGAGGCAAATAAAAGTTGCCCCAATGGAGAGATAAGAATATGACAGAAATGTTGCCAAGTCAAAAACCAATACAAAAACAGGTTTGCTAACTGAAGCTATTGATCGCTTCAATATTAAGCCCAAACGCTTGGAGACTTATTTGCGGGCAACTCTGCTATGGTTTGAGAAGCTAGTTGAAATGAAATGTAAACAAGGTTTGTATAGCTGATCAAGAAAAGTTCCCACTTGTGATTATTTCGGTCGTTATTTATCCTTGATAATCGGACCTTTTAGTTTTTGTTAATACAAAATGTTCTAAATTGATTGCAAGACACAAAATTAGCATTATGGAACGTCTACATATAATAGGAACTAAGATCTGAACTCGCCTCTAGTCTATGAGTAGCTCTAATGTGAAGCTAATCCGATCCAATCAACGCAAAAAGAGGTTTCAGGGGGCTTCAAGAGTTTTTCTCGTCAAGCATTTCAACGTATTCCCATCTCTAGACCGGAGCCACTTTATTTGCCGCACCCTATATTACTACATATGATTTGCAGTTTTAGTACAATTATTGAATTACAGTACAGTCCCGATTATCCAATTTTCCGCTTTAACCGAGCTTTGAAATATTTCTAGGATTTTTCCGACAACTACCGAAAAAATTCTGAACAGAACATGATCTCACAAACCTTCAGGAAAAGAAATCCAACAATAATTCCCCCTTTACTTTTCTTAAATTGCTGCCGCGAAACGCCAAAATAACAAAACAAAAAATAATTAAAAACTTTAAGTGAAAGAACTATTTCAAAGTCCTGCATATGAATTGCACGTAGTCTGTATAACCTTTAAAATATACACTTAAACATACATGTTTGATTTACATTTTTCGCTTTAACCGAGTTTTTCGGTTATCCGAGTTAGTCTCGGTCCACATTAACTCGGATAATCGGGGTTCTACTGTATATGATTTTTAGATTTTTGACTCGTTTTCTTTTTTGCAGGTTTACCAGGAATACATTGCCGATCGGAACCATCTCCACATGAACTCCACCCAGTGGGAGACCCTGACCGACTTCGTCAAGTGGCTGGGTCGTGAAGGTCACTGCAATGTCGACGAAACGGAGAAGGGTTGGTTCGTGGCTTACATCGACAGAGATCCCGAGACCATAAGGCGCCAAGAGGCGGTGCAGAAGAGCGAGAAGATGAAGCTGGATGACGAGGAAAGAATGGCCAAGTTCTTCCAGAGGCAGATGGAAAAGGATAAAGAGAAGTCTAAACCGGTCCAGGAACCGGTTTTCACTGAACTTAAAAAAGAGAGCGAGGACGAGAAGATCGCCCTCCAGATGAACTGGTCAAGTAAAAACAAACCGACGGTCGCTGTCAAACAGAACGCCTTGGCAGCGTCTACGTCAAAAAGCGATTTCGTCTTCAAGAAACCTAAAGATGTTGGCGAGAAAAAGAGGAAGTTGGCGCTGGAAGAGATCATCGAACAAGAACAGGCTATGAGGATGAAGAAAGACAGGAAGGACTATTGGCTAGCTGAAGGTATAGTGGTGAAGATAGTTTCTAAAAAGTTAGGTTCTGAACTGTATAAAAAGAAAGCGATTGTTGAGGACGTCAAAGACAAGTATTATGGGCACTTGGTGGTAAATGACACCGGTGAGAAAGTTAGGGCCCATCAGGATGATTTGGAGACGGTTATTCCGAATGTCGGGAGGAAAGTCCTCCTTCTCAACGGACCTTACAGACTCTGTGAAGCCCTTCTCTTGGAAGTGGACTTTGATTCCTTTTCTGTGAAAGTCAAAATTACTTCGGGGGCATTTAAGGGGAAGGTTATTGAGTCTGTGAAGTATGAGGATGTTTCAAAGCTAGATGTTCAATCATAACACTGTAAAGACTATAGTCTATATATAATGGTAATATATTGTAAAGACTATACTGTGGGATACAGGGTTGCCACGGTCCTTGAAAAGTGCTTGGGAAAAAACATTGATTTCCAAGGTCTTGTAAGTGCTTGAAAAACTTTACTCACCTTGAAAAGTCCTTAATTTTTTAGTCTGACAAATTTATCTAAGTTTTGCAAATGTAAATTTTGGCTTCAAAACACTTTTTCAATGTGAATCAGTTCTTATTATATTTTTTTATTTATTGTTTGTATAATCCTAGAAGGCAGAGCAAGTGATTTTAGGTTAATTTTTTAATAACTAAATGGTTATTTTATAACACGTATTTAAGTTCATTTAAAAGTTTAGTTGTTTTCTAAATGAATTTTTTAAAAACTATTGTGAAATTTAGGTGTTGCATGTTCGAATATACAGTCCTTGAAAATGGATATATATATCCTTGAAAAGTCCTTGGGGTTTTTTTTAACCAAAAAGTGTGGCAACCCAAGAGGTAAACTGCGGTAACCACAAAAATGAGTTGGAACATTTTTTCTCTGAAAAAATCAGTCTTTTAGTATACTTTCTTATAGGTTACACTTATGGAGTGCTTACGACAACAGTTCAAGTCACAAGTCTAGATACCTACTGCAGTCTACCTGCCCTTGACATTATAGTCGTTAGATGTATAGGGTTGAAGGAGATATATGACATATATCTCCTTCAATCCTTATACAATGTTTTTTATTGTTATGTTTTGTATTTAATTGTTTACGACGTAATCTCCTACAAAAGACTATTTTTTCCATTTTGAAGCGCCCTTTTGATACTTTAGTAACACCTATGTGCCCCTTCAACTTTGAATAACAACGTTACAAAAAATATATATCAAAACTTATTCTCTACCTAAGAGCCACAAGTGTGTATATTTTATGTTAGTATGAATAATTGGCTCGAAATAGCAGATTTGTTGCATACGTTTATTCTTCTGTCTATCACAACATTAAGATAATTTTTTGTAAATTCAATTTGTCATAATAAAAAATGAAGCTGTCGCTAATTTAAGTCATTGAGATCGTTATTTTTTCATTTTTTTCTTTGTAGGTATTGCTCAACGAAATTCTTAAGTCAATATTTGATTAGTTTCTTGTTGAAAAAGAATTTTGCGAAAATGCCAGTTGTTGGGTTTTATTGTCCAAACTCCAATTGCTGGTATTTTACTTGTAACACAACATACGTACATAAATCTTGCAAAATAGAATGTTTGGCAACAAAACACTGTTAATGGTTATCATTGGAAATATTCGATTGTACATTTTTGGTGACTTCATTGCTTGGAATGAAATTGAAGAGTATCTAAAGCCTTGGTTTCCTCAGAGTCTGTCGCCAGAAAAATGTGATCGCTATTTATTGCGGATGACGTCACTCTCCGAACTGTAAACTGGCCACCGCTTCATCAGAACGTTGACACAAAACTGGAAACCTACACCTAAACCGACCTTAAGTTTGCAGTATACTATTGTTCTACGAGAAAAAGGGTAAATAGTTCTCATTTTTGAGTGCAAGAATCGAATACAAAAAGGTATTTCACATTCAATAAACAAATTTATTTGTTATTTCAAGACATAAATTTATTATTTTTATTGGTTTAGCTTCAGTTAGAGTGTTATTTTAATTATTTTTTCCTTCGATTTTGATGTAACAGGGCGCACGAATATCAGGGTCAAAGGAGCAGCCAATAGGAGCACTGGATATTTCGGCGCCGGCAGCGTTGTTTACGCAGATTCCTCCGCCTAGTACATTTCTCTGCTGCAAACTTAAGCTCGGTTTTGGTGTAGCGAACTCGCTCGACTCAAGTCTGTTTTTGTATTGGTTTTCGTCTTTGCATGTCAAAAATGGAAAATTTAGATTTGGCTTTTGCGATTTTCATTGTCACGGAAGTGTCAGATGAAGATCGAGAAGAAGGTGAACACTTCAAAAGAAGAAAAACTAGAGGATCTTTCATTATTTTGGTGTGCAGACACTTTTAAACAAACTAAGATAAATTCCGGGAGTACTTTCAAAACAAGTACAACAGCAATTTTTAACTTGCCAAACTAATCAATGAATGCATAATTTTTAATATATGTTACTGTTTGCTTTATATACATAACTGGTGCATGCAATTTTTTTTAATAAGTTCCAAAATTTAAGTTAAAATAAGCATTTTGCATTTTATTTCTATTTGCATTTAATTTTGTCACCCAAGAATTAATGACGTATTAATTCTTGGGTGACTCAAATTCTGATAATAAAGATTGTAATAGAATGCAATGGCAAAATTTAAAATTACCTATTTCACCCAAAAAAAATTTAATTTAAACTCTTTTGCAATGGATTTACACATTAAAATTGATTACACAACAATTTTCGAGGAAATAGTTAAAGCCGATTGCTGCGAAAAAAGTTACAAACAGATAAACAATTATTGCATGTTTAAAAGCATGAGAAAGATAAATTTGTCTTAAGATTTATAATAAAATAGATCCATACTTAATTATATAAGAGTAATTAATGATTTATTTGTAATTACATATTTACATTCTCCCCTGCAGAAAGTCGGGCTCTGCTTTTGTAACTTTTTCACTTATTTCCATTTTTAACTTGGCTTGCATTACTGCAGGCAATCTTCTCATTATTCTCGCCATCGATTCCATGAAGTGGGTCACGTCATCCGCTTCATTTTTGATCGTATCAGCAATTTACTTTAATATTTTGAGTCTTAAGGTTTATAATAAAATAGATCCATACTTAATTATATAAGAGTAATAAACTATTTATTTGTAATTACATATTTACATTTTCCCCTGCAGAAAGTCGAGCTCTGCTTTTGTAACTTTCACTAATTTCCATTTTTAACTTGGCTTGCGTTACTGCAGACAATCTTCTCATTATTCTCGCCATCGACACCATGAAGTGGGTCACGTCATCCACTTCATTTCTGCTCGTATCAGCAATTTGCTCTAATAGTTTGAGTCTTAAGGTTTATAATAAAATAGATCCATACTTAATGCATTACTGCAGGCAATCTTCTCATTATTCTCGCCATCGATACCATGAAGTGAGTCCCGTCATCCACTTCATTTTTGCTCGTATCAGCAATTTGCTTTAATATTTTGAGTCTTAAGGTTTATAATAAAATAGATCCATACTTAATTATATAAGAGTAATTAATTATTTATTTGTAATTACATATTTACATTTCCCCTGCAGATAGTCGAGCTCTGCTTTTGTAACTTTTTCACTTATTTCCATTTTTAACTTAGCTTGCATTACTGCAGGCAATCTTCTCATTATTCTCGCCATATTGATACCATGAAGTGAGTCACGTCATCCACTTTATTTTTGCTCGTATCAGCAATTTGCTTTAATATTTTGAGTGTTAAGGTTTATAATAAAATAGATCCATATTTAATTATGTAAGAGTAATTATTGATTTATTTGTAATTACATATTTACATTTTCCCCTGCAGATAGTCGAGCTCTGCTTTTGTAACTTTTTCACTTATTTCCATTTTTAACTTAGCTTGCATTACTGCAGGCAATCTTCTCATTATTCTCGCCATCGAAACCATGAAGTGAGTCACGTCATCCACTTCATTTTTGCTCGTATCAGCAATTTGCTCTAATATTTTGAGTCCTTCTTCTTGTAGGCCATTTTTTGTTCTTTTTACCAGTCTCTGTGGCATTGTATCCTCGCCAACAAGGTCCGTTAAGTCCGGATTGCAAACTATGACTTCAGAGTATCCCTCGGATTCTGTCTCCTCATCCATGGCTTCATCATCTTCACTGTTGGTGGCTTCTTCACGTTTGGGAACCTCGAGAAGTGGAAACGTGTATGATCTGAAATATATAAAAGAAAGGCTGTTATCTATTCATTATTTCTAGGTTAGATTTTGAATTATCGTCGTACACTAGAGCTACACGAGGGCTATTGACGACGGGCGTCGTATTTTAGAACCACGGTCAAGTGACGAGCCGGCACCTGAATAAGTATCCAACACAACCGTTAAGGGCGACATCAAACGCAGCGTTAGAACTTTGAAGGATATTTAACGTGCACTACCTCCACACGGGGTATTATTCGTCAGACATTTTTGGCTGCAAGGGCCGTTTATAGGTCGGCAGTTATTTTGGCGATGCCCGAACCTGGGACCTTTCGCATGCTAGGCGAGTGCCTAACCGACTGAGCTCCCCAACCTCTCATTATTCCTAGCAAGCTCCGACGGTGTTCTATTCTAGCATTGAGACTGATTCACCAGAGCTCTAAAACAAAGTATTTCAAAATTTTCGATTCATTTTTATTTATTTTCATTATAACTACTGTCGAAATATAGACTACTATAGATATTGACTTAAATTAGAGAAACAACAAATTTCTTAGAAGCTACAAAATTTAAAACTGGACCAATTGATACGAACAATATATATTTTCTTCAACTATTGGATTCTTTTTTATATAGGAATATGCCATTGCCAAGTAATATTAAGTTGTTGTTACAGTATGCCAGAAAGGGTAATATCACACACTTCTAAAGTATCACTTCTAAATCTAAAGATATTATTTTGCCATTGTACAGGGTGAGGCAAACAAAACCGGCCCCGATCTAGAGATTACTGTAGAAATGCTTGGCGAGAAAAATCTTGAAGCTGCCTGAAACCTGTTTTTGCATTGGTTGGATCGGATTAGCTTCACATTAGAGCTACTCACAGACTAGTGGCGAGTTCAGATCTTGGTTCGTATTGTATAAAGACGTCCCATAATGCAAATTTTGTGTCTTGCAATCAATTTAGAATGTTTTGTATTACCAAAAACAAAAAGGTCCGATTCTCTAGGATAAATAACAACCGAAATAATCACAAGTGGGAACTTTTTAATCAGCCCTACAAACCTTGTTCATATTTCATTTCAACTAGCTTTTCTAACCATAGCGTAGTTGCCAGCAAATAAGTCGGCAAGAGTTTGTTTGGGCTTAATATTGAAGCGATCAAAAGCTTCAGTTAGCAAACCTGTTTTTGTATTGGTTTTTGACTTGGCAACATTTCTGTCGTATTCTTATCTCCACCTCAGGGCCGGTTTTGTTTGCCTCACCCTGTATAAGGGCCACATCTGGAATATGCTGTTCAGTTTTGGGCCCACCTTTCTCAAAAAAGATATTGATATGCTTGAAAAAGTTCAGCATAGGGCTACAAGAATGATTAAGGGTTTAACTGGTATTGATTATGGTAATAGATTAAGATCATTAAGTTCATTAAACCGGGAGAAATGGAGGGCTTAGGTTTTACCTTAAATAGCCGGACCAAAAGACATGGTCAGAAATTTAATAATTCGTGCTTTAAAAGGGAGGTAAGAAAACATTATTTTTACAATAGAGTGTCAATGAGTGGAATGCTTTCCCAGAATATGTTGTGTATTCGAAGAGAGTGGAAGATTTTAAGAAGAATCTCGATAACTATTGGAAACTGGGAAGGAATTAGATATATTTTGGACCAACCTTGCTGGGCCTATGGCTTGTTGTTGGTCGACAATTTTTGTATATAAAACATGATTAAATTAATTATATTTTTTAAAACTTACTGCCTTTTGGCCCCAGAGTAACTATCCAAAAAGGCCAACCATTCGATTCGTTTCTTTGTAAGTTCTCCACAGGATCTTGTGCCGGGATTGTGCTTCTTGCGATTGTAATAATCACGCACATACGTCCATTGTTTAAGACACTTTTCATCTGAAAAAATAATTGATTCCATAAATAATGTGTATAAAAATTAATAAAATAACTATTTTAGTAAGAATGAAAATGTACAAGATCCAAATGCAAGCTAAAATGTATTAAATGAGCTAGCATTCAAGCAATTGTCTTCCATTAAAAATACATAGTTGGCACATGCTCCAACACTGATGTTCTTTTTAGCAAAGTAAATTCTTTTTCAAGTTTTATAATCTTTTTGTAAAACAACAGGAAATTAATTTAATTTTGCACTAAAATTCAAATTATCGTTTGTTAATTGTTTTTAAGTTCGAAGAAATTATGTATTTTTTAATGAATATCTTTTTGCAGCCACAAGTTTACATTTCAAAAAATAAATTAGTAAAATTCTTGCTTTAAAAATAAAGTCGAAACTTTACATATTATGCAAATTTATAATTTTTTTATGCATTTTTCTTCATACATAATGAACAATCAAAATAACTTTATTGTGCTATTACAACAATCCAAATTAAAATATATCATAAAAATAAATATTTTTTCAAGAGTTTTATTTTTATTTTAAATAAAGTTTCTCGTACGTTTGATTAATGGCAACAGTGAAAATATTGAATAAAAATGGAATTTGCATGTTACTTCAATGTAGATTAAATTTTTAGTTATTTAAATTAACTTCTAATTAAAAAATTTGATTGAAATTTAAAATGTAGCCTGAACTGTTTTTTTTTTTTTTTGCTTCAAAATGACGTAATCCACTTGTTTGTGAGACTTGCGGTTCGTTCCGTGAAAGTGGGTGACAGACCAGACGGACGGACCGAACGATTATAAAACCTTCCACTTTTTACGTTATAAGCGTAGTGTGGAAGCTAAAAGCAAAAAATCAAAGCTTTTAGCGAAACATTTTAATTGATGCAGTAGTTTTTCTAATTCTTTTATAATTTAATTTAGAAAATAAAATAACAATTGTAGTTAATAAAAAAAAATACTTACGTGGTTTGCCCAGTTGCTGGCCAATTTCCATCCACAATTTTTTCTTTAATTGAACACTTTTATAACCAGGTGCTTTCATGTTGTACAGTTCTTCGTGATTTCTCACAAAATCTATTAGAATTTCTTCCTCGGCAAGCGTAAAACAACTCTCGTCTTCCGTCATTTCATCAAATTTTGAATTTTTTGCAAGCACACAACAGACAACAGCAAAAAAAGTGGTCATCAAGATTTCCCCAACGCACTCAACTGCAACTCAATCTGGCGGTCGTGTTGAGTTGTCCTGCAACGCTCCGTAGGAAACCACTCTAGCGTAATTAATGTCAGTAGTTTGTATGACGTCACTCACCGCACTTGTCCGACCGCTTAAACCTGATAACGGGAGAATTTGAGTTTTGCAGCTGCACCCTTCACTCCAACTTTGTCACCTGTGAACTAAGTTCATTAATATTATGAAGAAAAAGCCAGATTTCTTCCACTAGCGGTTGCTGTTAAATTTCAATGTATTATACGAAAAGGATGCCATGCCAAAATTGTATGTCAAAACGAACAGTTGTTTAAGCACTGATAGTTGTTAACGTAATTCATTAGTCATTCACGAATTGTAATACAGTAAACTCCCGATTATCCGCGGGTGGATTATCCGCTTTGCGGATTATCCGCGGGCCCCTATCCCATATTTATCAGTTCAAATATAAAAAATTAAAAAAACGCTATAAATGAATTTTATTTGTTTCAAAACTTTTTAAAAGAATGTATTCCAAGAGCAACGAATTCCTTTCTGGAATGACGAACCCATTCAAAGAACGACAAATACATTAAACAGGAACAATGAATACATTAAAATAAGATTGACTATAGGAAACCTGGTGTTCTGCCAGGTGCACATCACGAACAGGTTTTTGTCAAAAAGCTTCACTTGTAAAATAAACTTCACGCTATTTTAATTGAATTGCTTTATGCGATTTTGATACTAGTGAAATGGGTGAGAAACTAAAAAAAAAAGTTTTCTTGACAATTCAAGACGAACTACATTTCATTGAAAAGATGGAAAACGGATCATCTAAAAATCAAATGTGCTTGCAGTATGGCATAGGAGTAACGACAGTAATAGACATTTTGAAGTAAGTAAATGTGTGCATGCTATATACGATTACTGGAATTTACTTTCATAAAACCTAAGAAATTTTGTTTAAGGGCATTTTCTTAATTTTTGCGGATTATCCGCGAATTCGCTTATCCGCGGAAGCCGCGCCACCCAATTCCGCGGATAATCGGGAGTTTACTCTAATGATGTTTACAAATTTATTTTATTATGTATTAATAAAGAGTGCATAGTTTCATTTGTTATAAGTTTTGTTTAGACATTTTGTACAAAACGGTTTTTTTTACTGCTGGTAAAACCAACATTTCAACAAATTCTTGCGAGGCAAAGTGAAACCACACAGTTTAATATCAATAACTATATTTATTAAATTATTGTTTGGTTAATAATTAGTTAATTGGTTAATAATAAAAATTAATGACCAAGCACTTTGGATGTCTATTAAGGTTTTATGTTGAGACTGTGTGACGACTTATGTATCGGCCCCTTCACTTGGCCACAAAAAACAAAACAACCAATTCAACTGAAGTTTGGAGAGCGTGACTTTTTTTTTAAACAATGAGAACACTTCAACACTTTTCCAATAGACAATGTACAATACAACCAATGAAATCGCAGTATAGAGAGTGTGACGTCATAAGAAAAATTCCCATAAAGTAAGCGACGAACCATACGTAAAAGCAAACCAAAACTAAATTCCTCGATTTCCATCTGTAATAAAAAGAGCCTTTTTTAAAAAAAATGCTATTGCATAAAAGAAGTAGTTTTTTCGGACAATGAAAGGAAGAAACTACCGTCAAAGCGGGTATCTTTGGCCACGGAGGGTAACTTTGGCCACGCGTCGGAAAAAGATTTGTTTCTTAATTTCTCTTCATAAAATGATCTCATCTTAAATTGTTTTACATTTTTGGAAAGGTGGAAATATCGCCTTTCATTTCATGTAAAAAAAAATCTCATTCTAAATCTGGCAATACTACAAATGCTGTTTTCATTCTTACGAGCATAAAATGGCAAAAATCTATCTCTTCCAACTTTTGTCTGGAACACTTAAAAAGATATTGAAAATATTTAAATAAAACACTCTATTCGATTCTTTTATTAATGAGGAAGAATATTACACCATTTGTTTTATTCTAAGTTGACTACTTTTTATGCTGTATTTAAATATTTGTAATTGGGAAGCTTTTGCCGATGAATGCGGGTAACTTTGGCCATAGATGTAAATATTTCTTTATGGAACTTTGCACTTTAAAAAATGTATGTAAAAGTGTATTAAATTTAACTATTTTTGAAAAAATTCTTACTTTTATGATTACTATTTTTTTAGATATTTTTTTTTAAGAATCTCATGATTTTAAACATTAAAAAGATAAAGATAGAATGCAAGATACGTATTCCACTCAAAATCACAAAAGTCGAAAGGTAAACATTTTCAAATTCCTAATTATAAATATATTATTTTTCACCTTTTATAATAAAATCGTTTGCTTTTTACAAATATATTTGTTATTAAATCTTGCTTCAAAAAAGTTCTTTTTTCCTTATTAAAATAGAAGTTTATTTTTCTTTCTTTTAAGCGACAAACAATACTAGTATTCAACGTGAAATGCCATTCCACGATGCACTGCAATGTAAATGTTAAGTTATATACCATTTTAAATAACTATATGTCTTATAACTTTGTTATTTTTGTGTTTAAAGTTTTAATATTGCTATTTAAATCGTTAACACAGCTTTTAGGGATGTTAAAAAGTATGTTTCTTATGTATTTCTTGGGTGGCCAAAGTTACCCGCCCGGCTCCTAACAGTGTCTTATTTTTTAAAATTAATACCAATTTTTTATTAATTTATAAAATTTAACAAAAATGCCTGAAAATTATTCCTAAATGTACAATACTTAGAATGCAAAAGGCTTTTTGAGTGTTTAAATCGTTTTTGAAGTTAAATTTTTCTTCTTTTGTGAAAAAAACTATGATTTTGGCCAAAGTTACCCGCACTGACGGTACCTTCAAACTTTCAAGTCACCTGTCTGATTTTTTATTTATTTTTTTAGATAAGAGCCTTGAAGGGGATCTGGTTCCGACGGAGATTTGTTTATTTCAGGTCACGTGTTATTTGTTATCATGTGATGAAGCATCCTCTGAAGAGGCATGAAATTCAAGCGTGCATTGTACTCCTCACCAAATTTTATTCATTAAAAGTCCAATTGTCTCCAGCTTTTAAGCAGTCTTCCACATTTTCATTTTAATGGCAAATTCAGTAAGTACCCTTCTAATATATACTTTTATTTGTATCCAATATGCTTCGTGTCAAAACTTTTCTAATTTTATTCCGAAACTATGACAAATGACTTTTTACGTGAGCAATCATCCCTACTTGATTTATAACTTGAATCGACAAATTTTAAACTGACTTTTCGACTGTTGTTTATATATTTTTTGTAAATATGAAAGTTTTGTGTAAGATATTAGTTTTTTTGAGGGATTTTTGAGTGTTATATAAACGGGTCGACCTACATCTATTTGTTATGTAATCTCAACTTTTGAAAATCCGGTTTCTTATCTTAGTTTTTTAATGAATATGATTTGTCATTTGTAAATCAATTTAATAATCATGCACTACCTGCCTTTTGAATTATAATTTTAGGTATTACGTTGCTGGGAAGCTAGTTTCGGTATTCACTGCTAAATATTTAGTTGACAGTTTATGCAAATGTATAATAATAGTTACTTAAAGTTAATAATTTTTTTAAATATTTATTTTTCAAATTATAGTAGTCATTAATGCTTATAACAAGCCAAAAAAAAAAATCGTAATAAAAATTTATATTATTAAAAACCTAATTAAAAAGTTTCTTTATTTAGTTTTTACCTCTAAAATTACTTATATTTCTTATTTGCAAAGAAAAGTATAAATTAAAGTAATTCTTCACAAATAGGAATTTTATAATTTTTTTTACATATAAGAAAAGAAAATTTATTTGCTGAGTCATGTTACATTTTTTCTATCTGAATTTAGATTGTGTTTCTGAAAACTATTAATCAGTATCTATTAATTCTGTTAATGTAATTGCACATGGTTATTTAAAATATTTATGAAAGTTAAATTTTGAAGATATTATTATAAAATATCAATTAGTAATAGTTAGATCAGATATTATCAACATCAATGCAATACAGTGCTAGGAAAGAAAAAAAATTAGGTAATTTCACAGTATATCATTCCATTTTATGGTTTATAATACTATCAGCCTTAAAAAATAAATGTCAAAGTCTTTTAATATGGTGCAAACTTCTTGGATTGTACTAAATAAATTATTAGCTGCCAACTAGGAAAAACTATACTATAATAGTCTACACTTCTTAATTATCTGCTCTGTCTGATCTTAAGATTCACACACAAAATGATATCCAGAAAACTTCTTGGATAAGATGGTTCCTGGGGATACTTTAATCAATGCGCAAAATGCAGGATATTTTAAGTATTTTAGAGCTTTTAAAAACAGGTGGGATGAAAAGTAGTATGGTACTGTGAAATACAGTACACTCTGGAAACAAAAGAGAGATTCTAAGTCGGTCTGAGTTAAATCTCGCTCCTGCGGTGTCGAAAATGCACTTCTCCTACAGGAGTGGATCCTTTGTGTGTTAAACCTCCGACAGGATCACTCCAAACGAGTGATTTTAACTCAGTCTGAGTTAATATTCACTCCTTTCCAGTGTCGAAAATGCACTTCTCCTACTGGAGTGGATTTCACTCGATTGTTTTAAGTTTTATGAGTGTACATCTGGTCATCTTTTAAGTGCTATAACAAGCTTGTCTCGTTAAAATATATTTACAAGACTTTAAATAAATCCTGAAATGGCTGTATGCTTAAGATCTTTTATTTTTATTTATTTATTACAACCACCGAACAGAACTGGTCCATCAAGAGGCAGAGGACTAACTGTAAGAAATACAAAAATTACATAGAAATACCAAAAGAGAAACAAAATTAAAAGGACAGACACCAATATGATCATTAAAACAATGCCTTAAAATAAAGATAAAACAACGAAAACACCAAACTGCACTCAAGAAAAAAAATCAGTAGGACAAAATATTAGACAAACATATTTTCTTAAACACAGTATAAGACATAAAAAATCTATCTACATCGTCTTGAACACGATTAATTTATCACAATTTGTCTTTCCATTCACGTTTGTGATTATGTTTCTTTTTTTTAATGTTTTTTTTCTTAGGCATCCTCCCCCAACAAGCACGAGCACCTGTACAAGATCCTCGTCATTGGTGAGTTGGGCACCGGCAAAACCAGCATCATCAAGAGATATGTCCACCAGTTCTTCTCCCAGAACTACCGGGCGACCGTATCCTTTTTGATATACAAATATACCATACAGTTTTATTACACAGAGCAGTGGTTCCCAACAGGTGGTCCTCGGACCCCCAGGGGTCCGTGATCTATGCCAAAGGGTCCGCAAGATGCTATTAGAATGAACAAAATATTAAATAGGTTTCGTATCATATCTTAATTTTTGTTTCGGCAGCTTCCTGCATGAGACAGAGTTCATAGCGCAAAACAATTACTTAATTCATTTCATTTTCTCACTAACTTATCTTAGCTTTACTCAGTTGTGTACTTAGCTAAATGAAATTGAGAGTGAAAGTTTCAAGTTTGGAACCCAATATTTCAGAAATAATGGGCTCAAAGTACAGATTTAACTCGTCTCTTAAAGAACTAAAAATTGAAACCATATAACTGATGGAACTCAATGTTTTGTAACTAAAAAAACGTATAAAATTTAAAAAGTCTCTTAATTTGGTTCTCACCTTTAATTTTAGGATTAGGAATTTATGGGGGTCCTTGTCATAATAATGGCTCGATGAGGGGTCCGCGAGAAAATTTTGTTGGGAACCCCTGCCATAGAGGCTTAGTGGTAGGGCTTCGCATTGCCATGCCGCAGGTTCAGGGATCGAATCCCGGATTGGGTGAGGTTGACCCATCCTTTCATCCCTCAAGTGGATCGATGAAATGGGTAGCTAAGCAATGGGGATTCCGCGTTAGGCTGACCATCTTACCAGGACATATTTCAAGCACCCCAGAACCCTAGGTCATGAAAGCTGTAATGGACCCAGCAGGCCTTGGCCCACTAATGGGCTGTTGCACCAAGGAACTTAGTTTTTTTATTACATAAGTTTTTTTAAAGCAAACAAAATTGATTTTATTTAGAAACTAAAACCAGTTGAAACAACCTCAAAAAAACTAAAAGGCTTTATAAAACTAAATATATTGACTTTTATATTTTAATTTATCACAGATGGTCTTCAGAAAATTTCAAACTGTAACTGAATTAAAAATTAAGCTTGGAACACATACAATTTAAGTTATAATTTAGAACTTTGCTGTAATATGTTAGAAAATGAAGCCATTTTTGATATTTTCTTAACTGGTATGTAAGATTGGTGTCGATTTTGCCTTGAAAGTCCTAAATTGGGATGCCAACACACTGATTCGTCTACAATTGTGGGATATAGCTGGTAAGTATTCAATGGCTACCTCAATATTGTTCTGCATGAGGTTAACCACTGACTGGCGCATATGCTTTGCACCTGAGGGCCTTATATTCAAGATATCTGAAATAGCCGCAGCAGGCATTGGCTTACAATAGGTTGTGGCAGGGCAGAGGTTTTTTTTTTAAAATTTGAGTACTAGTAACTTAAACTTAAAAAATGTTTCTAGGAGATTGTGACATACAGGATTGGGAAATTTTTAATGGTGTGTTCCTGGTGACATATTCCTTTCCAACATTCATTCCTTTTATTCCTTTGATTGGTGCTCTGTACCCACATGACATAGATTCACCATTAGAGGCTTGGGAAAGAATTTATTTTCATTTAGTTTATCATTCCTTAAGTCCTGAAACATGCCCGGGGCTGGGGAGCCCAGTTGGTTAGGCACTCGCCTTGCACGCGGAAGGTCCCAGGTTCGGTTACGGGCATCGCCAAAATACTGCCAACCTATAAAGGTCCATACAGCCAAAATTGTCTGACAAATTATAACCCCTGTGTATGTTAAATATGGTCCAAAGGCCCAACGCTACGTAATATGTTGCCCCTAACTGTTGTGTTGGGTTCCTACTCAGGTGTCGGCTCGCCACTTTTTTTACTGTGGTTTTAAATCACGAAGCCCGTCGTCAATAGCCCTCGTGTAGCTCTAGTGTGACGATAATTCAAACCTGTCCTGCATACCTGAAACATGCCCATTATTTTTTTCATAAAAATAAATTAGCATGATCCCTGAATTAAATAGATGCATTTGAAAACAGCTGTTGATCAAATTGAAGAGCTTAGTAGAAGAACATGCTAAGTAACATTAAAAAATAATTAATGTTTTTGTATCAATGAACGTATTACCCCATCCTTTAAAAGATAAAAATTGTCCCTTTTTTCATAAACTTTAAGTACATTTTTTCCCTTCTGCAAGTGCCATTTTTAACTTATCTAAGTGCAAACTAAAAACTTAAAAGCTTATTTTCTTGTTTTCACCTTTTTCCACTAAACTCTTAAATTATTCTGTTAAATTGTAAAAAAAAACCTTTATTTTACAGGGCAGGAAAGGTTCGGAAACATGACCCGGGTATATTACAAGGAAGCGGTTGGGGCTTTCATTGTGTTTGATGCTAACCGTTCCGCTACATTTGACGCTGTCATGCGGTGGAAAAACGATTTAGATTCCAAAGTCAGTTTACCTGATGGCAGCAAAATCCCATGTGTTCTTCTAGCAAATAAGGTAAAAAAAACTTGATCACAAATTTATTCTTAATTTTCTGTTCTTTTTTCTTCAGAAGGAAGGTTGTTTATGATGTCCTAAACAATTATCAATTCAAAATCAGAAGAACTACTACTAAATTCTGTGTTCAAAAAAGTTCACATTCGCTGAAAACACCTAAAATTATAAATAATAATAAAATATGGTTTAAATTTAAAAAAATAGGTTTAGTTTTTGGGGAAAATAAAGTTTTTTCTCCAACCCAGGTTGCATCTGTATGAATTATTAAGGTTTGTAATAGCATATATAGCAAAATTTAGAAATAATGAAATTGGAAAAAAAAAATACTGTCAAGTTTTCAGAACTTTATGGGATTTTTTTGTTAATTTTGAAATTAATGAATATTATGGGATTTTGGTTATTTCATCGCAAAAGATTCAAGTAGATAAGAAAGATACTTAAAAATAAATAAATGGTTTGTCAAAGCAAATAAACTGTACCTATTTAAAGTAACTTGGGATCGTTAAAAAACTGCCTGTAATACATAATAAGAAGATAAGAATGATGATTTGAGAAAAAAAATTGTCTCTGTCAAACCTGATAAACTATAAATCTATCAATGTTTGCTAATTGATTTAATGATATGGTTGTAAATAATGGCATTACTTTTAATAATTTTTAGTGATAACATATTACTTCAATAAGTAAAATTTGAAATTGTCAATTCGAGATTTCAAAAATAGGATTATCCAAAACACAGATCAATTATCGACAAACCAATAACTAGTAGGTGTGTTTATTGTTCAAAGAATAAATAACTGGTTGTCACATATTTGATAGGATTTTTTTATTTAAATATTTGTGTTCATATATTTTTTATATTTACTATAACCTCTTCACTTCCGGGCAAAAACTTACATAATTATTCTTTGTATAAACATGTTTTTCCAACACATATATTTAAAATAAGTCGACAGGGCAACTTTGGAGTTAAGTCTTTTATTTGTCTGCTAGACATCGGTAAGTGATAAATTGGTCATCCGAAGTAGACAGTAGAGTGGGACGGAATGATCCACAAAAATTGGCGAGGAATGTCCAGCTCTCCTCCACTGACCAATCAAATTTAAGCTTATTCGTGTGAAAAAGTGTAAGGTCAAGGTGACTCAGCAAAGTTTCTGTGGGAACTTTGCTGAGTCATCTTGAGTAAATTGTACAAAGTTTAATATATTATGTAGATCTCTGGTGTGAAGAGGATAATTTATAAGAATTATTTTTGTTTAATTTTTCTTATATTCTTAATTTTAATTATAATTTTTTTACTAGTGTGATCTACAACCAGATGGCTTAGTTGCCAATCCCGGTGCCATGGACGAATTTTGTAAAGAAAAGGGGTTTTCTGGCTGGTACCTCACTTCAGCGAAAGATAATGTCAATGTTGAAGATGCAGCTCGGTTCCTGGTTAGAAAAGTAAGTTTCTCATTTGTTCTTGTCATTTCAACAAAAGAAGTTATTTGGTTCTTTGCTTTTCAACTTATATAATGGTTTGTAATAATTTGATAATCACCATAATTTGTGTAGGCTACTTTAAAACACATTTTGAAGGCAACAAATTTTGTAACTTTATACTGTACAGCTGGGGGGAAAAAAACGTTCCACCCCACGTTTCTCGGCTGCTATTGGACAAGGAACTTTGTGAAAGGTGTCATTTTTCAGGAAATAGCGTAAGAAACTGAGAACTGGCGACAATTCCAATGGCAACACCCAATTTTTTTACATAAAAATTTTCAGCACCTTCAAAATACCCCATGTATAAAAAATAATTATTTACTTTGCATTATTTGCTAAGCTATAAGCATTCAAAGTTGAACGCCCATAATGTTAAAAAGTTTCATTAACTTTTATTCATGCCTCCACAAATAAAAGGAATTAAAGAAAGTTTTTTCTAAGAAAGACTGAACTAACATATGGAAGCGGATCAGTGGCTGAGAAGTTAAATGTGTCCGCCCCGTTAGCCCAAGATTGCGGGTTTGAGTCGTCAGATTTTCCGGATGGGAAAATCTTGAGCACACATGTCATGTGATTATGTGGCATGTAAAAGATCCCTGGAGAGGCTTATTTGGCTTGGGTTCCTCAGCAAAATTAAATCTTAACACCCTCAGAGAGTGCAAATACATTGTAATCTGCGGGTCAAAATTGGTAGCGAGAGTCGCCTAGATGGTGTCACAAATGATAAATGGCTATCAGTTTTGGGGAATATGCCGAGTCTGCAAAGGCTTGACCGCCAATATTGCAGTTAAATTACAGGAAAAAAAGACTAATGTATGGATAAAATTGAAAATTTTCTTTCTCTTACCCTATTTATGCTTATATCATATTAGGACTTAAATATGTTCCTTGTTTGGAAAGTGCATGCTTCTTTATACTCAAGTCCTGATGCCATGTACAATGTCACCCTTAAACGTTGCATTGGGTGCCCACTCAGGTGTTACCAACGTCACTTGACTGTGATTCTAATTTAGGTTGTAAATAGCCCTTGTGTAACTCTAGTTCAAAGATTATTCAATTAAACACAACCAAAAAAACTGAAATCCTATGAACTGATATCCTATTTAAATTCATATTTGCATCTTTTAACAATTTTTCTTAAGCAAAACTGCCATGTATCTCCCTCTTGTAAAGTGCATTCTACCCTGCAAAGGGTCATGAAAAACTAAATCTAATAACTAATTATTATTTTTTTAGATTCTCGAAAGTCAAGACTCTATAGTTGCCGATGAGCAATACAATGACACAACAGTCCTAACGGATTATCCAATGAAAGTCGGACAACCTGCTAGAAGAAAATGTTGCTGATATTTTTTTTTTTAAATCGCAACCTTCTCATTTTTTTTTTATTTTCACTGCCCAGTGACTGACATTTTTATACAGCCAAACTCGGTTACAGTGACAGCTTGTTTATAATAACAGTGTTAACAAGAAATTTACTTATCTCCTCAAGTTATAATACCTAAAATATGTTTATATAATGTTTAAAATTCCTTCTTCAAGTAAGAGATAAAAAAAGAAACACATTGTTACTGTTAAAATTGTTTTTATATGCCAAATGATGTGAAGTCTCCCAAATGGAAATTTAGTACAATTTTTGTTTTTTTACTTTATTTTGTTTTTGTACTTTATTTTTGTTTAAAAGGGATTGTCAGTCCCATAGAGCTAATGCATTAGTTTTGAAATCACAACTTTCACCAAAGTATTGCTTTGCCAGGTTGGCCCTTTCCCCCTAGGTATTTGAAATGATATATCATCGAAATGAAGCACATTTGAAACGAAAATGTTAGCTAGTTATTTAATGATCTATATTTGAAGTTTTGAAATTTCCCAAATGCCCAGCAGATGGCGGCGCTATTGTAAAACTTTAACAATTAAGTAACCGGATGTTATTGCACATCAATTCTTTTGCAGAAGTTGCAATTTCAAAACTAATGCATTAGCTCTATGGGACTGACAGTCTTTCTCTTAAAGAATTATTGATTTTAGAAAAAGAAATCTACTAATAGAACATAGTGTAAAAATTTATTCAATAGCTCTCATTTCATTACTTAATTATATAAGCATAAAATATGTATTTTTCATGGTTTGTTTGTACTGCCTTGAGCACTGACTTGAGTGTGACCTAAACTATATGGGTTTGTGGCCTTGAGCGCCCAGCTTGGATTTTCATGGTTACACTGCCTTGAGCGTAAACACTGTATTTTACTTAATATTCAACCTTGTTTATGTTACTCCGACATAACTTCATAAACATCACAGTCCATTAATTGACACTGTAACCGAGTGATACTGTATTAATAATTTGCTTCATAACAATTTTTGATACATTTGTTACTTTTGTACAATTTATTTGATACATTTTTTGATAAGTATTACTATTATATAGAATTGTTAAGATTTATATTTTTTTTTCGTAGATTGTATTTTGACTTAGAGAGTATACAATGTTAGACACTATACAAAAGTAGTGCTTTATCTTAGAGCTTTTTAAATCAAAATATTTCCCATGTTGATTGCTTGATTTTGATTTATAATAAAGTTGATTTTTTATTATAATTCCTTATAGTATAGATATTTTGACTTGGAGAGTATGCAATGTTAGACAATATACGCAAATTGTCCCTTATTCTTATCTAGCTTTTTAAAACAAAATATATTCCATGTTGATTGCTTAATATTGATTTATAATAGTTGACTTTATATTATTCCTTTATATGGATTGTGCATTTTAACTTTGAGAGTATGCAATTATTTATAATCTATACAATCTGTGCCTTATCTTAGAGCTTTCTAAATCAATATTTTGTATTATAATTCCTTAGTATAGATTGTATTTTGAATCGGAGATTATACGATGTTAGACAATATACACAAACAGTGCCTTACATTATAGAGCTTTTTAAATCAAAATATTTTCCATGTTTACTGCTTAATATTGATTTAAAATAAAGTTGATTTTGAATTATGATTTCTTTGGTATGGATTATATTTTAACTTAAAGAGTATGCAATTGTAGATAGTTTAGAACCAAGAAGTTTAAATAATCTATACAATCTGTGCCTTATCTTGGAGCTTCTTAAATCAATATTTTCTCTCTAGCCATGTAAATTACTTAGTCTTGATTTATAATAAAGTTGATTTTGTATTATTATTCTTTAGTATAGATTGTATTTTTACGTAGAGCATACAATGTTAGACAATATATACAAACAGTGCCTTATCTTATAGAACTTTTTTAATCAAAATATTTTGTAGCCATATTGATTACTTGTGATTTTGAATTATGATTTGTTTTGTATAGATTGTATTTTGACTTAGAGAGTATATAATGTTCAAAGTAGTATTCAAAGTCGGAGAGTATATAATACACAAACAGTGCCTTATCTTATGGAGCTTTTTAAATCAAAATATTCTCTAGCCATGTTGATTACTTAATTTTGATTTATAATAAAGTTGATTTTTTGTATAATAATTTCCTTGTGTATCATTATTACTCTGATATTTGTTCTTGTTTGGAAGCTCGGTAGAGGCAAAGTATGAGTTATATATGAAATAAGTTTTAAAATGTATAAGTATCAATGCTTTATACTTTATAGAATTAAAACACTCATTTTAATAATTGGAAAATGCTTACATTTATTAAGTCATAGATTTACATCTGTAACCATGTATCATGGTGATGATATTGAAATTATTGCTTTACATAGATATACAAAAACATTTATATGCATACTATTTACAAATCCTGCTAAATATTGCCATACATACATTTCTGATAATCTACATAGTATTTTTAATAGTTATGGCAGTCTCATTTGATCAATTTTAACAATCAATATTATAAATTACAATATAGTATATAAGTTACAATAGAGTATTTTAAATACATGGACATAAATGTGTGTATAATTTAAAAGTCTTTGCTAGGTTCCAGTTCAACTGGGTTTCGGAGAAAAAAAATCTATTAAAATTGTTATTTCAGGCATCATGTAAGTCACCATTTTCCAGATTCTAACCTTTCAAGGCATTTAAATCTTATAGACATAAAAACAGAATGTTGTAAAGCCTCAAGTAAGGCTAGTTTTTAGTATTAAAGAATGAGTATTTTTCAGCAACAATCTCTATAAGTTATATATTTTTAATTTCCTTATAAACAACCAGAAGTTTAAATTACATTGCTGAAACTTAAAATTTGAGGCATGCTTTATACAATTTTACAACTGAAATACCGCTCAGTGCAAATATGAAATTGCAATTAGTAATCCTATTAACCAATATGTTCAGTTTACTTTTGTCATACAAAGGTGTAAATAGTAGTAGAATTTATTTTTGGAATAATTTAAGATTTGAAATGTGTTTGTACAGATTTCGGAATAGCTATGTGTTGTTGAAAAGCATCAAAAATGCCCAAATAGGGTAAACAGCCCACTTTATATTCCGTACAATTTAATAGGTATAGCAAAACTTGTGTTAAGGGGGTCTGGCACCCCAAAATCATTGAAAAAATTAAAAAAAAAATTAGTGGCTTAAAATACTATATCAACCTTTATTAATAATGTCACAAAGTTTTAAGACGATTAGAAAAATATTTTTGACATTAAAGGCAATTTTATTTTACCCTTTCTTTAGTGAAACTGCCCAGATCGGCCGAACGACTAAGGATCCGATAATGTTATTCCAATCAAATATTACGAGGAAGCAAAAGTCCTTCGTAAGGAAATGAGTTAACAATAAAAACTTTAAATTGGTTTTTCTCGGTTTTACAATTTTTGAATCATGTGAATGTTTGGGGGCACATAACTAAAAATGTTATTCATTTAAATACTTGAATTTTTTTATGTGTAATTCACAAGTATATTTAAACATTTTAACGCAGGGAATAGTCTGTAAAGTTTTTACTTTTTTTTTTTAAAAATCTTTTAGGTTAAAAATATTGACATTCTTCAACGATATTTAAAAAAAATTCATATTTAATCTAGTTTTTAGTTTTTCAAAATAATCTTGTGTTAAAATACTTAAAAATGTCTATAGATGAAACTGTGAAAATTTGAAATGGATATATTAATTAGTTAATTCTTGAGATGCCCCCAAAGTTGGACAATTTAACATGGGCTTCTATGGAGGTGCCAGACCCCCTTAAGTTTTCAAGCTCACCAATAGACAGAACGACCATTATATCATAGCAGAGCACAGATTTCAGTGATAAACAAAAAGCTGCCAACCTCAACATTTCCAATGACCGGCAATAAATTAATCATGCTTAACGTTACATCTTAACATACTAATAACTGGGGAAAAAAGCCTAATTATATCCTTGTGAAATAAAAAGTGCAGTTTTACGAAATGCAAATTTGTATCCTCCTGGCATCTAATAGATATTTGAATACTTCGCTTTAAAAACTGTTTTAATGTTAAGTAACCGATGTATCTTATTATAAATAGAAAATAGATAAGCAATGCTCAAATTTCTAACTTCATTTGAAAAATTCTGTTCAATTTAGAGATGTGATTCAACAATCGAATTAAGCAATAGATTTACTTGTTGTGCAAAGCAGTCTTTACAAGGAAGTATAAATTGATGAAACAAAATTTTGGAATAATTTTAATTTTAAAATGTGCAAAGATTTCAGTGATATAAAAGCACATACCTCTGCAACGGTGTGTTACATGACTTCCGAAACACCAAACACTCTTAAACAGTCTGAATAGCTCCCTTCACTTTGGTCCCACCAGAGGACTGAGCAACTGTTTCCGCTGAGCTAGAAGGACTCGACACAGCCGAAGATGGATTGGTAGCCTGGTGAAGGCATTTCTCGCTTGATTGTTCGGCAACGCAGCAGGGCTTATTGCACGATTCCATGGGACTATGGACTGAAGTTTCTGCGACCAACTTCGACGATTGGTTCAAGGTTTCGACGGAGTTTTCTTCGATAGTCGTGGGGAAGAGTTCGTCATTGGAGGCCTGGCTACTGGCGCTGCTTTCGCAACGCCTTTCGCTCAGGCTGGTGGTGGAATTTGCGGTGGAGGTCAGTTGTTGGTGGATGTGGCAGAGACCTGGAGGGGCACTGATTCTAGCCTGGGGAAAAATTTATTTTACAAATTAAACCCCTTAAAAATAGGACCATTTTCAAGAAAACAGTAAAAAAAGTGAATTTTTTTATATCCCGGAAAATTATATAAAGATGTGTATGAATAATCTATAATATCATTAAAAGAATTCTTTTGATTTTAGCTGAAACTTAAAAAAAAGTAACTGGAGTTTGACTATTTAAATGTCAAAAGAAAATCAAATGAAACTTTAAAAATTTTCTAAAATATTATAAATTTTAGTACCATTGATTAGTAGTGCAAGTATAAAATCCATTGGTACAAAAGTTGAGCTAAAAATGTCAGATTCATTTCTTGTCACAGTGAAATTCAATTGAAACCCATGGATGTACTTTTTAATGTTATTTATTTAATGATTGGAGTTTCTTATTTGAGTTTTTAATTGGTAAGTTTAAATCTTATTGGCATGTTACTACCAAACCCTCCATCCCAGAAATATCATATTAGGGTTAAACCTCACCCGTCGTTTTCATGGGAGAACCACTAAAAAAGGTTTTCTAATCCATGGTTTAAATAACCAGCAATATTTTAAGGCAATTTGGTTATAATTTTTGACACAAAATAATCAATTTTCTTTTGAAAGATTTATACGTAAAATAAGAGAAATCACCCAAAATAGATTGTATATCCATAGTTTAAATAACCATGAATATTTTTAAGTAATTTGATTAGGATTTTTGACACAAGTTAATCACTTTTTTTTGATAATAGTAAAGATAGTTACAATTTATAATAAAATCTATACTTGAATAAACGATATTTCGACAAAAATGAAAGATTGCGTACAAGGTCAAATATCTTTCTTTTAACAGGTAAATAAAAGAAGCATTAAACTGGTTTAGAAATGTTAGTATGGTAGTCATTTTAGTATGCTAATATTAGGAATAAGTAATAATATAAGAAAATAAAGCAACACATTAAAACAAATACAACAAACATAAAAGAACACAGAATTTTTAGAGAAACAATAATATATTGGGAAAGGTGACAAAAATCAAGTTGCGATGAAGAAAGTTTGATCACAATGTTAAAACAAAAATTGGTTTCATTTCTCCATTAATATTTGTTGATTTTTAAAATTAGGGAGTTATTTCTAAAACCTGCATTTCTTTTATTAGAAAAAAATTATAAAATGTACACAAAAAACAATTATATAAACTTTTTGATTTGCAAAACTAACAAAACTATTTAATCAAAGTAAATTAATGAACAAATGAACGCTAAGGATTACATAAATTAAAGAAATACTGAATAATATACAGTGCATGTGACCAGAATTTTTTTTAGTACTAATTTTGAAAGATTATACTTAAAAAAAACCTGCAGCATTCCCAATAAAAGTGCATTTGTTTCATTTTTCTGTCAATATTAGTTGCCAATCTATATAATCTTGTCACTGGGAGTTGTTTCAACTTTTCAAAGCATGCATTTGTCTTATTTGCAAAACCTCCAAAACCAGTTTCAAAAAATTAAATTAGTGCCTCAAATAATAAAATTAAAATAACACTATAAACAAACTCCCCTAAACCAAAAAAAAAAACAGCTCTCCAAAACAATCAACAAACCTGTGGCAACCCCGAAGAGCTCCTCCTCCGGATACTAGGACTATTATGCCGGTGGCTCTTTGACAGATCCTCCAGTGGGATCTCCTCAGAGCCGGTACTAGAACCCTGCCTTGGCGACGAATCTCGGGACCTCAAACCATGCCTCTTGGGCGAAGAAGGGCTGCTGCTGGTACGCCTGTGTTCGGTGGTACGTTTGTCGGAGTCCTGGTGGAATTCGCTGCGTTTGAGGATTGTCGCGTGGCCCGGTACTCGAGATGTCGAGTGTAGTGGCCGGTGGTGGCAGTGGCTGTGACGAGTGGAGTTGGTTTTCCCCCGGAGACCGGTGTCTTGGGATAGGCTTCGGGGCATTACTGTGAGGGGATTGCATATATGAGGGATCTACACTGCTCAAAACAATTGAGGGAGCACATTTAAACCCTGTCACCACAATGAATAATTCCATTTGAAATCAACAGCTTGTGGTTTTTCTCACTAAAGTTAAGCTCATACTTATTCTGAATAAGTTTCGTCAAATTATTCATGCCTTTTAGTATAAAGGTATATTTTCTTTTTGTATCATTAAATGGAAGAATCAGGTCTTTTGAAAAAATAAATAATATTGGTTTTAATTAAATAAAAATGTAAAAAAAAAAGGGAAAATAAAATGATCTCTAAATTTTTTTTTTGAATAATTTGACCCTAACTTTTTCATGCTTGCATTTTTAGATGCTTAAAAATTGATTTTAACTTTTTATAACAGATAAAGTTTCGAAAAAATTATCGTTAAAATTTATTCAAGAGTTAAGATACCAATTTTCTTCCTTAAAATTTAGTTAAAATGTCAAGATTTTTCAAAACTGTTTTTTTTTTTTTTTGCCATTTCGATATGAATGTATAATGAATCTATTTTGCAAATTTGAGATTCTTAGAATAAAAATGTTGGAACAGAAAGGGTTTCAAAAGTAAGCAAAGTACCCCCTGATTGTTTTGAGCAGTATAGTTGCCAAACTCAAATTCTCCAAAGAATAATATATAAGGTCCGGCAACTTTTGAGGTTTTTTTTTTTAACTAACTTCAGATATTAGAATAAAAAGAGCTAGTGTGCATGCTTGCCTTCAGTTGGCAAGGAGTTAGCAACCTTTAGTTAGAAGGAGTGCATGCTTGCAATGCACTCATTGCCAACTGAAGGTTTTTATTGGCACACTGAAGACCCTAATTTATAATCTATACTACACTAGAACATCGAATTACGTAAAAACCAACTTTCAGGAAACATGTGCATTGTAGTACAACATAATATTTAAAGTTACCAAACTTAAATCTGATAACGCGACTTTTTTTTTGGTGCAGTTTATACTTTAAGTTACCAAGCCTGGACCGTATCTGTACTTTAACAATTATCTTAATGAGTAACTTCTAACACAGCATTAGAATGGAAGAAAATTAGGTTTGATAGGTTTAGCATTGCTTAAATAAGCTAGCTAAACATACCATTCTACACTGGGTAATTGCTTGATAAACATGAACAATATTTTAGATTATGAAAAATAGACTGCTTTCTATTAAATCAAATACTTGTATATGTGTATAGACTGAAAAGTACACAAATATATCTTAAAATAATCTTTTACAATGTACAATATTAAATTTTCATCTGACTTAAACGTTTTTTTTTATTTTTTAGTTGTTAGTTTATTATGATGAATAGTAAATAATTTATTAGCATACAATTAAATCAATAGTACTCTTATTTCAGATTAGTAATCATGCAGGGATGTGTTATTTTTTTAGTTAGTGTTTGCATTTTCAGCAAACAGTGTTAGACTTTTAGATTCGGGTAAATAAAGAGCATTATAAAGCACAGGTATCAAGAAGAAGGAAAAAATAAAGGAAAGACAAAATAACAAACGACACAAACAATAACCTTACAGACAGAGAAGACAGCTATAAAAAAAACACCCTTCTTATAATTACATAAAAAAAAGTACAATGTGCCCTGTCAATTTAAACTATATACAGGGATCAGAATACAATCGAACCAAGTCCACTTTTTGTGATTTTGGAGTTAGCAGCGCAATTTACATGCACTAACAGAATTTAGGTGTAATAGTGAAAAAGGTCCTAGTTCAGATAATATCCACAAGTAATTTTTTAAAAAAAGTTAAGAGACAATTTAGCTATAAAGTTGTTAGATTAAAGCATTGGCTATATATATTAACTTTAAACATCTGCAGCACAAACAAGCTTTTTTTTACGGACTTGGATTAGTTGTATTCTGAGACCTTAATATATCGCCCAGTGTACTGAAGAGTGACCTATCAGACAAATATGACCTTTCGAGATATAAAGACAATTTTTATCTTTCAAAAATTTAATATTGAGCAATTAGAGAAAATCTTAAATTGATTGATAGAACAGTTGGAATGAAGTTAGCCGATCCTTATATTTCCTATACTGAAATCCAATGGAAATAAAATGTTAGAGAATTTTTCTGAATAACTAACTTTAATGCCATTAGATCACTTTTCCGAGCACCATGCGAAATAACCACAACCAAGTCCCAGACAGTAACCATGCAACTTAACTCAGTGTGTTTCAAAATGCCTAAACAAAATTGCTACAACCAAGTCCCTGATAGTAACTATGCAACTTAACTCAGTGTGTTTCAAAATGCCTAAACAAAATTGCTACAACCAAGTCCCTGATAGTAACTATGCAACTTAACTCAGTGTGTTCCAAAATGCCGAAACAAAATTGCTACAATCAAGTCCCTGATAGTAACTATGCAACTTAACTCAGTGTGTTTCAAAATGCCTAAACAAAATTACTACAACACAGTCACTAACAGTAACTATACAACTTAACTCAGCGTGCTTCAAAATACCTAAACAAACCAAAATCTAAAACAAACTTACGCGAAACGTCAGCCGACTTCACACTATGCAGCGAATGCCTCAAAGGCGATGGGCAAGGCTGTATATGGTCGGGCAGCTCCAAAAGCCTCGCGATCTGATGGAGCTTGCGTTGGCGGGCTTTGTGGCGCCCTTTGCTGAGCCTCTGCTTGGCGGCCATGCACCGGATGTGGTCATCGAACACGAACTTGGCGGCTAAAAGCGGCGCCCGGATGGCGCCAGAGGCGATGGTGGATGGTTTGTGGATGGTGATGTGGAGACAGCGGCTGTCGTCCTTGTCGCCTGTTACTTCGATATCCTGGAATTAAGTGTTCATTTATTAGCTGTAGTGCATTTCAAATTAGAAGATAGCTTAAATAAACAAAACATATGATTCATCATATGATTTTGGTTATCATCACTCAAGTTCCCACATGTGCTATCTCACTTTGCACAATGGATCAAATTTACTGTACGGTAAAACCAATGGAGAACTTTCCAAAATCGCACCAAAAGTCGGCCGAAAACCCAACCAAAATGAGCAAAAAACGGTCAGATAGGGTTGCCGGAAAAGGTCATCGTTGCAAAGTCAAAGAATTCGAATAATCAGTCGGAGTCAGACAGTTGCCACAAAAAATATTTATCTACACATCCAAAAAAGTCGTTCCAATGGTTAACGTACAGTAAATCTCATCCCTGCACAACTATAAAATGCACATGTAGGAACTGAAGTGACGTTATGATATTTGGTGAGTTTGATTATGAGGCCACCAACGAAAACTACACAAACATTCTCTTTAGTTTGTGTTGAGTTATATTCTTAATGATTACCCTAAGCTCGGTATAACTTTCTTCCCCTTTGTGTTGTTTACCAGGAAACAGCATGGGCATCGTTATTTTTGTTTTTCCCCAAACTGCTTGAGTTTGGAAAGCAATTACGATTGACCTTACCGCAGAGCCTCAAACAAGGTGGTTTAGAACAGGACGCTCGAAACCGTTTCATGTAAAATTCACTAGGGAGTAGGGGAAGAAAGAGCATTTGAGACTTAAGTTGTAATCAGAGAAGAAGGGTAGCCCTATAGTCTATTTCAAATGAGGTAACCTGTATCTAAAAAAACCAAGATATTTGTAGAAATTGGTTACGAGACAGCCAACAAAAAAACCTCAACTACTTAAACGCTTTTGTAACACAGGTTCTTTTTAGTTTTAGTTAACAAGTTAGTTGACAAGGGCTATTGGCAATGGGCATCCTAATTGGAACCACAGTCAAGTGACTAGCTGACACTGGAATATTCTCCCTACGGAAGTTTTTAAAAGCGACAGATGATAGCTTTTAGTGCACGAAATATTGCATTTAACTTCTTCCTTATACTATGGATAAATAAAAATGTAATTAACTTAATTATTTTTCAGTTTTGGGTAAATATTTCACCAGTTTTAAACTTAAGTCAGTCTATCCTTCATAATAGAGAGTTCAAGAAAATTATGAATGTTCATTAGAGAAGCATTTGTAGCATGTTAGGAAAGATCTCAATATGTATTATTATTCAACAATTTTACAAAATCATTCTTGCTTTGATACATTCTTGTAGTGTTAAGGCTTAACTGAACTAGAATAATCAATAGATTGAATCTTGATTGTTTAGGACTAGAGTGGGAAGACATTTTTTCTTCCCCCCTTTTGGTTTCGGACTTCCTTAATGTCAACGGATTTATTGATCTGGTCTGACTCCGTCAGACCAGATGGAAATTAGCAAAAACAACAGAATAATCAGTTTAAATAAACAATTGTTAAAATTTTAAACATGAAATTAACCATTTGAAAGGCCTGGTAAAAATGAATTGTTGCTTCTGCATAAGTTTTACATTTTTTTAGCCCTATATCTATTTAGATAAACAGAATAAGGTTTAGTTTTGTAGAGATGATCCCAAAATCAGTTTCAAATATAAAAAAGTAGAATTATATTAAAAATTCATTATTTATATAATTTTAAAGCTTTTGTTTTTAGTAGATTTAGGTTAGGTTTGAATTGACGTCTCACTAGAGCTACACAAGGGCTATTGGTGACGGGCGTCGTATTTTAGAACCACAGTCAAGTGACGAGCCGACACCTGAGTAGGCACCCAACGCATCCGTTAAGGGCGACATCGTACGCAGCGTTAGGACTTTGAAGGATATTTTACGTGCACTCCCTCACACGGGGTATTATTCGTCGGACATTTTTAGCTGTACGGGCTGTTTATAGGTCGGCAGCTATTTTGGCAATGGCCGGACCCAAACCTGGGACCTTCCGCATGCTAAGCGAGTGCTTAACCAACTTGGCTCCCCAGCCCCTTTGTCTTTAGTTGAAAAAAAGGTGCATAATATAAGCTTTTACAAAATTACCTTAAAGAGAAATAAAACATCAAATTACCTGGAGAAATCCAACAAATTTGGCGATGCCCCAGCCAACTCGCTTGTTGTCTGGATCGACAAGAATCAGCTGTAAGGCATCGATAACCATGAAACCTTTTATCTTCTGACTATCTTTAGTGATAACTGTACAGCTTATGAGATCACTATTATCTGAAAGACGAATGGAGGAAATTTTCATTAGTGACTTGGATATCACAAAGCATAAATTCAGTACTTCAGTATATTCATTTTTTACAGAATAGAAGTGAGACCTTTAAAGGCTTTAAGTTAATTTGTTTCTTATTTATTTGTCTTTAGGATTTCGGCATGTAATTAAAAGTCAAATAAAAAGGAAATAAAGTACTGACTTTTTATAAGTTTAAAAGCTATATCTTAATTGCAAAAGTCTCAATAACAAGACAAGGAGATAAAATAGTTAAAGTTGCTACCATTATGCATTACAGGTCATACATTAAAGAAAGAAAAAATGGAACTTAATTAAATGCATTTTTAAACTATTAGCATTGCCATAGACCTGGTGTTGAGAACGATGCTTTAAATTTGGGGAAATTGTGTTATTTTAATTTCAAGCAACATAAAATTCTTTTTTTATGTAAACAGTTCACTTTTTTTATTATAAAAAGTTAATATAGATTCTAATAGATGATGAACTGCTAAAATTTCCAAACATCAACAGTATTTTAAATTCAAAAAGCAGATTAAAGTGTATGTTGCTATATGGTAAGAGTATGCACTAGAACAGGGGGTCCCAACGGTGGTATTCGATAATATTTCAGGTGGTATGTGTGAGTGATATGAGCAACATGATACCTGCAGTGAGCACGCAAACATATTACTCATTATTTTAAACATTATAGTTATTTTAAAGAGAATTTTTTAACTCCTGGATCGGATTTTGCCGAGTTTGTACTATTTATTATTTGTATGTTTTAGACCTATAGGTAATAAACAAAACTGTAAATCAATACTATTTTAATTTTTTATTTCTCCCTTATTATAAGCATGTTATAAATAAAATAAACAAATAGCTACCATTAAATACAAAGTTTTCTCAGGAATTTTACGCACAAAACCTTTGAACACTTTTAGAAGAGTAAATATTATACGTTTATTAAAACATTTAGGTCTGGTGGTATGCCAAAATTTCTCAAAAAGTCAAATGGTATGCAGGTGCAAAAAGGTTGGGAACCCCTGCACTAGAGGGTTAAAAATTATATCATTGGAATTGTGACCCATCATTTCTAATACTTATAATTTACTTTCTATTAATTGCAAACATTTAATGACAAAAAAATTCTAAAATATATGGTAAAGAGTTAGGCACATAAAAATATGCTTACTTAGATCAAGAGCATCATTCACTTTTATGCAAGAAGCAGTATTGGTCAGAGGGAGTTGAGTTTCCGGCTCGTTTTGCAGAGTCAACGATAGGTCTCGAAGTAGAAAAAATACTCTTATTGCCTACAAGGAAATATACATTAACCCCAAAAAAGTACAAGATTGTGCAATTCTTAAATAAATCTTAAGTTTTGATATGTTTATTCTTTGATCTGAATACAAAAGTTGAACAATAATAGATTGCAGAGTTAATGATAGACCTTGAAGCAGAAAAAATAACCTTATGGCCTACAAATAATATACATTAACATACAAAAAGTATAAAAAATATTTATTTCTTAACTATAATAAATTTTAATACATTTTTACTTTTATCGGAATACAAAATTACAACTAGCATATTATTTGTAAAACAAACTTTAAAAAGTATCTTGTGATAGTTATTCTCCTGAGGAGAACAAAAAGTTACCATAAAGATATTCTACTATAGACAGAGAAGCAAGATATAAATTTTATATATTCATTGATTTGTATTTTGTATTGAAGAAAAGGATGTAATAAGCTTATTTCAGGGACTGGGGTAGCACGTTACCTGACACAGTTAATTTTTTTGGTTAACTCTAGAATCGAAATTAGATTTTTCAAAAAGTAACTAACTAAAGATGAGTTACCATTACTTCACATAATGCTATTCACATAAACCTAACGGTTAAAAACCTTCCTTCCTTTGAAAACCTAAACCTTCTCACATAACCTTTTAAAATGTAAAAAAAAGTAATCCTAATTGCAGTGTTTTGTTTGCGTATACAATTCTTCATTGAAAATCTGTAAGAGCATAAAATTGCAGTTTTTCCCATAATTTGAAATTTCAAAAAGTAACTGGAATTAGTTACTTTTCATATTAAGTAACTGTAACTTCCCTTTATATTTTTTATTTTTTTTAGTCAAGTTAAATCCCATCAGCTTATCGCAGAAAATATTGAACCTCTCTTTCTTCATTGCACTCTTAATCCTAGTCTAGAACTCTCCAACGTTAGTTTCCATGAAAACCTACCTACCACGCTTAATAAGAAAAACTGTCGACCAGACTTTGTTAAACAGTTGTCCTTAGAAATTATCAATAAAATCCCTCCAAATGACATAAAAATATTTACTGATGGCAGTAAAAGGGATGAACAAGCAGGCAGTGGAGTGTTTATTGAAACATCCGGTAAGAAGTACTCCATTCAACAACGAAACCCTGATTTTTGTTCAGTTTTTCGAAGCGAACTTATCGCAATTGACAGAGGGCTAGAGACAATCATGAGTGAAAGGAATTATGACAATATCTGGATTCTTTCAGACAGCTGCAGTTCGATTCAACACCTAAAAAATTGGGCTCTCATTACTGATAAAACCAGTTTTTTGATCTGGCAAAAAGTTTTCCACCTTTCCCAACAGCATGATGTGCACTTCCAATGGATCCCATCCCATATCGACATCAAAGGTAATGAGTTTGCAGACACTCTAGCGAAGCAGGGACTAGACAATTCAGTCCCTACCACCTCAGACCTCACATACCTTGAATTATTCTCAAGGCAAAAGGACAAAAACAAACAAATTTGGCTACAACCTCTGACTCACTACTGGTATAAAGCAAAAAAGCCAGGACTCTCTCTTTCTCTCCCAGGTGACAGACAGACTAACACCTGCTTGTCCAGACTAGCCAGTGGACACCTGAAAAGTCTCAAGTTTTCTGCTAATCAAAAGATCTTCCCTCCTTGCCCTAAGTGCCACAAATCCAGGCATCACCTGATCATATTCTTGATTGTTTAGGACTGGACTGGGAAGACATTTTTTCTTCCCCCCTTTTGGTTTCGGACTTCCTTAATGTCAACGGATTTATTGATCTGGTCTGACTCCGTCAGACCAGATGGAAATTAGTAACAACAACAACAGTAACTGTAACTACTAACTTTTTAATGCAGTAACGAACTGTAACTGTAAGAGAGTTGCTCTTTAAGACTAACTTTCCAGGCCCATGCTTTTTGTAACCATCCCAACCTAAGTCTATTGGATAGCAGTTATTTTGGCAAAGTGCGGGCCCGTTGTCTTGGGACCTTTCACATGCAAGGCAATCACCCTACCAACTGGATCCCCACAATGTCTCAAGAGGTTATACTGTCAATTACAGTACTATTCCTAGTAAAGTTCAAATACATTCATACTCATATAGACACACTAATGCACACAATTTTAATTTTTAATGGTGTTCAAGATAATGTTGATTTATTTTTAGGTCCTATACTCAGTTTAAAGAAAATATGCGTGTGTAATATATTGTCCAATTTACAGAAAATTTGGTAAATTTGGTGGGATCGACATTGTGAGAACTATAAAAGCATCCCGAATTAGTCATCAGTCATCTGTACAGATGTCCCGAGGACTTTCAAACCAATAAAGTGACTTTTTCCAAAATTGAAGGTACAAGACGTAGGGGACGACCACCCACACGATGATTAGACAATGTTGAAAGGGACCTCAAAATAATAGGAGTCAACCGATGGAGAGCCATTGCGGCTAATAGGGCCAACTGGAGGAGGATCAGCGAGTCAGCCCTGGCCTGCAAAAGGCTGTTGAGCTTATGAACAAGAAGAACTAAATATTAATCTATCTAATATCTTGTCCTATTAATCTATCTCTTATTGTAAATTTTTTTGCTGGTTTTGCATTCTATCTATAATTTACAATTGCTTTTACTAGCTTTTTGTTTTTTAGTATTTTTATTCCTCGCGATTTCTTTAATTTTTTGTATTTGTGTTTTGTTTTAATCCTCCACCTGTAAATGGACCCTTATCTGTACGGTAGTTGTAATTAAATAAATAAAGGGAAAAAACACCCACCCTTCTTGCCCTCTCCACTTCCCCACACGGAAGTCGCTTGTGGAACTCGATTCCAGACATTGGGGTTCCAGTTGGTGGCAACAGAAGATTGGCGTCCATCATCAAGTACTCGACGTTCAGAGGCTTTTTCTGGAAGATTTAGAAAAAATGATATACAACAGGTTTTAGTAACAAGTAGGTTTGTAACAGAATCTGTCACTCAACCCGTTTCCATACAACATTTGTGTTCAACAAGCAAAATTTGTGTTACAAGCTAAATTTGGTCAGTTTCATTTATTTTATTTCGAAAATTTAATTTATTTATTTTAATTTCAATTATTTCTTCAAAAATTATTATCCTTTGTAAAAAAAATAATTTAAATTTCAAAAAATAAATATGTAATATTCATCTCCATTAAATAGAACAAAAACACTTTATATCAACATATAAAAAATCTCTTAGTGAAATAAATTTGACATTTCAAACTGATTGATGCAACAAAAATTTTTCTTTTAATTTATTATGTAAAAGAATTAAAGTTTCTCGAGTGATTGTTGCGAATGGCAATGGTGATTTAGTTGAATAAAACAATGGCTTAGGCTTTTTAAATGAGCATTAAACATTGCAATTTTTTTAATAACTAAAATACTTCGAATTCCAATTTTTTTTTCTGATATTTTCAATGTCTTCTAATTTTAGAGCACTGCATTTTTTTACCTATCACACTTGCCTGTAGCATTTTTTTTAGTTAGGGCTACAAAAGTAGGTGACAGACAGACGAACTGAACGATTATAATACCTTCCACTTTTTATGTTATATGTGCAGTGTAGAAGACAAAAATACAACATATAATAATACTATGACTTTAGTAGGGGGGGGGGGCATCAGGGCCAACCACTGGGCTATTGTACTAACCCCATCATTTAACCTATATCTTAAACTTAAGGTATTATATAGCTGGGTATGTGATAAATGCTTTAAATGTATGGTAATATGTAATGAATGTAGTAGTGTGAAATTGATTTTTTATTTAAAAAATAATAAATGACACCATCTCTGGAACATTTGACAAAATTATTTGATTCATATTGTTTTGAACTTTTGTTAGTATTATCTTTTTTTGAAGATTCAGAAAAAAAAATAATAACAATTATTACTTACTCTCATTTCTTCATATTCATCTTCAAACATATCTAAGAAAATTTCTTCACTCTAAAATCACAGAAAGAGAAAAAAAAATTAGAATAAATATTATATTAATGCTTGCATTAACTATTTTCTTTAGATCTGGGATAAGCCAGGAAAACTGGTCTAAACCATGGCTTTTGGGGGAAAAAAATATTTGCTGCTCAACTCAACAAAGGATCTGCCAAAATAAAGGCTAAAATACACCGCTCAAAATAATTAGAAGAGCACTTTGCGTACTTTTGTAAACCTTTTCAGTTCCAACTTTTTTTTATTCCAAAAATCTGAAATTTGTGAAATAGATTCATTATAAGTCTATAACAAAATGGTAAAAAAAAAGGGGGGGGGTCAAATTTTTTAACTAAAATTTAAGGGAGAGATGGGAGAATTGGACTCATAACTTTTGAATAAATTTATAACAAAATTTTTTCAAAACTTTATGTGGTAAAAAAAAGTTTACACCAATTTTTAAACATCTAAAAATGCAAGAATGAAGGTTTTAGGATCAATTTATTTAATAGAATTCTTTCAGAGTAAATTTTATTTACTATGTATCTCCTTTTTTCATTTAATTAAAACAAACATCACTTATTAAACAAACAAACATTAAACAAACATTTACTCATTTAATTCCTCAAAAGATTCTTCCATCTAACGATAAATGAGAGCTCAACCGAGTGAGAAAAAAATCGCAAGCAGATGATTTCGAATGGAATCATTGGGGTTGAAAGTGTTTAAACCATGTGTTCGACTCTTAATTGTTATGAGCAGTGTATTAACTGGCCAATTTGTGAGTTTGTGAGGATTAAGTATAGACGCTCCTAGTTACGCATGCAAAAACAAAAATCGAAATTTCCGTTTGCGATTATCACCATTTCCTTTTCCTGATTTGATTACTTTCAATCTATTGCATAATATAACAAAAGGAAAAATTGTGGGAAAAAAGTCAGGTGATATTTGCAACCAATCATATGCTATTTTTAACTTTCAATATCTAATTCTTTTAACAAAAATTATTTTTAAAAAACTTCAAAAAGTGGCATGATAAGGACATTTAAGCCAGTAACATTCATCAAATAAACAAAACATTTGTAAAAAAAATTCAACAGAGCTGAAATAATTTGACTTTGAAAATTATTTTTTGTTTCAGGGTTCATACTATATCCATGAAAGTGAAATTCAGGAGTTTCTAAGGAGTTTTTCAGGAGTGCAACAATGAAAATTCAGGAGGAAACGAGGAATAAAATTGAATATGATTGTTTATTATCGTATTAGTCTAGTGACTTCACTGCATTTCCAATGGTGAAACAGAAGGGGGGAAATCTTCGACTAAAGAGTCATGAACATTCTGGAGTATGTCCAGAATCAGGGTTGGAAAAAAAACATGTTTTTTTAAAAACACACACAAAAAACATGTTTTTTTTTGTTTAAAACGTTTTTTTTTAAACAATTAAATTTTGGTGTGTGAACAAGTTGTAAGTGTTAATAAAAAAACATGGTTCTTTTTCAGTTTTCGTCTTTTATATTTACTTCCAGCCCCTATAATTTTAGGCATATGCCTTACATTTTTCGTTTTCGAAGAATCATATAGAATACAAGAAATCCTTCTATTATCTGGCTATTTGGTGTCTTCCTCTGATTAAATCAGATGAGCTAATAGAAGAATTTTTATACTAGAAATGTAATAGTTTATGTTTGGTATTTTAATTAACTAACATTATGTACCACATTGATAATTAGCATAAATCTCACAAAAAGTGGCTTTATAAATAGTTCAGACTCTTAACTGAAGTTAAATGTTTATTATGAATGGCTATGTACAATATGTTTTTATTGTTTCAAGCTATTTTTATTTCAATCATATTAAAAACAGGAAAGTATTGGATGCATTTCCCCCATTTTATTTTACTTAACTATTCAACTACAATTTTATTAACTTCTTTTTCAGTTCAAGCAATTTCAGCAATTTTATTAAACTTCTTTTTTGCACAAAGTAATATCCCATCAATTATATTTTCCTTCTCCTTGCAGCAAAAAAATAAAATTGTTTTAAACATGTTTTTTATTGCTATGTTTTAAACGTGTTTAAAACAATTGTTTTAAACAAAATATTTTAAACATAACAACCCTGTCCAGAATGTACGTTTTTCCCAACCTCTGAACTCCATTTTTAGTGAGCATGCATAGTAGACTTATTCCGAATAAAGTAGGGGAGAAAAAAGATTCGCCTCATCAATTTCTTAAGGAGAGGGGGGAAATATCAGGAGATGAGACATAAATTTCAGGTGTTATAAGGGCCCGGGATGAACTTCGGGACTTTTTCAGAAATTTCAGGAGGCGTACGAACCCTGTAGTCCATTTGATTAGCCCAGGGATAAGAATTTGGTTTGGAGACACAACTCTCACTCTTATTTTTCCTGAGGTATAAAATTTAAGTGATTTTGAAACATCTTAAAGTCAACCTATCGCATACTTACCTTGTAAAAATTACGCAGCAACAGAGTGCTTTCTTCTCGGCTTTGTTCTATAGCAGCCAAATGAGAATCTAGGAGGCTACTTTCGGTTCCCTTTACCACCAATTGCTTCAACAGCAGAATAGTCATTTGTAAGGTGGCAATGCGAATCTTGCTACCTATAAAAATTAGAATTTTCATAAATTAATGATAACTTCATCATAAAAAAGATTAAAGAAATGAATGAGGTTTTTTTACATTGTTTTGATAGTTGCTACTTTTAATTTTAGAAATAAATTGACATAATTATTGTCGCATAAGAGATACCCAAGGGCTATTGGCGGTGGGCATTGTAATTCAAAACCACAATCAAATGACAAGCCGACACCTTAGTGGGCATCCAAAGCTACTTTTAGGCAACATTGTATGCACTGTCAGGACTTAGTACCATATTTAATGTGTAATCTCTCTACACAGGGTATTAGTCCTCAGACTTTTTGGCTGCAACAAACTTTTTATAGGTTGGCAATGGCAATTATTTTGGCAATGCCTGAACCTGAACCTCGAACCCATTCACAGGCAAGGCAAGTAAGTGCCTTACTGACTGTGCCCCCAACCATAATTTGGGGAGAAAAAAAAATGTATAACAAAATAAAATTTTTATTTAGTGATAGCATGATATTTTGTTTATCAGAAGAAATTGATGTAAAATATAAAAATCAAATTTCTATAAAAAATTTTGTATTTTGTTGCTATAACTTATTATTATTATTTTTAATTATACATTAACTTACAAATTTATTGACTTAAAAGTGTACAATTACTAAAGACAATTAGACAAGTAAAAGATAAATTATAACAATTCAAAAGCCCAAATCGTAACAAAGCACTCCACTTACTGTATTGGCAGCTGAGGTTGATAATCTGTATTAGCTTGTCTGCTAAATTGACATTATAGCAAAACTTTGTCTAAAAAATCGAAGAAAAAACAATTAACCATTTTTTATATTTTTAAAATGTATTAATAAACAAATACGTGAAATAGAATATACAGGGTTGCCCAAAAGTATCCTTACAGTTAATGATGTTACTATTGGTAAGAACTTTGTTTGACATAGTCATGCTTAGTTTTGTTGGTTGACTGAAATAAAGTCGCACTACATCGTATCCTATCCAAAGAGTAGAGATTCGTGGACTTTGTTTGGTTTAGTTTCGAGATAGCTTCAGATTATTTATTTGATGCTTGAAGAATAAGCAAATAATGATTCCAGAATATGAAACTTCAAATCTCGCCATCTGCCAGATATCTTATAAAAAGGATTTTTGCTGTTTGAAAATTTGTGCTTTTGTTTATAAGTGTAAACCACTGCTAGAAATCTGCGTGAGGAGCGCCGACATTGTATCCTTAAGACCATCTGAAAGCATGAAAATACAGAGACAGTTTGTAGCATAACATTCATAAATATAAAAAGAAGTCCACTAGACAAGCATATCGGGAGCTGATTATCCATAGATCAACGTTACAACGCCTTATGGACCAGCTGAGCCTTAAACTGTACCGCTCAGTTACGAGGCCTTCTTGAGGACAATCCTAATTACAGTTCTGTGAGATAATGTGCAATCAACTGACTGAACAACCAGACATGCTTTCGAAAAAGTACTGTATGCCTAACTAACTGTAAGGTTACTTTTCAAGGATTTTGTTTAAATGTATATTATTTTAGTATTTTATCAAAAGTGTATAAGGCTAAATGCCAATACAATTCAAAAAGAGAATTATTTCAAAAGTTCTCACTTCAGATTTTTCAGATAGCATTAACACAGAGTCTAGCAGGTCTTGATTGATACCTATATTTAGAAAAAATATTTAAACAATGTTATATATTTTTAAATTAAATACAACCCAAATAAACAATTATTGTGACAGAAATAATATTGTAAAGTAAGTTTTGAGTTTTTACTAATTAAGGGGGTTTAAGGGGGTATCCATCAATATAATTTTTTCTCCATAACTGTATAATAAATATACTTACACTTTTAGATAGTCAAAGGTTTTAAATTATCATTATTTATTTTTTTAAAAAATAAAATGTGTCAGAAAGTGATGTCTCTTATTTTTGTTATAAGTCAAAAACTTATTTATTGGCAAACAAATGTTTAGCATTTTTATAAACAGAAAAATGTATTTAACAAACTGTCTTTACCGATTTTTCATATTTGCCATAGTTTTTTTTTTTTTTAAAGTATTGAAGTTTTTTTAATAATTTCACAGGTTCACTTTTTTTATAAAAATTAATAAATAAAGAAATAAACTATTTACAACTAATCCCTAAAGACAAATTAAAGATATATGTTTGAAAAATATGAGTAAAAAATTTTGACACTCTATGGGCAGTAGATTTTGAGTTATATCAATTTAAAGTCAAAAAATCATCGAAAACACGATCAAGGAGAAAAACAGCTTTGAAGTTTATCACTTTAATTACTGAAGCACTCCAAACCGACCGAACAACTAAGGATTCGATAACGTTATTCCTATCTAATATTACGAGGAAGCAAAGATTATAAACGTGGTTGGCCAACACAGATGTCATGACACAAAAAACTACACATCTCACGTTCTACTGCAGATATAAATAAAATTTGTGTTTTAAATTATTCTAAAATATTTGTGTTATTTTTTATGATAATAATATTTTTTTTGATTTTTTTGAGGATTTTGTGTCCCATACCCCCTTAAAGAAAAGTAAGGGAAAAGAACTTCTAATTCATGTCCAGCATTTAACTTTGAATGAAATAATTGTTTATTTAGCTTATGGTAGTGGGAAAAAGAATCGTTCAGTCCAGATAAGAATCGAATTTTTGTGTTACTTAATTCTTTTTACTGATGTCAATTGTACGATGAAGAATATTTGCTAATTTAATTTATCAAATATTTTACAAGAAATATTTGTAATGGTTTATTTTTTATTTAAAAAAAACTGTGCACAAAACACTATGTTTTTGTAAATTATTATTTATTTTAAATAACCCTCCACTTTTTTAAAAAACACCCAAATCCAAACTAATTCTTTTTCTACATTTCTAGTAGCTGCTGTGGTTGCAGAAACTCACTTTTTAGAGAATTTTTTTCTCACGCTCACAATACGTCAATTTACAGGAGTGATCTTTGCAGTATTTTTTCAGTTTTTGTAATAGCTGGCTTACTAGATTTAGCAACAAATAGTAATTTTTTGTAGGAATAAAATAATTATTTCAGGTTTAAATACACAGACCAATGGCATGTATAATCTTTAAGGCTAATTTTGTTTTTTAATTATTAAAGATTTAAAAAATTGAGATTTTAACTTCCAATAAAACTTATTAACTATTTAGTTAACCTAATTTAAGAAGAAACCAGCTTCAAATCCATGTAACAAAAACAGCAAACTTTTTTTTTTAAATTTAAGGTGGTGTATTTTGCAAGGGGAATGTTTCACAATATAAACAAAGAGCTTCTACATAAGATTTTGTAATCACTTACCAACTGAAAGTATCCACACAAGAAAGCAATAAAAAATAATAAATAAACTTATTTAGCTAGTATTAAACTGAGCTTTTAAAAAAGCAAAATATTCAAACAAAAATAAAAAAAATCCTAATAAGCATCTACCCATTTTAAAACTAAAACTAAGCCCCATCTTTAGTGTATATAAAAGATGAATGAATAAAAAAAAACCAGAAAATTTTCCAGAAAATTATGAAAGAAAGATATTTAAAACCAATGTTGCCAAAAAGGAAAAAAAATTAAAAACAACATAAATAGGTAACTAAATCTAAGAAAATTAATAGTGATCTAATATGCAAGACAATGCTTTTGAAATTTATGCTTTTTAAGACCTTTTCATTTGCGTTTAAATAGCTTGCTTTTTTAAATTCGTATTGATAATGCAAAGGTTTTTTTACAAAACTTTTTTAATAGTATTAAGCAACTAAAAGACACCACAATTCATATGTTTTCACAATTCATATACCACAATTTACATACAATTTGTATTCAACACATTTTTGTAAAATAGACAAAAAGTTTACAATAAATCAAATTCATTTTTGGACTGTTAAATTTTGTACTTAAATATTCATTTGCATAATAAAATATATTTAAAAATTCAGTATTACCAGGATTATATCCTAAAGAATAGAGAACACAGAGGGCAAACAGCGAAGCATGGTCATTGTCATTGCAGTCTAAGGCTGTAAAAATTGCTTCTAAAAAAGGCCTAAATGAAAAATTGTAAAAGATGAAATATATTTATTCAAATTTAAAGGAAGAATGATTCTATAATAACTTACTTATTAATATAAAGGTGATTGTATTGAAATTGTAAAAATGTATGTGTCCAAAATGTATGTGGACAATTCAATGATCATTACAATTTTTTAAATAAAACAAAAAATTGAACAAGATTAAATAACTTTAAACTTTTAGTGTTTCTATAAAAAAATTTATTAACATAAAAAGTTCTTTGCATTTAAAATACTAAAATGACTGGATGTAATATTTTTAGTTGAAGTTAAAAATATTATAGTTATTTTTTTAATAATTAAATACGACATTATATAATAAGTAAGTTTTTGTGATTCAAAAAGGATTGAATAAGAATTTATGTAAAGCAATTTTAATTACATATAAAAAGAACATTTGTATTACCTATTTGCTAAGGTGAAGTTTGTTTGCATTATTTCAAACTGATTGGTCATTTTTGCAGCCACTGCCTTTTCTTCGTCAGTAATATTGGGTCCCTCTATGGAATACAAACATTCTTTAATATTATATTATACTATATTTCACTTTGTTTACACAACACACAACAGATTGAAAATCCAATTGCAGGTGTTGGAAGAAAAATTAAGGGAAAAAAGAAAAAAAAACACTAACAAAGTAAAAGCACAGAACATTTGTTTTTAAAACACTTAAAAGACATGTTAAAAAAAATCTGAATCCTCGCAAATACTGTTAAAAATTCTGTAAAACTTATAAAGGCAAAATTTATTGGTATAATTATATTTCACAAAAACATTTCTAAAAAGTGATGCCTTCTGAAAATCCGACTAGGTACAAATAATTGTATAGTGCTCAGTATTTCATTTCAGTCAATCAAATTATTACAATCCTTAAAAAAAAAAAAACCAAGATAATTCTCCTCTAAATATATTAAAAGTGGAATACGAAAAATATTGCAAATATTATATAAATGAATTTCAAAGAATTAATAGCACATTTTTCATAAACCTATATGAATGTCCACTAGATATGCCTAACAGGACTGACCAATCAAACTGTTTACTTAAGTATATTCAAGTAATTAATGCAAATTCAAATTTTTGAAATAATACTTTGAAAAGAAACTTTTCTTTCCTCTCTTAAAGTACTTTAATAAAGTAAGCATAATTTTATTTTTTTAAGTGAAACAATTTTATCAATAAGGCCTACAGAAGAATCATAACCATGACATGCTGTTATGACAATATTCGAAGTAAGTTTAAAACTACAGAACCATTAAAGAGATAAACATATTTTTTTAGAGGAATTCTATGAAACTTTTTTTAGCAATGTATAGCTGGCTACAGATATCAGCTTTCAAATTTAAATTTATAAAGGAGAGGCAGGTACAGCAGACACCTTCCTAACCAGTGGGATGGAAGGCGTTAAGATTTTAAACATGAAAAAAAATTCAAAGGAAAACAAGTTTTACATTAAAATCAAAGCAGCTATCTTTAGATGGATTTTTTTTAGTAGAAAATGAGTGAATTATGTATAGTGTTACTTGTGCAATACTGTGCAATGTTCATAAATATAAGTAAAAGTTCATAAATATAACTAAAGTATAATAGTATCTTTTAAAATTTGCTTCTTATTTTTAAAAGAAGTTATATTATTTAATATGATTTAGTTTTATCTTTCCAATACACACTGGGCTTTAGTTTAAAAAATTGTCGAGAGCATAAATACATAAAAAGTATAATATTTATCAAGTCGCTCGTTATATCGCACATTCGGTTATATCACATTTTTTGCTTGTCTCCCTGGCAGCGAAATATAACGAGGGGTTGCTGTATTACAAAAAAAAACTTACAAACCTTCCACAGAGTTTCCATTTGGAATGTCAGCATTGCTTGTTTGCTCTTCAGTCACTATTTCTAATGAGCCTGGAGAAGAATTTGCTTCTGCTACAGAAGGCCCAGGATGCCCATGTATCTAAAAATATAATGTACATGAACAACGAAATACAGTGTATTAGAGTCCCGCTTATCCGAAAGGTACTGGACCAAAGCACTTTGGGTTAATCGAGATTCCATAGTAATATTCGGGAATTATCCACCGCACTCCTTGAAAAACAACCAGTAAACCGGGACGAAAACGAATCCGATAATGAAGATGAGCCTCTGTGTCTGAAAAGTGCAGCATTCGCATATGGAAGCTTTAAAAATCTCAGATCAGGCTTGTTTAAAAATGACGGGAAAGAGCTGCTTTAAGCCTCTAATGCATACTGTTACCGTTTGGTAACAAGTAACATAGTCCACTCTATTCTATTAAAATAGAGCTCCCTCTCGACAAAGTTGTGTTTTTTTCATCTAGTACACTCCATTTTGAAGTTTTAGTTACTAATAATCCTCATAGATGACAGTAGTAAAAGCGTATTAAAAATTAAAGAGTGAGGTTATTAGTTGTTCTGAAATTATGTTTTTGGCAGTATTCAAAGTATAATAATATTAGTACTAAATAAAAATAAATTGTTTTGAAAAATTAATTATAGTTAAAGAGGTTTATTTGAAATATATTTAGTAGTTTTTATTGGTGTAAGTCAATCTCACCCCTATCTTTTCACAAATGAGCCCGTCCTGCGTGACGGTTGCGCCCTCTATGTGTGTATGATGTAATGTCTTGTTAACGTATCTGTACTAACTTGGAATGACGTCCTTTGTAATTGTCTCTACATGTTGAATGTTCTTAAACTCGTAATAAAAGATGTTTGCTGTGAATATAACTCTGCTAGTTATCTTTGGATGGATCCTCACCTTTTTAACAGGTTAAGGTCCCAGTCACGACTTCCAATGCGCAGACAGACTTGAAATTTTGGAAAACAAAAGTAGAATCAAAAATGGCTTCGAACACTACGAGAATTGAAATGCTGTCAAAAGACAATTACGAAACATGGAAGATCCAGATGAAGGCCTTGCTCATCAAAAATGACTCATGGACTTATGTATGCGGTAGAAGTAAAAAGCCAGAGCTGAAAGCAGGCGACGACGCGTCTGCCACGGAGTTCGCAGAATGGACTGATCGAGACGAAAAGGCGAAATCCGATATTATCTTGTGTATTTCTCCTTCCGAGTTGAAACAAGTGAAGCACTGTGAAACTTCATCTGAGGTATGGTTGAAGTTGGAAGGAATATACCAATCGAAAGGACCGGCTCGCAAGGCTTCATTACTGAAAGGACTAATTCAACTAAAAATGATAGACGACGACGTACGAGGACATTTGAGACAGTTTTTTGACATCGTGGATAAGCTCTCTGAAATGGACATTGTCGTGGACGAGGACCTGCTTGCAATCATCCTTCTCTATAGTTTGCCGTCCAATTTTGAAAACTTCCGGTGTGTCATCGAATCACGTGATGAGCTTCCGAAAGTGGAGCAGCTTCGAGTCAAGATCGTTGAAGAAGCAGATGCCCGCCGTGGTGCCAGCAGCCGGGAGAAAGCAGAAGCGTTTGCTGTTGCTCCCCAACGAAAGCTGCCCCCTCGCTGGAAGAAGAGGAGTCCTGGAGCTGACCTAAACCGAGGTGCCGGAGCTGGGTCAAGCCGGAATGCTGGACCGGAGCTGAGTACTGGAGCTGTACCATTCCGGAACGCTGAAAGGAGACCTTTCCGCGCCGACTGCAGAAGAGGAGACCCATCGAAGATCCGATGCTTCAACTGCAATCGTCTTGGACACATCCAGTCTCGCTGTGACCAGCCAAGAAAAGAATCCCCACACCTTGGTCTGCTAACGACAGACAGCAGTGAGTCAACATTCCTCTCAAGCCCTGAAGAGCCATCAACAAGTTTCATTTTGGATAGTGGGTGTACACGGCACTTGTGTAATGATTCTTCGAAATTTGAATATATCACCGATACACCAATTAAATCTGTTAACCTAGCCGATAAAAGCACTTCTGAGGTGCATGGATGTGGGACTGTTGCCACTCAAGCAGCGGTTAACGGTATAATTCAAGAAGTGAAGGTGTACGACGCGTTATATGTGCCCAATATTACTGCAAATTTGCTAAGTGTTTCCAAGTTGTACGATAACGGGTATAATGTGTCTTTCAATGGTGATAAAGCTCATATAGTGAAAGAAGAGTGCAGAGTAAGTTTAGAAGCTGAGAGAAAGGGAAATTTGTATTATTTAAATGTTTATGAAAGTGAATCAAATAGTGCTGCAAATGTGCATCATGCTTCAGATGCATATGATGTATCTAAAAGTGCTGATATAGTTAAATGGCACCATAGAATGGGTCATTTAAATGTTAATGATTTGGTGCTAGCTAGTGTTAAAGGTAATATTAAAGGCTTAAAGTTAGAAAAATCCCCTCAGCAATTAAATTGTGAAATATGTGCTTTAAATAAATTAACCAGAGCCCCTTTTCCCAAAAAGTCAGAGCACAATTCATGTGTATTAGATATTGTTATCAGTGATATTTGTGGGCCTTTTAAAGTTGAAAGCCTAGGTAAGAGTTTATATTTTATTACATTCATTGATCATGCAACTAGGTATTGTGAAGTAAGATTTCTGAGACATAAAAATGAAGCACTTGGTGCATTCAAAGAGGTAAAAGCCTTGTGGGAAAATCAGAAGGGTACTAAAATTAAGGCATTTATGAGTGATGGGGGAGGGGAGTATATAAATGAAGAATTCGATAATTTTCTCAAGGAAAACGGTATCGAACGCAGGTGCACTGCACCTTATTCCGCTAGCTCGAACGGAATCGCAGAAAGGAAGATGAGATTTTTGACCGAAATGAGTCGCTGTTTAATATCCCAATCAAAACTACCTTTAAACTTGTGGGCAGAATGCATAAATTGCTCGGTTTACATTCAAAATAGGTGTCCAAATAGTTCGCTTGAAGGTAAAACACCTTATGAAAAATTCTTTGGCGAAATTCCTAATGTAGGTTATTTTAAATCTTTTGGGTGTGTTGCTTATTGTTTAAACAACCAACCTAAGCACAAGTTCTCTCAAAGAGCTAATAAGGGTATATTTTGTGGTTATCAGATGGGATCAAAATCGTATCGCATTTATTTGCCTGATAAGAAAAAAGTAATAATTTCTCGAAATGTAAAATTCTTCGAAGAAACGAAAGATCATAAAATAAATCAAATCGAGCCTCTTTTGGAAACGGATTGTGAGACGTCCTTGGAGGAAAGAGTTGGTTCCAATGCCCTGCCTCTTACCCCACAGGAACAGAAAATAACCAATCAGGTAGTCGAATTGGAGGGCCCCGCCGCGCAAAGGCAAGAAAAAAAATGTGATCGCTCCGATGACAGATGCAAAAGCGAAAGTTGGCGATGACGTAATCGCTCGTAATACTATTTCATTGAGAAATAGGGAGGTTTTGAGGTATTGCGAAACAACAGATGATTTTTATGAAGACGTTTTTAGTTTTCATAGTGAAATACCGATTTCGGTCGCTTTAAGTGGAAAAGATTATGAAAAATGGATGAGTTCTATGGCTCAGGAAATAAAAAGTATTTTAGAAAAAGAAACTTTTGACGTTGTTGATAGACCAAATTCAAAACAATGTATAAGTGGTAGATTTATTTTAACTAATAAATTCGATTCAGATGGAGTTGTGATTAAGAATAAATCACGTTTCGTAGCACGAGGTTTTTCGCAAAAACCAAATGAGGATTTTCGGGAAACTTTTAGCCCTGTTGCTCGCTCAGGTTCAATACGCCTTGTTTCGGCGCTTGCTGCGAAATTAAATGTAGAAATCCATCAATTTGACGTGACAACCGCTTATTTAAATGGAGACTTAGACACCGAAACCTACATGGAATGTCCCGATAATTTTGAGAAAATTCTAGAATACATTATTAACAATGAAAGGTCTAACAGTAAAATATCCCAGAAAGCGTCAAATATCTTAAGCTTGTTAAGTGAAGGCAATAAAGTTTTACTTTTAAAGAAGTCTCTCTATGGTTTGAAACAAGCCGGAAGGTGTTGGAATATAAAAATAAATGATATATTGACAAAATTCGGCGCTAAACAATCTCAGGCCGACCCATGTGTTTATTATATTAATGATGATGTAGGATTAACTGTGATTTGCCTTTTTGTAGATGATTTGTTGTTAATATCTGAAAATCCCTCTATGCTAAATAAATTTAAAAATCATTTGAACCGTTATGTAGAAGCAAAATATTCAGGTATAGCTAACTATTGTTTAGGGATTAACTTTCAACAAAAGAAAGGTGTTATAACTATGAGTCAATCTAGTTACATAAACGAATTACTAAAACGATTTGGGATGACAGACGCTAAAACAGTTAATACGCCTATGGAATTAAATGTAAAATTAGATAAGGCAGAAAATTGTGAACATAAACTCCCATATCGAGAGTTGGTAGGAGGTTTAATGTACTTAGCGGTTTCAACTCGCCCAGATATTGCAAATGCAGTGAGTAAATTAAGTCAATTTTTAACTTGCTTTAACGAAAAACATTTTTCGGCAGCAAAACGCGTTTTACGCTATTTAAAAGGAACAATACATTTTGGCTTAATCTTCAAAAATACAAATGATCCATTGCATGGATATACAGACGCGGATTTTGGAAATTGCGAAATTTCAAGAAGGAGTTACACCGCATTTTGTTTTGTACTGGGCGGAAGTGTTATTTCGTACGAGAGCCGTAAACAAAGCACTGTAGCACTTTCATCGTGCGAGAGTGAATACATGGCCCTATCGGATGGTACGAAAGAGGCGATATATCTTAAAAGGTTGCTCAATGAGTTTTGTTATGATAGATTGGATAAGGTTCTAATGCTGGTTGACAACATGGGTGCAATAAAACTTGCACAAAACCCAGTTTTTCATAAGAGAACGAAACATATCGATATACGCCATCATTTCGTAAGGGATGCTCTTAAAAATGGAGAAATTGAGATCCGTCACATACCCACCGAGCAAATGGCAGCTGACGTGTTAACAAAACCATTGAGTGCTGTTAAGCATTATAAATGCCTCAGTATGATGGGTATGGGTGATGTGAAAGACTGTTTTGATGAAAAGAAGGGTTAACATTGCGGGGGAGTATTGGTGTAAGTCAATCTCACCCCTATCTTTTCACAAATGAGCCCGTCCTGCGTGACGGTTGCGCCCTCTATGTGTGTATGATGTAATGTCTTGTTAACGTATCTGTACTAACTTGGAATGACGTCCTTTGTAATTGTCTCTACATGTTGAATGTTCTTAAACTCGTAATAAAAGATGTTTGCTGTGAATATAACTCTGCTAGTTATCTTTGGATGGATCCTCACCTTTTTAACAGTTTTCATGTCATTATTATCAAAATTGGAATTTTGTAGTTGGTTTTTGCCATATTAAATTTTTTTTAAAAAATTAAATTATTTAAATTCTAATGCAGTTAAATTTTTTTCAGTATTTTTCCCATAATGTATGAGTATTAATGATTTATATATATATTTTCTTGATGAAAAAAAAATTCATGTATTAGAGGGTTAAAACAAGCTAAATCGAGAAGCAAAAAAAATTAATGCTTATTTTTAAAAATGAATCCTACTTTGTAAGTACGCATTAATTGTTTGTGTATTTCTTTATTTAAAATTTTTTCAAAAGATGAACATAAGACCAAAAGAAACCACTTACAAGATATGTTGGTGATCCGTTTCTGAACAATGTCATTTCTGCATTGAGAATAATGTTTGCTAGCTGCTGAACAAGTGGTTTATGAGACACAATCAGAAAAACCTAGAATTAAATGAGGAAGGAAAAACATAGAATAATTAGATTTCTACTAAAAAACTATTTAAAATAACTCAGTTAACTTTTGTAACATAGGTTTTTTTTTAATATAAACCTCAGTAACAAAAACACATAGCTAATGTATAAAATGATTTTTATGCTATGTGTTTTGACAAATACTTTTGCGTCTGTATATAAAAAAATAAGGGTGTTTAAAAAAGTTTACATTTGCATTGGAAAAATATTATAATTGCAAAGTTTTTAAGAAAAATTTGTATTTTCAACCTAAATGACTTTTCAAATATAAAAAGTATAATTTAATTTTGAAAAAAAATGTTTCTTGTTAAGTAGTATGCTGCAAATGCATAACAAAATAAAATTAATAACTATGTGTAAAATAGGGGGGGGGGGGTATACAGGCTTTTTGGGGACAAAATGAAAAATTAAGATTGAGAAAAAGCATTTAAGGAATAAATATGACAAAAACATAATTAGAAATATTAGACATTTAAAGAACATTAAGGGTAAGTAATGTATGCATTGTATAAGTAAGTATGTTATGCATTAAGTTGAAGGTATATTGAGTATTGGCAATTTAATTACAATAATTCTAATATTTGTTATTGAAATTGAGAGTTAGAGCTTGCATAAAATTCAGAGTAGAGATTTACATTATGTAGAAAAAAAATATCTTACTTGAGAAAGTAAGAATAAGGCAACAATGCAACTGACTTGAGGCTTTTCTTCCTGAAATAACAACTCACATGAGGTTTTTTTTTATGGAACATTGAAACACATTCACACGACCCATAAAAATAAAACCCACTGCAATCTAAGTGATACAAAGAAAGTATGAAAAATAAAGCCTTTAAAGTGGCATAAAAACATTTTGACTGTAGTAGCTGGGTCTCCACACAAACCAAAGTCTTCTCTGTGATAATTCAACGTAAAACAAAATGTGCCAACTTAATCCAGCTGTATTGAATATTCTATGATAAATGTACTTGATTTAAACTATTTTCTATATAAAATGCACGTTTTCAAACTCAATGAAATATTCTGTTGTAAATTTTTTAAATATTCGAAACATTTGAAAAAGTATTATTAAATTGACATTTAAGCCAGAAACATTTATCATATAAAAAAAACTTTTATGAAAATATTATATTTTCTACTGTAGTAATTTTGCCTATAAAATTACGAAAAAAATTACGTTTAGCCATTTTAAAATGTTACCACCTAATATTTTTCCTTTTACTATGCAGCTTATTGCCAAACTTTCCTGTATATTTTGTTAAGCAGTTTGTTGTTGCTTTATTTGTTATTTTTCTTCATTTCTCTGTGGTATTTGTGCGTGTGTCTGCTTAAATTATATAATATTTTTTTCTATTTCGCCTATACAGGATTTAAATATTTACCCTTGGTAAATAGGTCGGTAGGTTTGAATTATCGTCGCACTAGACCTACAAGAGGGCTATTGGCGACAGGCGTCATATTTTAAAACCACAGTCAAGTGACATGCCAACACCTGAATAGGCACCCAACGCAACCGTTAAGGGCGACATCATAAGCAGCGTCAGGACTTTGGAGCATGTTTAACGTGAACTCCCCTACACAGGGTATTATTCATCGGGCATTTCTGGCCGCACGGGCCGTTTATAGGTCGGCAGTTATTTTGGCGATGCCCGGACCCGAGCCTGGGACCTTTCGCATGCTAGGCGAGTGTCTAACCGACTGGGCTCCCCAGCCCCTATTTTCCCTAGGTGTTCGCTTGCTTAAATATGTTACTGTTTTTTGTGTCAATAAAAGTTATTATTAATTATTTCTTTTCGTTGGATTAACACACAAAAAAGATTCTGGTTTGAAAAACACATCAAATGCCTTTAACATTAAAGTGTTACCTCATTGCTTGGATTGGACGTATTCTGAACCAGAGAATACACATACAAAGGCACTAGCAGCTTATTGAGGAGGTGGTCGGTGAGCACGTCATTCAGAGCCTCGATGTGGAGACACAGAATGTCGTTGAGGTAGTGGAGGTGGTCTAGGTGCTCTGCCACGAGATCGGCAAGCTTGGTCTTGATCTGAAGCCTGGAAAGTTTTAGATTAGTGATGACATCATTTTATTTTTTATATAGTTTAGTTTGAATTATCGTCGTTCTAAAGTTACTACGTCGTTCTAGAGTTACTATGTCATTCTAGAGAGGCGATGGGCATCATATTCTAGAACCACAGTCAAGTGACGAGCCAACCGTTTGTAACAATATTCAATATAGTTGGAGTAATTTGGCTTAGATTTTCGTCATTTGATCAACACATAAAGAAGGTTAGGTTTTGAATTACTGTCACACTAGAGCTACACGAGGGCTATTGGCGACGGGCGTCATACTTTAGAACCACAGTCAAGTGACGAGCCAACACCTGAATAGGCACTCAACGCAACCGTTAAGGGTGAGATGGTACGCAGCGTTAGGACTTTGATGGATATTTGACGTGCACTCCCTTGCACGGCGTATTATTCGTCGGACATTTTTGGCTGCACGGGCCGTTTATAGGTCAGCAGTTATTTTGACGATGCCCGGACGCGAACCTGAGACCTTCCGCATGCTTGGCGAATGCCTAATCGACTGGACTCCCCAGTCCTTTTTGATTTAAGGTAGGCAAATACCCAAAATTTCCCAAAATTCTAAAATTTTTACTATTGCTTTAATCTTTTCCAAATTTGGCATAGTGATTTCAAATATATAATAAATACCATTTAGGCTTTTGTTTTTATTTAAATATAATTCATTTATTTTAAACGGTGGTTTTCTACTAAAAAAAAGAGGTTTACGCCAACATGTCTACCACATTGAATTTTCATCCTATGAACATTTATTATGTGTTAAGTTCTTCCTTTTGAACTGATACATGCAATGACTCTCTAGAGTTACATACACGTTACAAGAAAAGAAGTTATTAAGAAAAATGTTATAAATTAACCACAAAAAAAGGATTTTTTTCGATTAACCTACACTTGGACATTTTTTTAAAAAAAACTTGTATACTTACACCAGATGTTAGAGGTTCATGGCACAGATATATATTGAAATAGCATCTGTGAAAAATTTCAGGCAAATTAATGTAAAACTTTTTATGCTAGAAGTGTTGGCGTAAACCCCTTTTTTTAGTTGAAAAACACCGTTTAAAATAAATCAATTATATTTAAATTAAAAAAATTGCCCAAAAAGCATTGTTCCTTATATTTGAAATCACTATGCCAAATTTGGAAAAGATTAAAGTAATAGTAAAAATTTTAGAATTTTGGGTATTTGCCTACCTTAAGAGGGATCATCAGTCCCATAGAGCTAATGAATTAGTTTTGGACTCGCAACTTCCTCAGGATAATTGCTTTGCCATGTTAGCCCTTTTCCCCAGGTATGGGAATCAACATAACTTCGAAATGAAACAAACTTGAAACCAAATGTTATCCAGTTATTTAATTATATATTTTTGGAGTTTTAAATTGCCAAAAATTAGCGACAATATTTTAAAACTTTATCGATTAATAATAAAATAACATAATGCTATTTTCTTTTCAATTTTGTTTCAAATTGATGTCATGGTCCCATTCTTGGTGAAAATTGAATAACATGGCAAAGCAATTCTTTTTCAAAAGTTGTGATTTCAAAACTAATGCATTAGCTCTATGGGACTGACAGTTCCTCTTAAATAGTGAAAACCTCATTAATTTTTAAACATCTTTAAGAAGGCATCTTAGATACCATTTAAACACATATTTCTAGGGTTATAATTGAGGAGTACATTAAAAATTGCTGTTATAAGCAAGATACAACATTAAGGTGTACAGGCAATTGAAGCGACAGCATGTTTACAGTGTAGTTAACAAGTTGTCATTGTAAACGAGACTGTTGTGTAATTGATTTAGTAATTACTTACTCTGAAGCCGACTTGACACACTTGTCAAGCTCCATGACATGCTCTCCGATGAACCAAACCAAATTCGAGAAATAGGGAGCGGCAGTTTTATCTCGGATGAATTTCAACATAGCTTTATCATCCACTAAGAAACAAAGGAAAGATTTAACAGCTACAGTAAAAACTTACAATTCCCATGCAATAGAAACAAGTAGGTTTGTAACAGAATCTATCACTTAACACGCTTCCACACCAAAATGTAGATTTTATACTTACGACACTAATAACTTGAATTAAGAGCATGTATGCAAACAAAGAGGAATGCATTTTTAGAATTGACAAAAATTATTTTTAAAAGCTCAACAAGATAGCAAAGATACTTAACATGTTTTAAGATAAAAACAAAGACATGTAGAAAATTTTTACTTTGTTTCATGTGTTAGAATTAACAAAAACACTCTTATTTTTTACATACAGATTTTAAAAAAATACCCAAAGCTTTAAGACAGACCACCAAATGGTAAAGATACATTTTGCTTACATTTGCTCGGAATAATGAACTTTCAATAAGGTAAAATTACAAAATATTTAATGGGTTTCTTTTAATTTACAAAGAAGAAAAGCTATTGGGCTTACTCAAATGAATAAATACAAGATCAGTATGAAATAGTACCTCTAAAAACATTCAATGTCAATGTTCGAACAGCGATCCTCACCATACTTTCACTGTGTTTGAAAAACTGTATTGCTTCATTGTACAGGGGAAAATCATTTGTATGCTGAAAAATTATTGCAAGAGTTATACTTTTATCATGTTAAAAAAAATTTATACATATCACTTAAGTTCCCACATGTGCTATCTCCCTTTGCACAACAGATCAAATTTACTGTATGGTAACACTTGATTTTTTCGGATTTGGCTATAAATAAATTTTTGCGGAAACCTGTCTGACTACGACTGATGATTCGAATTCCTTGACTTTGCAACCATGAGGTTACCTGGCAACCCTATCTGACCATTATTTATTAGCGCAGTAGGGTCATTCCACGTGAAATCACCCAATGAGTGTTGCCGACTAGTCACCGATTTTTTTCAAAAAATTACCACTTAAACTTGCTGTGGAGAAAACCTCAAATATCAATTTTTAGCGCATTTTGTCGATTATTTGCTGAGATACGGACTTTTGAAAAATGACCGTTTTTGACGAATTTCGGCCATCTGGGATTTACCACTATGCACTAAAACTTCAATAACTGGAGAATGAATTGTTCAAATTTAACACTTTTGGTGTCTATTTGAAGCTATTTATATGAGAAATATAAATCTAGTGTTTAAAAGAAGTTTAAAAAAAATTTTACTAAAGTTTTAGAAGGAAAATTAAAAAAATCACTGTTAAAATTTTTAAAATTTCAATAGGCTGTAAAAAAAATAGGTATAATTTTTTTTCTTCGAAACTTGGTGAAAACATTAAATAATATGTGTTCTTTAAGTACAAAAAAAATTGGAGAGGTAAAATTTCTTAAAAGCTAGAAAATAATTTTTTTGTAACCCGTGATATTGAGCGCTTCGGCTGCAATAAATTGAGAAATAATTCTTTAAATTTCACAATTTTTGTGTCGTTTTGAAGCTAATTATATTAGAAATATAAATCCAGTGTTTAAAAAAGGTTAAACAATGTTTTATTATAATTTTAGAAGGAAATTGTAAAAAAAAAACTCCGTTAAAATTTTTCTAAATTCAATATGCTTAAAAAATATCTACCCATTTTTTACCACCTGATAATTGGTGAAAACATTAATCAATATGTGTACTTTAAGTACAAAAAAAATGGAGAGGTAAAATTTCTTAAAAGCTAGAAAAGAATTTTTTTTTTGTAACTAATGGTACTGAGCTATAAAACCCTTTGTTGCAGGAATATGCCAATGAAAATGTTTCTAAAAAATAAAATTTTCATTATCATGTTAAGTTAACTTGATTTTAAGCACTAAAAAGGTTTTTATAACAATAAAAGTGTAATTCGATCCAATAATTTTACATAAATTGAATCTCTCATTCCTGTCTAATAAGTTTTCATTTCCCTTACACTGTCTTTTGCATCAAGTAGAATGAAGTCTTTAATCCACATGGTAAGTTATTAAGGAAAAAGCTTTGAACATCTGCCTAATTTCTTCAAAACCTATGACCACAGGAAATTAAATCATTCAACAAAACCTCAAAAATCAAAACAAGTCATCACTAAACCATGTCATTTTTCAGTAATAAAAACAAACAATCCATAGGCAAAAGGTGCAGGGATTGTTTATATTAAGTAATGCAGAATTGAAGTTTGTTTTTTCTAAGAGGCACTTCTAACTCTTTTGATATACTATTTGTCACTGAACTGCTTTGCAAACTGTGAAAATTCTGAAACTATATTACACACGATTATTTAGCTCTAATTTGTTTGATTGTTAAATGTTGAGAACATACAAAATCACCCCTGATGAAACCAAGTCAATTGAACACTTGTTTGAAAACTTCAGGAAGGAATAAATTATTTCTTCTCGATGTTAAAAATGGTATGTACCTGGATCTCATTTGCTAGTACTATCAATTATTTTTTAGAAACTTTTCAGTGTCATATATCCCAACTCCTACATTTGTCAGTTTGTTAACTCAATATCATGGGTTACAAAAAAAAATCTTTTTTTTTTTTTTTAAGAAATTTTACCTCTCTGATTTTTTTTGTACTTAAAGTAAACATATTGATTAATGTTATCACCAATTTTCAGGTGTGAAAAATTGGGTATATATTTTTTAAGCATATTGAATTTAGAAACATTTTAACGGAGGTTTTTTTACAATTTCCTTCTAAAATTATAATGAAACATTTTTTAACCTTTTTTAAACACTGGATTTATATTTCTCATATAATTAGCTTCAAAACGACACAAAAATTGTGAAATTTGAATAATTATTTTTCAATTTATTGCAGCCGTAGCGCTCAATATCACGGGTTACAAAAAAATTCTTTTCTAGCTTTTAAGAAATTTTACCTCTCCAATTTTTTTTGTACTTAAAGAACACATATTATTTAATGTTTTCACAAAGTTTTGAAGAAAAAAAAATATACCTATTTTTTTTACAGCCGATTGAAATTTTTAAAATTTTAACAGTGATTTTTTTAATTTTCCTTCTAAAACTTTATTAAATTTTTTTTTAAACTTCTTTTAAACACTAGATTTTTATTTCTCATATAAATAGCTTCAAATGGACACCAAAATTGTTACATTTGAACAATTCATTCTCAAGTTATTGAAGTTTTAGTGCATAGTGTTAAATCCAAGATGGCCGAAATTGTCGTCCAAGGCTGTCAATTGTCGTTTGGCCGTCCAAGATGGCCAAAAATGGTCATTTTTTAAATGTCCGTATCCCAGCAAATAATCGACAAAATGCGCTAAAAATTGATATTTGAGGGTTTCTCCACAACAAGTTTAAGTGGTAATTTTTTGAAAAAAATCGGTGACTAGTCGGCAACAAATTTTCCTAAATTTGGGTGATTTCACATGGAATGACCCAGTATAGAGAGCGTGACGTCAAAAGTTGCCAGAATGCAGACTTTAGGTGCGACTTTTGCCGCCAAAGGTTACCGTACAGTTAATCTGATCCATTGTGTAAAGTGAGATAGCACTTGTGGGAACTTAAGTGATAATCTATTCTATAAGTGAATGCCAAGTTCTTTTTTTATTTGTAAGCGGATTGAAAACTAATAAGTTGCATAATTAATGAAATATTTATGAAATAAAAATGATGATATACAATAGAGTCCCACTTATTCGAAAAGTACAGGACTAAATCACTTTTGGTTAATCGAGATTCCATTGGAATTTTTGGATATTCGGGAATTATACACTTCATGCATTGAAAAATGCTGGAGAAGAATATATTTGAAGTCACAGTGTGTTTGCCTCGTTTTTATTGGTTGAACTTGTACTATGAAACGCATTCTTAAGTCTTAAAACGAGCCAAAATTATTTTGATAAATAAATCCAACTTTGAAAAAACATTTACTTTTGAGTATTTCTTTAATACGTGGTCATGTATCATTACATTTATGTGTTATATTATTTATGGGTTTATGTTTTTCATATTCTAGCAACAAAATTCTAGCAACCTTTCGGTTAAGACGAATTTCGGATAATCAGGACTCTACTGTAATGAATTGTATAATTAATAAAATATTTATGAAATAAAAACGATGATAAAGAATTAAGAAAATAAATAAAAGAAACTTGCAGGAAAAACTTAAGTCTAGTGCAGGGGTTCCCAACCGGTGGTACGCGTACCACTGGTGGTACGATGAGCAGTGAGCAAGCAGACACATTACTCCTTATTTTAAACATTAACATTATTTTAAAAAAGAGAATTCTTAAGCTCCTGGGTCGGATATAAAAAACATCTATTATCCTTTGATCTTCCGTCAAAATATGGTATTTTTCATGCTACTTGTTAAGAGTTTTTTTTGTGTGAGAGATTTTCTGAACTCTTACAATAAGTTTCACACTAAAGACTATAAAAGTATATTTTGTGCGATGATTAATTTTTTTCTGAGTTTTGTACTATTTTTTATTTGTATGTTTTTAGACATTTGGGTAACAAATATAACTGTAAAATTAATACCATTTTAATTGGTTTTTTTTTTGTCCTTTATTATGAGCATATCATAAATAAACAAATCTATAACCATTAAATATGAAGTGTTTACAGGAATTTAATTTTTTGAACACTTTTGGAAGAGTAATTGTTATAAGTTTATTAAAATATTTAGGTCTGGTGGTACGCCAAAATTTCTCAAAAAGTCAAGTGGTACGCAAGTACAAAAAGGTTGGGAACCCCTGGTCTAGTGCAAGAATTATTTTTTTAAAAGCAACAACAAAAAAAGAAGATAAAAGTTATGGTTATAAAATTATCCTTACTTCATTGTAGAAAAAATGAATTGTATGGGTGTTAAGTTTCAGTGACAGAGTCTTCAAAAAAGATATGTAGTACGCCATAACCTACAAAAGAATCGATAAAATAAATATGCTTTATTTTGTAATTATCCTAACAGTTCGAAACAGTAATAATAAACAAAACAGTTAGAGACTGTTATAATTAACCTAACCAATTGGATATGGTAATAAGTAGTCCAACAAATAGACACAGTAATAATTAGCAAAACAGTTAAGGACTTTCATAATTAACCTAAACAATTGTATATGGTTAAAAGTTAGTCCAACAGTTAGACACAGTAATAATTAAAAAAAAAACAGTTAAGGGACTTATAATTAACCGAACCAATTGGCTATGGTAATAATTAATATAACGGTTAGACACAGTAATAATTAACAAAACATGTAGAGGGACTGTTATAAGTAACCTAACCAATTGGATATGGTAATAATTAGTCCAACAGATAGACACAGTAATAATTATCAAACACAGTTAGATTACAAAACTCACTTCTTCATCAGAGAAATCAAATTTATGCATAATAATTGAATTCACATGATTAATAGAACAATAATATTAAATAGTCCAACAATTAGACACAGTAATAATTATCAAAAACAGTTAGATTACAAAACTCACTTCTTCATCAGAGAAATCAAATTTATGCATGATGATTGAATTCACATGATTATTGGATAACAAGTAATCTGAAAGGCAAAATAAAAATCCTTTAGGTTTTTGAATGAACCAGTTTCTTCATATTTTCTTCAGAATTCTCTGTCCTTATTTCCTACCTCGACCAATACATGGGTTACTGATTTTAGAAGGATATTTGGTTTAAAATGGGGGGGGGGTCGACTTATACATGGAGTGAGGTTATACACAAGTATGTACAGTAATTAAAAGGAAATTAATAACATTTAGAAATACCAAACATAATTTATAACTTGTTTCTTTACTATTCGTAAAAAGTGTTTAAAACTTATACACAAGTTGGCATGCCGAAAATATATATATATACAAAACTGAAAAAAACAATGACAAAAAAACAGCAAACACTAGAGCTACTGTCATATTTTTTTAAAACCAATCTGTGCTATTTAGCTAGGGAATCGATCTCAAATTATTACATTACTAAATTATTAGCTCATACTTACACAAAGAAGTTTCATTCCTAATATTTTCAAATAATATGTTTAGAGTCTGTAATAACTGCACACAGACATAGCGTCCACATTTCTGCTTCATAATTTTCAGGAAAAATGATAGCATATTTTTCTCAAGGAAAAAACTGAAAACAGAACAAGCAATTAACAAAATATGAATAAACAAAATCTTACAAATTGCATCATTTATAGATCAGGGTTGCAACACTATTTAGTAAAAAAATTCAAGGACTATTTAAGGACTACTCAAGGATATATTCCTCCATTTTCAAGGACTGTATGTTCGAAAATGCACCTAAATTTGGCAATAGTTTTTAAAAAATAATTTAGGAAACGAATAAGAGCTTTTTAACTTTCAAATGAACTTATATATATGTTATAAAATAACCATTCTGAATAGCTACTGAAAAGATCAGTGAAAAACAGCGTGAGGAGTGAGGGAAAAGTAACGAAATTTTTCTTTTTAAAAAATAAAAGTAACCCAGCAATAACAAGCAATGCTGTGGCCCGATTGGGGGGTCTCTGCGGCCAAGGATTTTTGCTGTCTCAAAATATTTGATAGGAATAACATTAGTGATGCAACGGATACCATTTTGGCCGGATACCGGATACCAAATATCCGGCCTAACTTTGGGCCGAATATCCAGCCTAACTTTGGGCCGGATATCCGGCCGGATATCCGGCCTTTTTAGGCTTCAAAAGTATAAAATGTCAAATTGCGTAAACACTTTTGCAATTGTAGCAGTTTTACTTTGGATGACATAGTATAACTAACCAATAACGATCGTAGTATAACTAACCAGTCGCTAACTTCCCTATCTTAGCAAAACTAGTGAACAAGTACCTTTCTTCACCAGCTAGCAGCATATACAGTGAGCGACTGTTTTCAGAAGCGGGACTCATTTACAAAAAAAAGCGAACCGTATTCTTCCAAAGAATGCAGAACTATAATTTTTTTACACCATAATTTACGTATTTTGAAACAAATCTAATATGCTTTGTTAGTTATTAAATAATATGTTGTGTTGTTGCTCATCTACTAGGTTTAGCAGAACTAAACCAGGTCCATGATGTTAGTCACTGGCAAAAAGTCCAGGATCATGACTGGATTTTCTAACATAATTCATTAACATAATGTGAAATATCAATCGAATAAAATGTATTAAAATTTAAAAATAACCTGTTGACAAAGGAAAAATAGTCAGTTTAACAATTAAAACAATAAAAAAAAATTATAGAGAAAATGTCAGATTTAACAGCCCGGATAGTACTGCCGGATAACTGTGTTATCCGGCTACTGCCAACTATCCGGCCTAATGGCCGGATGCAGTATGTTGGCCGGATATCTGTTGCATCCCTGAATAACATGATCAAATCCTTAGTTGTTCGGGCGTTTTGGGGCGCTTCAGTAAGGAAAGGGTTAAGACCATGAAAATCAATGGTTTTTTTTCAAGCACTTTTCATGGTTTTCAAGAAATGTGGCAACCCTGATAGATTTTGAGGCAGACATTTTGAACACAGCATGCCACAGCAACTGAATAGTTATTTTAGTATGAAATACATAGATCTATGAAATTTGTGTTTTAATATTTATTACTCAGTAGTACAAGAGCTTATATTGGGCCAAAGTCTGCTGTGCCCATTTCAAGACCCGAGAAATGAGGTGCATTTAGCATTTTATGTTATATAATCCACCCATATGGGACAAAAAAAAGTTAACGCTGCATTTTTTTAGAACATATTTTTATAAAGTAAATTTATGGTCGAATAAATATTTAATAAAAAACTGAAATCGGTCATGAGTCAGCTCATAATGAGCCAAAGCCTGCTGGGCCCATTTCAGTTCTCCTAGAAACAAATGCTCTGAAGTGAAAACCCTGTGTCCCTGTCAGGTGGTCAACCTTACATGAACCCGAACAGAGTTTGGATCAGATTTAATGTAAGGTCCCACTTGGCACAATTTTTTCCCATTTGGCAATAAATATTTTTTTTCTGGCAACCATTTTCTGCCAATGACGTGTTCCGACAAACCTATCGGTGGCAACACTTTTGCTCAAGCATGCAACAGCAAACAAGGGCATCTACCAGATCCAGTGAGGCAGATGACCTGTTGGCTTATCGAGAATGCCGACCCTTGACGATTTGATAAAACTTTTTTTACAAACAAAAATGATAGAATTATTTTAAAACAAGATGATTAGTTTTATTTTAACTTTTGTAAACTTTACTTTAAAATGAAAGAAGCAAAAGATTAAGCCTGATTGACATTTGTTTAAAGTTGTAATTAATAAAATTCTACAAGTGAATCAATCTACAACAGCAGTTGTTGTGTCTTCCATCTGCGTAAGTTGTATCGAACTTAACAACCTTCTAAAAAGCGGCCATATTGATTTTTGCTCATTTGGCTTCTTGTTAACATGTCATGAAAATGATGTTATGTAGCCAAAATACCAACTGTTGGCGCGATTGTGGACGATTTCCCAAGGGGGACCGTACAGTACATCTCTAAACAGTGTTTAGTTCCCAAGCATGCTTGGTCCGACAGAAGATGGCTAATATGAAGTATACTTACTCAAAAACTGTGCTGTCATTCTGGTCGCCCCAGATAAGGATCTCGGCAATAGACCTAAGAGTCTCAACCAGCAGGCTCTTGTTCTGTTCATTGACGGTTTGATTTTTGTACAGGACGTGATACAAATACCTACAGGAAAATGTTTAGTCAGTTATGATAGTAATTAGGGATGCACCGAATATTCCCTTACAATTCGATATTCGTCCACTTTAACCGAATATTCGGTTTGGCCGAATAGTGAAATTTAAATTTTTTCAAATTTCTTCATGTTATCATCTTATATAACAGTGAAATTTTTTTTTAAAAAAAACTTGTTTTCTTTTTTGATCCGATGACTCAAATTCTTAAGTTTTTGTTATTTATAATAGTAAATCCAACTTAACTCAAGTGGTATTAAATAACATGTCTCTATAAGGGAACAGTAACAGTGAGTGGGCTTTAAAAAAACAATAATTGCTATATAGATAACAAAAGTAATTTTTCACTACAAGATAAAAAAAAATACATATATTTTGTAAATGTATAACAATATTTTAAGCCAATGATTTTTTCCTCTAATTTTCATCTACATCGGATCCACCCACTTCTGTTTTTGTTTTCATACTTCTGTTTTCGTGTGGAATTTTACCAAGTTTCAATCACTTTCTAAAAGGTTTGTTTCAATAACAAACGAGTACTACTTTATCGTATGTTGCAGTTTGTTGTATCTTTAAAGCTTTAAATGAAGCAATAATTAATATATTATAGATCACAATTGTAACTTTTTCAATGAAAGATTTAAAAAATAAGTTTGTATTTGTATAACAATATTGTAAGCCATGGGGTTTTTTTTCTAATTTTCATTCTACATCGGATCTACCTACTTCTGTTTTAGTTTTTGTGTTGTGATTTTACCAAGTTTCAAACACTTTCTAAAAAGCTTTTTTAATAACAAACGAGTATACTACTTTATTGTGTTTTAATTTAATTAAAAATTTAATAGCTATTTTGTATTAAAATTATTGCGAGCTTCTGTTTATGTTGAATTAAAGGTTAATGAATAATAAATACAACTAACTTAGATCTGCCAAAAAAAATAATAATAAACGGTGTATGCAGGCTGAAGTTGTTTAGTAGGGGAAGGTGGGTTACCTTGGACCTATTTTGACTATTCAATTTTTATTTTCTTAATTACTTGCAAAAAGTGAATAAAAATATTTTTACTGAATACTTTATGTTGTTATATACAACATATATTTATTTTAACATGTTATTTAAATGATTTCAACTATTAAAAAAATAAATACAGAAAATTGTAATAAGGACCAAGGTACACCACCGGCGGTGTACCTTGGTCCAAACCGTAGTGTACCTTGGACCAATTATTAACAGGTAGAGAGACTCGATTTACAGTCCGAAAACCAATATTTATTTGCCACATAAAATTCAAAAATACGTTTTACAAACTACTCTTATTTCTAGCCAAGATTGTAGTAATTGTTTATGTTAGGTCAAGTGGCTCAGTAAGGGGTTTTATTGCCTTAGTTTTTTTTAGTGCCCTTTTGGCTTTTTCAGCTGCAATGCAATCTTTCTCGGGTGTATTCCTTAAAATGCAGCATAAAATTAAACTGTTTTTTCATGCCATAGAAAAACATTTGGCTATCTTTCTGTCTTAAATTTGAAAAAAAAAAAAACTAAAATATTTCCCCCTACGTTTATTCAACTAGGCCTTAACGTAAAAAGGATGTTCTGCTTAGATATTTATTATAAAAAATATCTTTTTAGATGAGCATGTAATAATTATTTTCTATATTATATCAATATGGTTAAAATTTTATAGGCTTCCATAAATCTAAATAATTAACTACAAAAAAAAAAAATCTTTATCACATCATATCAAAATTTCTTACAAATATCCATTTTTCTAGATTTTACAAATCAGGGTTGCATATTAATAGCTTAAAATACTTAATTTTCAAAGGAAAGAATTTACTTGAATTTTGAAAAGGGTTTTCAACAATCTGAAGCACATAAGACCTATAGTAGTGTACCTTGGACCAGTCCAAGGTACACTACTTGTATTAGGTTCGAGGTACACCACTTGGATATTAAAAACAAAATAGTTAATCACCAAGTAAAGGTTAGACTTAACTTAATTTCAAGCACACTGTTTTATAGCTAAAACTTTGCTTTATATTGCATAACCATCGTTTCTGAATAAACACTACATGTTTGAGTAAAAAATTACACTAAAGAATCTGACAAAAATTTACTTTTGAACTGTGAATTTAGTTTTTCGAAACCTCTTTAATAAATTGACCTTTTAAACAAACAGATAGAACTTCACTGAGATCCCTGGTAGCAAATACTTTAACTGCATGTGGTGTTGTTTCAATATCTTAGCTAATCGAGCTAGAATCAGCATAGGTTCGAGGTACACATACGTCCAAGGTACACCACTTACCCCTACAATAGACCAGTGGTTGGGGTGCTTGGCCCTAACGGGCCCCCCACTCAAGTCATGCAGGCTGAATACTCGGCTAAGACTATGGCCGAATATTCGGCCAAATTTGGTAGTCAGTGCATCACTATACTAAAACCGACCCTAAGTTTGCAGCAGAGAAATGTACTGCGCGGAGGAAACTGAATATACAACGCAGTTGGCGCCCAAATTTCGCCTACTCTGTTTGGCTGCTCCTTTGACCCTGATATTCGTGTGCCCTGTTACGTCAAAATTGGGGGGGAAAATAATTAAAATTACACTCTAACTGAAGCTAAACTAATAAAAATAATAAATTTATGTCTTGAAATAAAAACATAAAATTTTTTATTGAATGTGAAACACCTTTTTTTATTCGATTCTCACACTCGAAAATGAGAACTATTTATACTTTTTCTCGTAGAATATTTGTATACTGCAACTTAATGTCAGTTTTACTGTAATTTATAGCCTGTGTTATCAAATTTTGGAGGCAAAAAAAACTACATTGAAACTGAGACTAAACTAAATACTTCACTTCCCACTTAAAAGAAAACAAGACAAAGGGTACCTATAAATCAGTGGTTCCCAACCTTTTCTGTAACAATGCCCCCTTCTTTAATTTGACTAACACATATCGCCCCCTTTAATTTTTTTAAGTTGAGTTAAAGTGTAACTAATAAAGCAATTTTATAATTCAAACACTTACTACCATACATAAAAACAACCAACGCAGCTTTATCCGGTTACTAAATAAAATCGATTTTTTTTCTATTTTTATTTAGATTTTTTCAAAGAATGAAAGTGAAATAATTAACTAAGATCTTTAAACTCAATTCTGGAAAATTTAAGCGAGTTGGCAATAAAAATTAAAGAAAAAAAATGAATGTTAAAAACTTTTTTATTCATTTTTTTTTCAAATCAATTATTATTTTTTCAAGCTCATACGAAAGTCCTTGAGGCAAATGTCCAATTGAATTCTTTGCTTGGTGAGGAGCTGGATAACAGAATTGGCCCTTTTTTAACTAAATATAATGATGGAACGAAATGAGGTTCAGCTTTTTACCACAGATAAGGATCAGTGTAAATAAGTTTCACGCAGGCCAACTCATAACCTCTCTTCTTGAAATGAGTGTTGCCTTACTGTCATACTTCATCTAAGTTATCCAAAACCCAGAGATTCAAAAGGGAATGGATCGACAATAGAATAAAAAATTTCTAACTTCCTTGATCAAATCTTGTAAGAATGTCGGTTTGAAACTTGTTACGGTGATCAAAAAAATTAGAATGGTTTTACGTTACTATAGTACAGTATATTTTAATTTCCCCCCTTTAAATGCTCATCGCCCCCAAACTATTTATTGCCCCCTTGATAACACAAATCGCCCACTTGGGGGCGATTGCCCCCAGGTTGGGAACCACTGCTATAAATTAATAAAATTTTATACTTCAATAAAAACAAGCAAAGTACAAAAGGAAAGAAAAGTTGACCTTGAATTCATCAGGGAAATAGTTTAAATAAAAAGACGTACATAGCACAAAGGCTTTTACGTATTCATATAAGAAAAACTTATTCACTACATTTAAGGACATTAAAAACATTTCACACAAATAGAATTAATATAAATATTATTTTTGCGCCAAAATTAACCAACGGGTGATTAATTAAATTACGAAATTAAGTTTAATCGTTCACTAGTGCAATTATATATTAAAGATGTTTAATTTTCAAATGATTTTAAAAGTTTAGAAAAATAAATTTGTTACATAACATAAACATTGGAGATTCCTTAAAATTGAGACGTACTTTAAATGCTCCAAAGAGTGTGGATTCTTTGGTTTCCACATTCCTCCGCCGAACCAGCCTTTACCACGAAACATCACTGCTCGGATTCATTTAAATATATTACAAAGCTATACTTTAAAAAAAAATCGAAGCAAATCGGAGAATGAGTAATCAATAATTGCCTAACATTATCAAGGTTTTGATATTGAATTTAGAAGACGACGTCCGACGAAAAGTAAATAATCCATTTAAATGAAGTTACAGATACAGTGAAAACGATTTGGAGCGTCAAATAAAAGTAGGCCATCCAATGATTGGTTAATATGGTTTGTTTTGCAATGGGGAACATTCATGTGACGTCCGTGCGTCATCAGCTCGGGAAGCGAGTGTTGATGTTATCCTATACAGCTATCGAAGCACGTGCTATTGTTTTCCTACTACTCAAACCTGTCTAACCGCTTTTTTTTCATACAGTGATTAGGAATTCAAGCTCAGGTGGATATGGCGTGAATGTCCCCCATAGCTTGCTCTTGGGATGGTTCGACTGAAAGAGTTCTGTAGTAGGGTAGGGAGGAACGACTCGTATTGAGCTGCCATCGACAGCCATGACTCACTACGAAGAAAAGCAAAAGTGGCAAAAGTGCTAGTTAATTTGTTTGGTTTGAATTATCGTCGCACTAGAGCTACACGAGGGCTATTGGCGACGGGCTTCGTATTTTAGAGCCACAGTCAAGTGACCTAGTTAATTCCAAAGAGTTGTACAGTAGGCTAGATACTGAACCCTCCAACCGCATAATGGACTAACACGGAGGGTGGCGTGTGGGGCCCGATGGCCGAGTGGTTTTTATCGCAAGCCATAACGCTAGCAGTCCGGCGAGCTGTAACTGGTGAGGTACGATTCTCGCTTTTGCCCTGGGTGTACTTCCTTTCCCAGTATCACAATTATAAATTAATAGAACTCTTTGGTTAATTTATAATTTTGATACTGAGAAAGGAAGTACACCCATGTCAAAGGCGGGAATCGAGCACGCACCCGTTACAGCTCGCGGACTGCTAGCTTTATGGCGCCAGCGATCCAAACCTCTCTGCCATCGAGACCCACATGCCACCCTATATTGCTCCATGTTGGTCCATGGTGCGGTTGGTAGGTTCAGTCTCTACCCAACTATAGAACTCTTTGGTTCGATTATATCCTGTCGATTTATATTGTCTAATAAAGAATTGGAGTTGAGTTTGGCTCGTCGAACTAGAGCAAAATGCGGGCGACATAATTTAGAACCACAGTAAATTGACGAGCCGACACGTGCACGGCGGTAGGCACCCACCGCAATTTTCCAGGGCATCTTACGCAGCGTCGGGTTTTCGGGGGTTGGTTGGTTGATATACATATATTTTCAGGCTTGCGTGCTTGCTCAGAGAGCCGCTTATAAACCTTCGTCAAGTAAGACAGTCACAACACACACACTCACATGCACACATATACGTGACAAATGCTGCCATCTATCACGCGCCACCTCCACAATTTAGACATGTCCCTAAAGCCTCGGTTTCCTCGGAGTCCGTCAACAGTTTTAAGCGGTCGGACTTAAGGGGTCACAGGAGTCTTAAAAATGTGCAAAGAAGGTACTACAAAACATAGTTTGATCTTTCGTGTCATTTTTTTAACTACTCAATGTAAAAGTATAATTTTTGTATATGTAATTCTACAAGATTTATTTATTATAAAATAAGTTTTAAAATTTATGAAACTTTAGCCAAAACTAAAATCAATGATATTAAACATGAAGCTATTTGAACACATTGTGATTAGGCTTGCGCGGCAAATTGTGAGGTCAAAATTGAAAAAATGACCAAGAAAATGACTTTATATTGTACAAATATGTGCAAACAAAGACTTATACCTAAATTCTCAGCTCAATTTTAATTAGAAATTATTTTTAAAAAAATTTAAAATCAAAATTTTTAAATTTTTATTAATTTTTTTAGAAAAAAATTCTTAAAATAATTTCTAATTCAAATTGAGCTGAGAATTTAGGTATAAGTCTTTGTTTGCACATATTTGTACAATATAAAGTCATTTTCTTGGTCATTTTTTCAATTTTGACCTCACAATTTGCCGCGCAAGCCTAATCACAATGTGTTCAAATAGCTTCATGTTTAATATCATGGATTTTAGTTTTGGCTAAAGTTTCATAAATTTTAAAACTTATTTTATAATAAATAAATCTTGTAGAATTACATATACAAAAATTATACTTATACATTGAGTAGTTAAAAAAATGACACGAAAGATCAAACTATGTTTTGCAGTACCTTCTTTGCACATTTTTAAGACTCCTGTGACCCCTTAAGTCCGACCGCTTAAAACTGTTGACGGACTCCGAGGAAACCGAGGCTTAAAGGGGAGGGAAATTGTCTCCAAGAACCTGTACCCGTTGGAAACTGCGCAATGACCGCCCACAGGACTTTCGGACCCAACAGATTTAATGAGCACGTACTCCGCATATACTCGGTGAGTTTTCAGCGGCCAGGTTTCGATCGCGGGACCTTCCAATCCGTAGATCGCTACTCTGACCACAGGGCGCCTCACAGCCCTTTTCGGGGGTATAATTAACGTGCCCTCTTCTGTTGGGAGTATTATTATAGGCACTCGTTTGGCTTCACAGACTGTTTATAGGTCGGCAGTCATTTCAGCAATGCCCAGGCACGAACCTCGGACCATTCAAATGAAAGGCAAGCGCCTTACCAACTAGGCTCCTGCAACAGCGCTATAGAGGGCCAAGGCCAGCCGCATGCCCATTCCAGCTTACGTGACCAAGGGCTCTGGTGTGCTGAGAATATGGCCCGGTAAGGTGGTCAGCCAAACACGGGACTCCCAGTGTTTAGTTCCCAAGCAAGCTTAGTACTCATTATATCGACCCACTTAAGAGATGAATAAAGCTGAGTCAACCCCAGTCCGCGATTCGGTGCCCGGATCTGTAGGGTGGCAATGCGAAGCACTACCACTAAGCCAAATGGTCCTCTCTGACTTTCCTAGACCTAGATCCATTGTTTTAAGCCGCCCCGGTGGCGCAATCGTTAAGAGGCTAGCCTTTGGAACTGCTGGGGTTGGGCTCGAATCCCGGTCAGACAATGGATGTTTGTGACCGTCAATAAATGTTGTTATTTGTCCTTGTGTTATTCCTTTCTTTGTCACTGTAAAAATTCTTTCTGTGTCTGCCCCACTTGACGAAAGCTTAATAAGCGGTTCTCTGAACAAGCACACAAGCTGGAATATATATGTACCTACCATACCATACCAATTCCATTGTTTTAAGATTGGACGATGAATGTGGAAATGACCTAAATTAAATTTTGACCAATTCTGGTACATAAAAAAAAGTACTGACAGATAGACGCTCACCACACATATAATTTTTATTTTTGAATGCAGTTTTTGCATGAGTGAAAAAAAATTAGGAAATTTCCAATATTCTTTACATATTTCAAGGAATATCTTTATGTTTGAATATAAATACAATTTCGGAGGTTGAAAAGTATAATTCTTTTCATCATACTTTAGTCAACAATAAAAATAAACCTCGGAACATTTTTTTTATAGTTTTAATCAGCTACGGCGAAAAGGAAATACTATCGAATATTATGTAATAGATAAGCAGCTATAATAATTGTTCAACATTACAGTTATCTGTTTATCGAACTTTTGATTTATTAATGGATTTGCTAGAAGGCACGTGTGTTATTATGACTAGATGTGTATTTATTATCAGAAGTTCGATAACAAATGAAAACGCTAATGTGAATCAAACTATTTTTTGGGATAAGTGCTGTCATTCGGATGACATCATACGTGAGTGAAATAGTTATCACGAATCTGTTCTAAATTGTCTACTTATGAGTTATGAAAAGATATATGACTTTATTGATTTACAAAAAAATAGGGGCCGTAGCACCACACGACTTTCAAATACCGCTCCATAAATACACATGAAAAAGAATTACCTCAAAAGGTAATTTCAATAGAGTTGCTGCAACCACGTGACCTATTCTTAACTGGATCACAGTAATTGCTTCTGGCAACCCCTGCAACCGGATCGTTAGGACATACGAATCCGTTCTTCTATTGTGTTGATACTGGATCTTTCTTTTATAGCTACTCTAAATAATATTTGGTATAACATTCAATCATTAGAAAGACATTTTCGATGTCCTCTATTCCTAGCAACGCAATGCAAAACGATTTAATATAAAGCAAAACGATGGCATTTTTAATATTAAAAAGAGAAAACTAGCAATCTAATGTGCACTTTTTCACAGTATTTTGCCGAAGCACGTGCGTTTGTATGCCCTTAGAAAAATTGGCCACACCCGTGCAACCGATTTCATCCAATCCGCGATCGCCCAGGGGTGCAGAGGAAAAGATGTGAGGAAAAGGGGTGCAACAGGTCTATAGCTTTTTTACCTAAAATGTTCTATGAAAGCACCCTTTGCGCATGCGTATTTTTTTTCAAACCTTAATTTTTGGTTAGGTTAGGTTTGAATTATCGTCGCACTAGAGCTACACGAGGGCTATTAGCGACCGGCGTCGTATTTTAGAACCACAGTCAGGTGACGAGCCAGCGAGTCAGGTGACGATATTTAACGTGCACTCCCTTACACGGGTATTGTTCGTCGGACATTTTTGGCTGCACGGGCCGTTCATAGGTCGGCAGCTATTTTGGCGATGCCCGGACCCGAACCTGGGACCTTTCGCATGCTAAGCGAGAGCTTAACCGACTGGGCTCCCCAACCCCCTTAATTTTTTATGTCCAATAGGTACTGGGAATGCGTTTGCCAAATGTGAAGTTTGCCTTTATAACGTCCGATTTGTACTAAGGATCCGTGTACCAAATTTGAAGTCCGTAGCTTTTTTGCTTAAAGTTGTAGAATGGTCTCACACAAATAGACCAATATTCGAAAAACTTTTTTTTAAAAAATCAGTAAAGAGCAAAGGCAGTGGGGAACCTAGTGGTTAGTGTCTCGGAAGGTCCCGCGATCGCGTCCCGATACCACTGAAAACCCACCGAGTATATGCGGAGTACGCGTGCTCGTTAAATCTGCGGGTACAAAAGTCTCGTCGGCAGTGCCGGATTTAAAGACCCAGGGCCCCTAGGCACTTGACATTTGGGGCCCCCAACCACCTCAAAGTTGGAAATTTAGCAAGTTAAATACACAAGTACAGAAAATACAATTTTTAATCGACTTATATAATGAACATCATAATAATACAGTATATTATTACTATAGAAGAGACTGGGATTAGTTTTCTCGGGGTAAGTTTTCCACCAGGCTTTATACAAGAAAAGAGCCTTTTAGGAGGCGTCAAATGGCTGCTTGGTTTATGAAGCAACTCGTTTTATGTCACCCCACAATAATTTTTACTCAGTTAGTGTTGTAAACTTTTCGTTATACTGCTGGGTTTTTTTTAAAAACAAATTTCAACGTTGCGTGAATTTTCATGCTTACTATCAAACCAAAATTAAACGTATATTAAACTTACAGTTTTATTGTTGCGCATTATAAAAGGTGACCCTCCACTTAAACTATACATCCGTTTCCAAAATAATTTAAAATTCTACTCGTCAAGGTTTTATTAAAGTCAAAATATGACGGCGGGACATGTTTTTCAAAATTTCACAGCAAGTTTTCCAACAATGGCTTTTAGAAAAAAAAGCTTCAAGCTTTGTAAATTAAGCTACATATTCCCTAAACCAAATTATTTTTCATCATATGAACAGGTAATGAAAAAAAAATGCTCCAGATTCAAAGTTGTCTGCATAGTACTGAAAAAGGAAGCTGAATGAACTCGAACTAGATGACGTTTTATGTAATTTTAAAGAGATTCCAGATGATAATGACCTTTAATGAAATTGGTATAGCCAATTATAAGAAACTAGCTTCTTTTTTTGTTTAAATAAGTTATTCCGGGTATATACTCTTTTGAGCTATTTTAGTCTACAAAAAATCTGCGTAAAAAATTAAAACCATGTTTTTCAAAAGTATTAAATCTTTTTAAAACAATAGTTGGAATATTTACCCCAATCACTTTTTGGCAGTCTGGGAAAATTTACCGCGCATACGGGGCGAGTATCAACTAACAGTTTTTTGCATATGGTAGTCCAGGATGTTTTTTAAGGATATTAGCAGACACTTTTTTTAAATTAAAATTATTTTTGATTAAATTACTTTAATTAAAATTAATTTTTAATTTTAATTTTCTATTGTAAATGCAGTTTTTTACAAGATTAAGAGAATAGTCTAAAGATAAATTTAAAATGTATTTAATTTATGAAAAAAAATTAAATAAGTAAATTTAATTGCACAGAAAACAATTTTTAAGAAATAATGTGTAAATGTTACGACCAAAACCCGAATTCGGCCACTTTGCGAATTGGCGAAGGAAGCTGTAAATTGGCTGGTCAATATTCAATTTTTCCTTGATTTCAGAAATAGGCCGGACAGTTCGCGCAGTTTCATGAGAGGATCAGCTAAAGTTGAACGAAAAAATTATTGGCACGTTATATTGGCTCCGTATAGCCGTTAAAAATTACTAGCTGCAATTGGATGCGCGGCCATTTGAGACATAATAAAATATGACATTTTTTAAATTTTAACTTAAAATCTTGTCTATTTTATGTTTTTAAAGCATAATATTCACACTTTTAAATTAAAGAAGAAATTAAAAGGGGCAATATTTAGAAAATTAACTTTTAATAAAATAAAACATTCAGACTTTCTTTAAATAAGCAAATTGTATTTTGGCCGACATCGTGGATACGTCGCGAAATTGCTGGAAAGTATGGAATATTCACTGACTATTTCAATTACAAACTAACAATAAAATTTATAGAACATATTTAAAAGTTTAAGCTGAACAAAAAAAAAACAATTAAATTATTTAATATTTCAAACTTAAAAGAAACTAATTCATATGTTTAATTAAACTTTCAAAATCGTACAAGCGAATCTCCAAAGTGAAATATTTAGAAATCGCATGCATTTTATATATAAAAAAGTATTGGGCGTGTTTGAACACTTTGTCGAGGAAAACAAAGCAACCAATAAAATCGCAGTTCGAAGCGCGTGACGCCATAAGAAATATTCCCTAAAATTATTATAAAACGTGCTTTAAATATAAAACAGCCATTAAAGAGTAATGAAATCAGAATTGAACAGCCATTATTAGATGTATGCTAAGCATTTAGATAAAAACAATAGAAAGATAGAAAAAAATAGCGCCCAAGTCCCAAGTTCATAACAAACATACGCATATCTTCAGATACTTTAGGCTTTAGGGTAGAAATTAAACTAACCAAAATTTTACTAAAAAGAAAAAGCGTCTGTCTGGTTATCAGTTGGCATAAAATCTTATTCGCGCAAAAATTACTCGGTTTAAAAATAAATCCTAGGGAGGGGGGGGGGAGCAGTTTCTTTTATTCGACCTTACTGGTTTATGAGTGCACAATATAGCTACTCAGCAAAAAAAAAGAAAACCAGCGCCACATTTTATTTAATTAGAATTGGAATCCGTCATACGATATGTTTTCAGAGTTAGGCGAATTGCGATTTTCGTTTTTCTTTTTTTACTTTTTATTTTTTAAGGGCCCCCTTTCTGACTGGGCTCCTAGGCCCGGGCCTTGTAGGCCTAGGCAGTAATCCGGCACTGCTCGTCGGCGGTCATAGCGCAGTTTCCTACGGGAACAGTTTCCTGGACACTATTTCCCTCTCCTTCAGGGACACGTCTAAAATGTGGTGGTGGCGATGGGATAGATGGCAGCATCTGTCACTTGTGTGATGTGCCTGTCTTACTTGACGAAGGTTTATAAGCGGGGGGGGGGGGGGGTAAAGAGGCTTCTCTCTCATTGAACACCCATACAATCGCCTTAACATTGGAGTTTCCCATTGACACTAGCGCCCCTACGCAAAACGCGAATGGAATGTGGAGGGAGGAAATGAATAGGAGGCAAAGAGGATAATAGTGGCGCCATCTTGTGAATTATTGCAAAACTACTGACAAACGTGGGTAAAAAGAGTATTACAGAGGGCAGTGGCGGCCAAGATGTGATCTGGCGACCTTTTCGAAAAGAGCCGCGTGCTTTACCACTGAGCCAGGGAATCTTGTCTGAGGGGCGCGATCTAAAGTTCAAGTTGGGTGTTTCATTTCAAACTACCGATTCTTATGAATATCGTCTTTATTTGTTATATTAATTGAAAATGGAAAAATAAAAGATTGAAATAAGTAAAAAAAATTTGTTCTTGTATTTATTTTTTTACACAATGCAATATTTTTCTTGCATACATAATTGAACTCAATAGAATTTTATCTTGAATAAAATTAAAAAAATTTTTTTCTATAAACTTATGCTAGCAAAACTGGTAAAAAGTTTTAATTAGTTAATATTATATTTATATATATTATTAGTCGAATTATCTCATGGTGCCATCTGGTGGCGCACGGCATGCCATGTGCGAGGGCTTGCGAACTGCCTTATGGGATATTGGGTTCAAAAGTGGCTTCACCTTTCCCCCTAGGGGCAGATCTGCTACTTTCTAAATCTATGTTGAAAGAGATCGAAACAGGTTATTCCAATGGGGGACATTCACGCCATATCCACCTGAGCTTCAATTCCAAATCACTGTGGGGGAAAAAGCAGTTAGACTGGTTTGAGCAGTAGGAAAACATTAGCACGTGTTTCGATAGCTGTATGGGATAACATTACCACTTGCTTCCCGAGCTGATGCATAACAAACCGCGTGACGTCATATGAATGTTCCCCATAGCACGGGCTCCAAAGCAAACAAAGTATAGCTTCTAAAGTTGGCTTAATATTGGAGAGATTTTGTAACATAACAGTTTGAGAGAGTGAACATAATGAACTTCATTCGCTCATATTGTGAACTAAGATTATTTCACTGACTAGATTCGAGGATCCTTCAATGGAGAGCTATGAAACTTTTTGCCGACATCATACGCATGCAATATATCATACTAACATATTGCAACCTATAAAGTATTTTTAGAAAATGCAAAATAAGGATTGCAGAAACAAATCGCGTCTCAGTACATAGCGAAATTTAACTATAGTTAAACATTTACACCCTTACTTTTGAAGTTAATATCTGGCTGCAAGTAGTAGTTTCTTTTATATATTTTTTGTCGTGAAAGTTCACTTCTGTTTTGGGTTATATATTTGGCAAGCGTGGATGGATCTACCCAATTGAATACTACTTATTAAAAAATCTTACATTGAAAACTAAGTACCAAACTACGAAATTATAATGGAATAATAATTATTGCTTAATAATTATCGTATTTAACTATTTGCTGAATGAGAAATAAGTGAATTTTCATGTGGTACATCTTATTATGTAATATTTTATTATATTAATAAAATTACAATGCATTTCATAGTCTTTTACAAAAAGAAAAGCACGCCTATCGAGCATTATAGAACGACCTATTTTATTACACTCTTGAACTAACATATTAATAACTTAACACTTTTATTACAGCTTTATGTTGTACCTGGACAGTTAAATTTAGGATTCCTTTAAGTGCATTTTTTGTATTAATTTTCATTTGTAAATATTTCTTTAAATCAAGGTCGAATTAACATTGCTAGATTTAGAATGGCAGTTTTACCATAGCATAGAGTACCGACGAAATAAATATACAATGAAATCTATCCTTCTTATCAATTAGACGAATCTAACCGAAGTTAAATTCAACCATTTTTGAAATTTTACTGGAATCAGTGGAAATTTCAAAAACAGGTTTGCTCGAATCCCTACATTTTCCCAAAAGACATTTTTGGCAGCTATTGCAGTTTACCTGCCCACGTCAGGCTAAATATCATGCAGCACAATTCAAAACTATGAGGCTTCTATACCAAAACCAAGCTTAAGTTTGCAGCAGAGAAATGTACTGAGCGGAGGAAACTGGGTAAACAACCCGGCTGGCGCCGCAATTTTGCGTACTCTGATTGGCTGCTCCTTTCGACCCTGATATTCGTGCGGCCTGTTACGTCAAAATCAAAGGAAAAAATAATTAAATAACACTCTAACTGAAGCTTAACTAATAAAAATAATAAATTTATGCCTTGAAAATAACAAATCAATTTGTTTATTGAATGTGAAATACCTTTTTGTAATAGGTTCTCGCACTCAAAAATGAGAACTATTTACCCTTTTTCTCGTAGAACATTTGTATACTGCAAACTTAAGGTCGGTTTTGGTATATAATGCTTGTCAGTCCACGTTTTTGGACTTTCGACTAAATATCTTAACCCTTTCAGTCCCAGTGATGAAATTGGCATCATCACTTTCAATATTTTTTTTCTAAATGTTTATGTCCGGTTATGACATCCAAACACACATCATTGGATTCTTCACACTCTGTTCTATTAGACAATATTTTACATGAATCTTAATAGAAATCAGAACTACTATTTTTTTATTCCGAAAATAGCTAACAAGCGTTTCACCTGATTTTTGAAAAGTTCACTTCAGTTCCTCATATTTAAAACACAATTTTAACTATTTCGGTTAAAATAATAATAATTATTTTTTAATAATATGGTCGGATACCTTAAAATATATAACTCGAAGTGTTTTTAGGTCATATATATACTTATTTTGCTGTTTTCCACAGTTAACAAATTTTGGCATTATTTCAAAAACCATATAAAAAATTAAAATTAATTTTTTTTTTCTTATGGAAATCTTATTTTTGGGACTGAAAGGGTTAATACAAACTTCACATGTATTAGGTTTCCTTCCTGTGTGAGTTAGAAAATGGCTTTAAACATTAGAATAAATTCCTTTGCAAGATTCACAATCACGTTTTTTTTTGTTGTTGTTGTGCGTTAGAGAAGATGCCTTCGAAGGGCAGACTTGAGACGAAAACCCAAGAACACACTTCCCAACTATGTGGCCTTTCTCATGTGTGTGTGCGATGATGGATTTGAAGGTGTGACTTTTGACTAAATAGCTTGTTTCACCAAATGAGTCTTTTCTCCTGTGTGTGTTAGAAGATGCCTTCGAAAAGAGTAGACTTATCACTAAATTGCTTGTTACACACATCACAACAATGTGGCTTTTCTCCAGTGTGTATGAGACGAAGGTTTTTGAAGGTGAGACTTTCGACTAAATTGCTTGTTACACAGTTCACAACAATGTGGCTTTTCTCCTGTGTGTGTTAGAAGATGTCCTCGAAGAGTAGACTTTTCACTAAATTGCTTGTTACACAGTTCACAACAATGTGGCTTTTCTCCAGTGTGTATGAGACGATGGTTTTGAAGGTGGGACTTTCGACTAAATTGCTTGTTACACAGTTCACAACTATGTGGCTTTTCTCCTGTGTGTGTTAGAAGATGTCTTTGAAGGTGTGACTTTCGACTAAATAGCTTGTTACACCTAATGAGTCTTTTCTCCTGTGTGTGTTAGAAGATGTCTGCGAAGATTAGACTTTACACTAAATTGCTTGTTACACACATCACAACTATGTGGCTTTTCTCCTGTGTGTATGAGACGATGGCTTTGAAGTAGTGACTTTCGACTAAATTGCTTGTTACACAGTTCACAACTATGTGGCTTTTCTCCTGTGTGTGTTAGAAGATGTCCTCGAAGAGTAGACTTTTCACTAAATTGCTTGTTACACAGTTCACAGCAATGTGGCATTTTTCCTGTGTGTATGAGACGATGGTTTTGAAGTAGTGACTTTCGACTAAATTGCTTGTTACACAGTTCACAACTATGTGGCTTTTCTCCTGTGTGTGTTAGAAGATGCCTTCGAAGAGTAGACCTATCACTAAATCGCTTGTTACACAGTTCACAACAATGTGGCTTTTCTCCTGTGTGTGTTAGAAGATGTCCTCGAAGAGTAGACTTTTCACTAAATTGCTTGTTACACAGTTCACAACTATGGGGCTTTTCTCCTGTGTGTGTTAGAAGATGTCTTCGAAGGTGGGACTTTCGACTAAATTGCTTGTTACACAGTTCACAACTATGTGGCTTTTGTCCTGTGTGTGTTAGAAGATGTCTGCGAAGATTAGACTTTACACTAAATCGCTTGTTACACAGTTCACAACAATGTGGCTTTTCTCCTGTGTGTATGAGACGATGGTTTTGAAGTAGTGACTTTCGACTATATCGCTTGTTACACAGTTCACAACAATGTGGCTTTTCTCCTGTGTGTGTTAGAAGATGTCTTTGAAATTGTGACTTTCGACTAAATTGCTTGTTACACAGTTCACAACTATGTGGCTTTTCTTCTGTGTGTGTTAGAAGATGTCCTCGAAGAGTAGACTTTTCACTAAATTGCTTGTTACACAGTTCACAACAATGTGGCTTTTCTCCTGTGTGTGTTAGAAGATGTCTTCGAAGAGTAGACTTTTCACTAAATTGCTTGTTGCACAGTTCACAACAATGTGGCTTTTCTCCAGTGTGTATGAGACGATGGTTTTGAAGGTGGGACTTTCGACTAAATCGCTTGTTACACAGTTCACAACAATGTGACTTTTCTCCTGTGTGTGTTAGAAGATGCATTTGAAGGGCCGATTGCGTTTTAAATCCCTTAGAACATTCTTCACATGTGTATTTCTTTTTAACAGTGCTTGTTAAAATGTTTTTCACAGACGACATTTTGATAAAATCTCAGGGAAATTCTAGAAGGATTAGCTTGTTTTGATAACTTACTTCAGGTTATTTTCAGTTGAAGTTTTGGTACCGATCACTTTCATTCAGTTTTGTATTGAAGTAGTATGCAATGAAAGTAGCCTTGCTGAATAACCTTAAATATAAAAAAATATCTAGTTACAAAAATATGAAACAATGATTACACACACACATAAATTAGGTCAAGCATAGACGGGAAGGGAGGACTACGTCCCAATGTAACGGATCGTGCTGTGGTGGGATAATTGATTGTGTTATCGGAAAATTTCACTTTGAAAAAATATCTTTCAACGTTTTGGATAATTTTTTTTATAATAAAAATAATTTCATTTCAAAAAGATGATGAGGAGACCATTAGAAGCCACAATGTTGGCATTATTAGTCTCCGATATTATCCAGTTTACCTCCTCCTCACAGCCTCTACTGAACATCGCTGAATAGCTACTAAAGGCGCGTACTGAAGGCATGAAAGTGCAAACTAATCAAAAAGGCTGAACTCTGAATTCAATTTTTTTGTGCACTATCGGCATAACGACATACAAACCAATTAAAAATTTAGATATATTAGATTTTAATTAAATGCACACACATAGAAAATAATGCTTAACTAAAATGTAATTTAGCTTTACTTTAAATCTGTATATCGATGCCACATTAAATTATATTTAATTTTTAAAAATCTGATCATTTGAGATTAGATCATCCCTTCACATTGCAAGGAGGGTTCGATTTAACGGGGAGGGATGAGTAGCAATAACTGCAGAACAAATCCATCTTTGTGTAGTAGTTTGATTAATTTTTTTAGGAATATAGCCTTACAAAACAATGATAATTTTTTTATTAATCAGGCCATTACGAATTTAAATATTATATAACACTATACTACTAAATGTACGCTTGATTTTTAAAAAAATTCTTGACTGCCTCTTTGGGATTGAAATCCCTAATTTTTGGTTTTTTAATACATATCCTTAATAACATGGTTCAAATTTTTTTAAAAAATCAAATACTTCATTAGGGTCAAGTGGGGTAAGTGTGATAGGGTTTCTGTATTTTTCATTAAAAAAATTCGTTCTCTGCTTCAAGTAAATTCCAAATCCTAAAATTGGTAGTGAATTATTATAAGAAACAAACATATGTAGAAAAAAAATTATATGTTTGAATTCCAATTTTAAGTGTACAAAATTTGCATTTCAAAATCCATAGCTGTTTTATCACACTTACCCCACATAGGGGTAAGTGTGTAAAAAAGAAGACAGTTGCACTTAAATTCAAAAGCTCAAAACTTTCTTTAAACAAAAAATAAGGTCAATATTTCTTTTTAGTTTAATTATAAGTGGTCTAATGTTATATATTGCAAACTTTCAGATTTTTAGAATGATTTCCAAAGTTACAAGAGCTGTTTATCACACTTACCCCACTTGACCCTATCCCAAAAAAATTTAAGGACTCGAAATTCACTAACAACCTAAATATATAAAGCGTGTATAAGCGGACGCTCAATTTTTTAAAAACTAAAAATAAACCCCAGTATAGACTGAAGTAGAAAAAAGGTTCAAACGTAAACAAAAAGTATTTATTTAATTCCGGCTGTTCTTGTGATCATGACTCACGTACACCTGCGAGTCAGACACTCGATCAGAAGAAAATGTTCTGGTTGCTCGACTCGTCCTAAACTGGAGCTACAAAAGTAACAAGACACTCTTCCAATCACAGAGCCAGAGAGCTGTCAAACATTATGATGCATCGTGACGTCATTGGTAGATTTCGTGAAAATTACTAGGCAGCAAAATAGGTAAATCAGGAACCATTATTGAACTTCATATTTCTGGTCAGGTGAAGATGATCCCCTTCTAATGGGAGATGACCGTGGGCGTTATCTGTAGATATCTTAGTGAAATCAAATCTTAATTCATCTTCAAATTTTAATTATATTTTTTATCTTTGTTATTAAGGATTTATTATTTAAATGTTTCCTTCATTTAAATTTAAGTTTAGTTTTCATTAATATAGACCGAGAGTGGAGGAAACTATTGTTTGCTAGCCGATAATTAAAGAAAACTTACCATAAATCTTAATTCATCTTCACATTTTATTTTAATGAAAATTTTTATCTTCATTATAAGAATCTGTTATTTAAACTTATTGAAATTTAAGTTTAGTTTCCCCTACTTACGTGCAAAGAAAAATTAAACAATTTTTTTTAACCCTTTCAGTCCCAAAAATTTACTACACTACAGAAACATCTGATATTCACAAAATAAGCTTATTTTAGGTCAAAAATAAGAGTTCCACAAGAAAAAAAAAATTCATTTAAATTTATTATATGGTTTTGAAATAAAGCCAAAATTTTTTAACTGTGGAAAACAACAAAATAAAAATATATATATATAATACTACAAAAAATCTTAATATTTCCTAGTTCGCAGCGAAATCGCACTAGTAGTGACTCGCTATATTTTTATAGTTTTAGTTTAAATGTACAGCTGTGAAAATAAAAAAAAGTACCACTAGTGATTATTTCAGCCGTTAGTCACCCTATAGAATCGGACCTTCATGACATTGTAAACAAAATTTGTGGCACAAAATTTACATAAGGGGGCAATCTTCATATTAAAAATGTTACCAACTTTAAAATTTCCAATAGCAACACCCCTTTTTGAGTCCCTAATTCAAATCATTAATATATTTTAATACGAAATGCAAAATTTTGTTAGTTTTTAAGCATTCTTGGGGAAGTTAGAGACGTGCAAAGTTTAGGTGACATAAAAAGAGTTGCACATAAAACACTATCCCAATCTATTAATAACTAGCTGTAAAACCCGATGTTGCACGGGTAGAGGTGAAAAAATAATTTGACAGTCAATTTAACTACTCTTTTTCTTTCATTTAAGTTAAAAAAGTAAGATATGAAAATTAACCAGTAATTTTTTCCATTTAATTACCCATCTTGGATATAGTAATGAATAATATTAATTTCAAAAATACCTTTGATAAGAAGCTCAAATTAAAAAGAATACATATTTAAGTAAAAAAATAATCAATAAGAATTAAAAATAAGCTACTCCAGCAAACAGCAAACGATTTGCATTTTTTATATAGGTCAGTTCAATTCATCTTATCACTTAATCCGTTATAGAATAATAATTATCTTATAATTATGTTGCCGTTACCGTTCGTTATGAAGTACAGAATTACTTATATTACCTTAAAAATTCAAAATTTTAAAAATGCTATAAAATTCACCGATAAAGTCTTCGTAATTTAATAAAAATTTCAAATCCATAAAAGTCATATTTTTTAGTTCTTTTTTACGAATTTGGCGAGGAAAAGATATAGCTACCAACACACACACATTCAGCTCTCGTGCGATGACCTTCGCCCAATCGTTTTAAATGACTCGAAATTTCATTTCAATGTTAATTCAATGGGAAATTCGTCGACAATTATGTCCACCCGATCGTACAGACGGACGGACAAAAAGTTGTGAAAGTTGGGTGTCTGAAAAAAGAATTTTTAAGATCGGATTGATAGAATCGATTTTGGAAGAGGGGTACGGACGGACAGACAGACGGACATCGACACCCATTTTTTATATTAAAAAATGTTTTGAAAAGTATATAAAAGGGCTGAAAATTACCATTACAATTCATTAGATAGACTGTTTTCGAAAAGCAAATAAGTTACAAAAACAAACAGCCATTTTAAAATCTTTCTTTAAACTTGCTCAATCTTACAAAAATAAAAAGCATGTTTCCATACTTACTACATTTGTTGAAAATGGTCTTCGGTTTAAGGACAATGAATTGTAGTTATATTTTAATTATGTAACAATTGAATTATTCGTTAGCAAAGCTCCTTCTACAGTCTACACCAAGTTGGGAAATAACGCGGGATGTCTATGGGAGAGAGTGGCTCAACTGGTTCGGTGCATTTTCGGCCTTCAGCGTATCGCAGCGCCTCTAGCGGGACAAAGTCAGTGAGCATTAAAAACTGTCCCATAGACTTAACAAGGGAAGAGAAAAGGGAGGGGAGGTGTTAGACTTCCCTTAAAGAAATCACCATTTCGGTACTTTTCAGCACAAGATCCTTCCTGGGGATATTCTTGTGCCGTAATTTAAGATCCTCTTCATTATTAGGTGCTTTAAACAAGGAAAATCGATAGCTAATTTAAGTTTTATATCCAGTTTTGCAGCCCGGCACATAAAGCTTTTCCGTCATTTTCGGCCTTCAGCGTATTGCAGCGCCTCTAGCGGGAAAAACCTTGGCTCCGATTGAATGTATGGTGTGTCCTAACTTGGTGTAGAAGGAGCTTTGTCGTTAGCAAACACTCATAAACAAAAAACAACGCTTTTTTTTACTACAGCTTCGGATGTGCTTACTGGTTTTGAGGTACTGATCTCTAAGGTTAATGGATCGCCGAAAGCACTCTTCCGCTAAGTTAAAGTTTGAAATTCTATTTTTCTCTCAGGTCAATCTCAAATTTCCGTCTTTCAATGGGACATTATGGGAAAAATTGCCTTATTTTAAAAAAATGATGCGCATTAAGTTTTTCGTTGTTTTGTAAAGTATCCATGTAAGAATTGTAGTTTTTCAACCATTGTAAACGTGTCATGGTCCAATAAATACAATAAAATTATTGTATTATCTATGTATTGATTAGTTTTGAAAATTGTAGTTGATTTAAAATATGTTCCCACTATATTTTTTTTATTAAAACAATATTTTTCTTAATTTTGAATTTAAATACGCCAATTAAAACAAAACCAAATAAACAAAATTTAGCGCCCACATTCTTAAGTTTATTCTTACCATTGATTTTTAAGAAATATTTGACAAAAAACTAACTTAAAAAGCAGTTATTTGTTTAAAGATATCTAAATGAATATTAAAATTTCCCATGAGTTCTTTTTATTGAAGTTCTTAAGCCCATTTCACACCTTGTCACAACTACTTGCAACTCCCATAGGACACCGTGCATTAAAAAGTTGCACTCAAGTCGTGAGATTTTTTCGTGCAAGCACGAAAAAATCTCTGTTGCATGCACCCTTAGCCAATCAGCACTCAGTATTTCTTTGGCTGCATTGTAGAGAACTAGACTTCGCCAACTGGTTGTTTGTTTACTTTTTACGACGCCAACTTTCCTTGCTTGCAAAAATCTGCGCAATTAAAAATGAGTAGTAAATGGATGGCAAAAATGGAAATTGATCTAATTAAAGAAGTTCGGAAACATAAATTTCTGTTTCATGCAAAAGATGCCTATAGTTTGATTAAAATTTGCTTTCAAAAAGATGAAACTTGCCAAATTGTGAGATAAATAATTTTTTGTGGAACCCGAAAAACCAGGTTACCACAAGTTGCGAGTTGCAGTTGCAAGTAGTTGTGCAGGTGTGAAATGGGCTTTATGAGTTATGAAAAGATATGACTTTATTGATTAACAAAAAATTAGGGGCCGTAGCACCACACGACTTTCAAATACCGCTCCATAAATACACATGAAAAAGAATTACCTCAAAAGGCAATTTTAATAGAGTTGCTGCAACCACGTGACCTATTCTTAACTGGATCACAGTAATTGCATCTGGCAACCCCTGCAACCGGATCGTTAGGACATACGAATCCGTTCTTCTATTGTGTTGATGCTGGATCTTTCTTTTAGTTACTCTAAATAATATTTGGTATAACATTCAATCATTAAAAAGACATTTTCGACGTCCTCTATTCCTAATACAATTTATAATGCAGCAAAACGATGACATTTTTAATATTAAAAAGAGAAAACCAGCAATATATGTACACTTTTTCACAGTATTTTGCCGAAGCACGTGCGTTTGTATGCTCTTAGAAAAATTGGCCACACTCGTGCAACCAATTTCATCCAATCAGCGATCGTCAGGGGTGCAGAGGAAAAGAGGTGAGGAAAAGGGGTGCAACAGCTCTATAGCTTTTAAACCTAAAAAGTTCTATGAAAGCACCCTTTGCGCATGCGTATTTTTTTAACCTTAATTTTTGATTAGGTTAGGTTTGAATTATCCTCGCACTAGAGCTACACGAGGGCTATTGGCGAAGGGCGTCGTATTTTAGAACCACGGTCAGGTGACGAGCCAGCGAGTCAGGTGACGATTTAACGTGCACTCCCTTACACGGGGTATTGTTCGTCGGACATTTTTGGCTGCACGGGCCGTTTATAGGTCGGCAGCTATTTTGGCGATGTCCGGACCCGAACCTGGGACCTTCCGCATGCTAAGCGAGAGCTTAACCGACTGGGCTCCCCAACCCCCTTAATTTTTTATGTCCAATAGGTACTGGGAATGCTTTTGCCAAATGTGAAGTTTGCCTTTATAATCGTCCGATTTGTACTAAGGATCCGTGTACCAAATTTGAAGACCGTAGCTTTTTTGCTTAAAGTTGTAGAATGGTCTCACACAAATAGACCAATATTCGAAAAACTTTTTTTTAAAATCAGTAATGAGCAAAGGCAGGGGGGAACCTGGTGGTTAGTGTCTCGGAAGGTCCCGCGATCGCGTCCCGATACCACTGAAAACCCACCGAGTATATGCGGAGTACGCGTGCTCGTTAAATCTGCGGGTACAAAAGTCTCGTCGGCGGTCATAGCGCAGTTTCCTACGGGAACAGTTTCCTGGACACTATTTCCCTCTCCTTCAGGGACACGTCTAAAATGTGGAGGTGGCGATGGGATAGATGGCAGCATCTGTCACTTGTGTGATGTGTCTGTCTTACTTGACGAAGGTTTATAAGCGGGTCTCTGACAAAAGCACACAAACCTAAAAATATATGTCTACCAACTATCAACCATCCGCAAAGAGCATCATACAAAAAGACAAAAAGTGACAAAATTTAATTAATTGATTGCGCAATCCCTTACAGCGCAATACAAACCGCGCGATTGTGTGATGAGGCCTAATTTCGCCGTTTTTACAATGCATCACGCGTTACTGGTTCCTAAAAAATGTTCCTGCAATAAAAACTGCATCTTTAATATGCTTCCTCTATGAATATATACCTCATGTCTGCCAGAAATTATCAATACATATCCAGCTATAAACTTATGCTAGCAAAACTGTTAAAAAGTTTTAATTAGTCAATATTATATATATATATATATATATATATATATATATATATATATATATATATATATATATATATATATATATAATATATATATATATATATATATATATATATATATATATATATATATATATATATATATTTTATTGGTCGAATTATCTCATGGTGGCGTACGGCATGCCATGTGCGAGGGCTTGCGAACTGCCTTATGGGATACTGGTTCAAAAGTGGCTTCACTTTTCCCCCAGGGGCAGATTTGCTACTTTCTAAATCTATGTTGAAAGAGATCGAAACAGGTTATTCCAATGGGGGACATTCACGCCATATCCACCTGAGCTTCAATTCCAAATCGCTGTGGGGGAAAAAGCAGTTAGACAGGTTTGAGCAGTAGGAAAACATTAGCACGTGTTTCGATAGCTGTATGGGATAACATTACCACGTGCTTCCCGAGCTGATGCATAACAAACCGCGTGACGTCATATGAATGTTCCCCATAGCACGGGCTCCAAAGCAAGCAAAGTATAGCTTCTAAAGTTGACTTAATATTGGAAAGATTTTGTAACATAACAGTAAGAGAGTGAACATAATGAACTTCATTCGCTCATATTGTGAACTAAGATTATTTCACTGACTAGATCCTTCAATGGAGAGCTATGAAACTTTTTGCCGACATCAAACGCATGCAATATATCATACATATTGCAAACTATAAAGTATTTTTAGAAAATGCAAAATAAGGATTGCAAAAACAAATCGTGTCTCAGTACATAGCGAAATTTAACTATAGTTAAACATTTACACCCTTACATTTGAAGTTAATATCTGGCTGCAAGTAGTAGTTCCTTTTACATATTTTTTGTCGTGAATGTATTTTTTGTATTAATTTTCATTTGTAAATATTTCTTTAAATCAAGGTCGAATTAACATTGCTAGATTCAGAATGGCAGTTTTACCATAGCCAGGGCCGGATTAAGCAGTGTAGGGGCCTGTAGGCAGTTGATTTGAAGGGGCCCTTGACTACCCCCCTACCTAAGTTGTCTTTACGACTTTTAAAAAAATTCTACACATTTTTTTTCATTGTATATCAGAACTCACATAAATAAAATCAATAGAATCCAAATTTTTAAATTGTGCAACAGTAAGTTGTTAAATTGCTTTGCAACATATTATTTATACTATTGTGCGTAAAAAATATTAATTTTATTAATACCAATAAATCTAAATTGCTAATTTATTATGATATATAGATTAACAATTATATTAAGTAGTAAAAATAAAATAATTCATTAGATATCAAATAATTTAACTATAATGATTTAAAGCTATAAACTTTAAAAAAAATATTATAGAACACTTAAACCATTTCTTCTAATTAAAGTTAAATGGGGATATTTCTCATGATGTCACGCTCTCCACCTAGCGATTTCATTGGTTATTTTGTTTTCTTTGTAAAAGTGTTAAAATTAACCTCCTATTTATAGTTAGAAAACACAAATTTCACGTGTATTGGGGAAATCAAAAGCTACCTATTATCGATATAATAACGATATCTACCGATATTATACATAAATAATGCCGAAATAGATAATAACAAATATAAATCTAACATTAGATCCTACGTTTTGAAGACTTTCGTAATTAAAAGTGCTGAATTTTCTTTTACAAAATTAAATAATTTTGGTTATTTAATTTAAATAATCAAACTGGCCCACGCGGCAGCCATGTTGAGATGTGTTCGAAAAGTTTTGCAGAAGGAAACAGTACTTTATTTATAAAATTGCGGTTTTTTAGAAGCTGCCATATCGAAGTCTATGGCTAAGTAGCCTTAAGAATTTTTTTAGGCGTTGCACTTTCGTAATTCATATATTATATACGTAGGATCCTTTTTTTGGGAACTTCAATTTCTCTTCATTGATTTTTTTTTATGTCAAACTCAATTTATCTTAATAAACACTTTTTAGTGGCCCATAAATAAGTATCAGTAGTTAAAATAATAAAACACTTTTTTGCTCAATTTTACTAATTTAGTAATTTTTTATATTAATTAATAAAAATTATTTTTAATTATTATTTAATTAGTCATTTATTATGAAGACGAAATACGAATTTTAATATGTACAATATTTTTTTTTAAGACTTAAAAAAAAGAATGATAGAATTGAATTACGATCTATTTATAAGTGCGTATTGAGAAAGATTGAGCTATGCAATTTTCTTCGCTGAATAAAAATCGAGCTATAAAAAAAATTAATAGTTAAGTAATCATAAAAGTACTATCAATGTTTTTTTTAAAGCTTCTAGCCATAGACTCTGATACAAACCCCGCAATTTCAGTACAGTTCTGTTCTACATAACTCTCTGAGCTGACCTCAACATAACGGGAGAAAGCAGTGAAGAAAGGAGCTCTTTCCCATGTCTCCGAAGTCCAGCTCCTCTAGCTAGAAAGTGTGCGGCCCAAGGATTCACTATCTAAATCTGAATGTTCCAACCCCCCACCTTTCTTGGGCTTTCTTTGTTACTGGCCCATGTCATCCTTTCCCAAAACACACCCCTACAGGGTTTTTCCTTATCTAAGATCATAAATTCCACAATCACAACACAACCCCAAATGTTGGTTGCAAAAAAAAAAAAAATGAAAATTCCCTTCTGAAAGCTGCGAGTATACTTCTCTACACCACCAGTTCGGGGAAATAGGAGGGGGTTATTTCGAGAGAATTGATCAGTGAGAGGGAGAGGAAGTGATCAGGGAGGAATTTTGCTTTCTCGACTTTTCTTCTGACAATGTAATTGTATCGGACCATTTTTATTGCTTCATATAACCACATGTTGTGAGGGGTGGGTGTGAGTCTGGGGCCCCTTTTAGGGTTTATATTGACGTGTTGTGTTTGTTTTTCCAATTCGAGCGATGAAAATTCCCAACTTAAAAAAAATCTTTTCGGGAGCAAAAACATAAATTCTGAGTGTCCCCCTTTTGACTTGGAAGTTGCGGGGCCCCTAAAATGCACGGGGCCTGTAGGCGAGTGCCTAAGTTGCCTAATTGGTAATCCGGCCCGGACCATAGCATAGAGTACTTACCAAATAAATATACAATGAAATCTATCCTTCTTATCAATTAGATAAATCTAACCGAAGTTAAATTCATCCATTTTTGAAATTTTACTGGAATCAGTGGAAATTTCAAAAACAGGTTTGCTCGAATCCCTACATTTTCCCAAAAGACATTTTTGGGAAATAGGCAGCTATTGCATTTTACCTGCCCACGTCAGGCTAAATATCATGCAGCACAATTCAAAATTTTGAGGCTTCTATACCAAAACCAAGCTTAAATTTGCAGCAGAGAAATGTACTGAGCGGAGGAAACTGGGTAAACAACCCGGCTGGCGCCGCAATTTTGCGTACTCTGATTGGCTGCTCCTTTCGACCCTGATATTCGTGCGGCCTGTTACGTCAAAATCAAAGGAAAAAATAATTAAATAACACTCTAACTGAAGCTTAACTAATAAAAATAATAAATTTATGTCTTGAAAATAACAAATCAATTTGTTTATTGAATGTGAAATACCTTTTTGTAATAGGTTCTCGCACTCAAAAATGAGAACTATTTACCCTTTTTCTCGTAGAACATTTGTATACTGAAAACTTAAGGTCGGTTTTGGTATATAATGCTTGTCAGTCCACGTTTTTGGCCTTTCGACTAAATATCTTAACCCTTTCAGTCCCAGTGATGCCATTGGCATCATCACTTTCAATATTTTTTTTCTAAATGTTTATGTCCGGTTATGACATCCAAACACACATCATTGGATTCTTCACACTCTGTTCTATTAGACAATATTTTACATGAATCTTAATAGAAATCAGAACTACTATTTTTTTATTCCGAAAATAGCTAACAAGCGTTTCACCTGATTTTTGAAAAGTTCACTTCAGTTCCTCATATTTAAAACACAATTTTAACTATTTCGGTTAAAATAATAATAATTATTTTTTAATAATATGGTCGGATACCTTAAAATATATAACTCGAAGTGTTTTTAGGTCATATATATACTTATTTTGCTGTTTTCCACAGTTAACAAATTTTGGCATTATTTCAAAAACCATATAAAAAATTAAAATTAATTTTTTTTCTTATGGAAATCTTATTTTTGGGACTGAAAGGGTTAATACAAACGTCACATGTATCAGGTTTCCTTCCTGTGTGAGTTAGAAAACGGCTTTAAGCATTAGAATAAATTCCTTTGCAAGATTCACAATCACAATTTTTGTTGTTGTTGTTGTGCGTTTGAGAAGATGCCTTCGAAGGGCAGACTTGAGACGAAAACCCAAGAACACACTTCCCAACTATGTGGCCTTTCTCCTGTGTGTGTGCGATGATGGATTTGAAGGTGTGACTTTTGACTAAATAGCTTGTTACACCAAATGAGTCTTTTCTCCTGTGTGTGTTAGAAGATGCCTTCGAAGAGTAGACTTATCACTAAATCGCTTGTTACACACATCACAACAATGTGGCTTTTCTCCAGTGTGTATGAGACGAAGGTTTTTGAAGGTGAGACTTTCGACTAAATTGCTTGTTACACAGTTCACAACTATGTGGCTTTTCTCCTGTGTGTGTTAGAAGATGTCTTTGAAGGTGTGACTTTCGACTAAATAGCTTGTTACACCTAATGAGTCTTTTCTCCTGTGTGTGTTAGAAGATGTCTGCGAAGATTAGACTTTACACTAAATTGCTTGTTACACACATCACAACTATGTGGCTTTTCTCCTGTGTGTGTTAGAAGATGTCCTCGAAGAGTAGACTTTTCACTAAATTGCTTGTTACACAGTTCACAACAATGTGGCTTTTCTCCAGTGTGTATGAGACGATGGTTTTGAAGTAGTGACTTTCGACTAAATTGCTTGTTACACAGTTCACAACTATGTGGCTTTTCTCCTGTGTGTGTTAGAAGATGCCTTCGAAGAGTAGACTTATCACTAAATCGCTTGTTACACAGTTCACAACAATGTGGCTTTTCTCCTGTGTGTGTTAGAAGATGTCCTCGAAGAGTAGACTTTTCACTAAATTGCTTGTTACACAGTTCACAACAATGTGGCTTTTCTTTAGTGTGTGTGAGACGATGTAATCGAAGAGTGGACTTTTCACTAAATTGCTTGCTACACAGTTCACAACAATGTGGCTTTTCTCCAGTGTGTATGAGACGATGGTTTTGAAGGTGGGACTTTCGACTAAATTGTTTGTTACACAGTTCACAACTATGTGGCTTTTCTCCTGTGTGTGTTAGAAGATGTCCTCGAAGAGTAGACTTTTCACTAAATTGCTTGTTACACAGTTCACAACAATGTGGCATTTTTCCTGTGTGTGTTAGAAGATGTCTTCGAAGAGTAGACTTCTCACTAAATTGCTTGTTACACAGTTCACAACTATGTGGCTTTTCTCCTGTGTGTGTTAGAAGATGCCTTCGAAGAGAAGACTTATCACTAAATCGCTTGTTACACAGTTCACAACAATGTGGCTTTTCTCCTGTGTGTGTTAGAAGATGTCTTCGAAGAGTAGACTTTTCACTAAATTGCTTGTTACACAGTTCACAACAATGTGACTTTTCTCCAGTGTGTATGAGACGATGGTTTTGAAGGTGGGACTTTCGACTAAATCGCTTGTTACACAGTTCACAACAATGTGACTTTTCTCCAGTGTGTATGAGACGATGGTTTTGAAGGTGGGACTTTCGACTAAATCGCTTGTTACACAGTTCACAACAATGTGACTTTTCTCCTGTGTGTGTTAGAAGATGCATTTGAAGGGCCGATTTCGTTTTAAATTCCTTAGAACATTCTTCACATGTGTATTTCTTTTTAACAGTGCTTGTTAAAATGTTTTTCACAGACGACATTTTGATAAAATCTCAGGAAAATTCTAGAAGGATTAGCTTGTTTTGATAACTTACTTCAGGTTATTTTCAGTTGAAGTTTTGGTACCGATCACTTTCATTCAGTTTTGTATTGAAGTAGTATACAATGAAGTAGCCTTGCTGGAAAACCTTGAATATAACAAAATAGCAAGTTACAAAAATATAAAACATTGATTGCACACACATAAATTAGGTCAAGCACAAAGGGAAAGGGAGGGCTACGTCCCAATGTAACGGATCGTGCTGTGGAGGGATAATTGTTTGTGTTATCGGAAAATTTCACTTTGAAAAAATATCTTTCAAAGTTTTGGATAATTTTTTTTATAATAAAAATCACTTCATTTCAAAAAGATGACGAGGAGACCATTACAAGCCACAATGTTGGCATTATTAGTCTCTGATATTATCCAGTTTACCTCCTCTTCCTTACAGCCTCTACTGAACATCGCTGAATAGCTACTAAAGGCGCGTACTGCAGGCATGAAAGTGCAAACTAACTAATCAAAAAGGCTGAACTCTGAATTAAATTTTTTGGTGCACTATCGGCATAACGACATACAAACCAATTAAAAATGTATTTATATAAGTTTTTATTAAATGCACACATAGAAAATAATGCTTAACTAATGTAATTTAGCTTTACTTTAAATCTGTATATCGATGCCACATTAAATTATATTTAATTTTTAAAAATCTGATCATTTGAGGAGATTAGATCATAACTTCACATTGCAAGGAGGGTTCGATTTAACAGGGAGGGATGAGTATTGAGTAGCAATAACTGCAGAACAAATCAATCTTTGTGTAGCATTTGATTAATTTTTTTAGCAATATAGCCTTACAATACAATGATAATTTTTTTATTAATCAGGCCATTACGAATTTAAATATTATCTAATACTATACTACAGTCGAACCCCGCTATAGTGAACCCGGGATATAGTGAACCCTCGCTTATAGTGAACCTTTTTAGTGGTCCCTTCCGAACTCCTAAAAACCAATGTTATTTTATATGGATATAGTGAACTACTTAGAAAATGGGAGTTCGGTTATAGTGAACTTAAATTTCCTTTCCTTATTATTTTTTGGTTCAGTTCTCCATATTTTAAGATACACTGTAAATGGCAAGTGGCAGCGAGAAAGCAATCTTTAACAACGTGTCATATTTCAACCTGTCCTTCCCCTCTTATTGTACTCAAACTGGACCTGTTTAAAAGTAAACATACCTTTTCTCTCTCCCCCCCCCCCCCTTCTGGGTTCCAGGAATCACCCTTTCTTTTCGAACCATTATTCATATTCCACATCCCACCTATCCACACTTTTGTGGAAGGCTTGTCTCCATAATACGACAATGCCCTTTCCTGGACGATTTGTCACGGCTTGTACGACAATACGCACTGGTGTTGCAACTTCTTCTCCGGAGTTGAATGAAGCCATTCTTCTTCCCAGCTATACATTCTTCCTTTTCAACTACCCCTTGAAAACTGGGGATAAGTGGAACCACAGATACGGAACTGTCCAATTGTCCAATTCACATGCACTTATCTGTTACTCTTATTTCCTTGAGAAATCGTAAACAATACAAAATTACCAACTTATTTCACAGAACGTAGGCATGTAGATTATAGAGGTAACAAATTAAATTCATTATTACTTAATTATATGTATTTACATTCTTTTAGTACCAATAACTATTTTGAGAAAATTTCAAAAATTAATTAATTTTTTGAAAATTTATTAAATAATTAAATTATTTATTCAATTAATTCAAGGTATGCAAAATCCTTATTATTCTTATAAAAGCGTATAAAAATATAGCGATATATAAATATATCGTATAATACTTTGTTCCAGAAAAATTGGATATAGTGAACCCTCGGATATAGTGAACCAATTGTTGGTTCCGTAGAGGGTTCACTATAGCGGGGTTCGACTGTACTAAATGTACGCTTGATTTTAAAAAAAAATCTTGACTGCCTTTTGGGATTGAAATCCCTAATTTTTGGTTTTTCAATACATATCCTTAATAACATGGTTTATACAAAATTAAAAAAAAAATTCAAATACTTCACTATCCCAAAAAAATTTAAGGACTCGAAATTCACTAACAACCTAAATATATAAAGCATGTATAAGCGGACGCTCAATTTTTTAAAAACTAAAAACAAACCCCAGTACTCTAACTATTAGTAATTACATTTTTAATTTTCAATTTCTACTTTGGAATGAACGAATTTTTAAATAAAAGGTAACAGAATAAAGAGTTAATCCCATTTCTCCGAAACGGTCCTGGACATAAGCCCGACAGCGAAAACCCGACAGGACATAATCTTTACAGAAAACTAATGCCGACCAACCATTAAATTAATGCCGACTTGATAAATTAAGGGCAATTTAATTTGTGAATTTTTTTTTTGCTGTCGGGATTTTGGGTCTTCTTAAGAACTTCAATAAAAAGAACTCATGGGAAATTTTAATATTCATTTAGATATCTTTAAACAAATAACTGCTTTTTAAGTTTGTTAAGCTAGTCCAAACCGAAGTAGAAAAAAGGTTCAAACATAAACAAAAAGTATTTAATTAATTCTGGCTGTTCTTGTGATCATGACTCACGGACACCTGCAAGTCAGACACTCGATCAGAAGAAAACGTTCTGGTTGCTCGACTCATCTTAAACTGGAGCTACAAAAGTAACAAGACACTCTTCCGATCACAGAGCCAGAGAGCTGTCAAACATTCTGATGCAATGTGACGTCATCGGTAGATTTCGTGAAAATTACTAGGCAGCAAAATAGGTAAATCAGGAACCATTATTGAACTTCATATTTTTGGTCAGGTGAAGATGATCCCCTTCTAATGGGAGATGCCCGTGGGCGATATCTGAAGATATCTTAGTGAAATCAAATCTTAATTCATCTTCAAATTTTAATTATATTTTTTATCTTTGTTATTATGAATTTATTATTTAAATGTTTCCTTCATTGAAATTTAAGTTTAGTTTTCATTCATATAGATCGAGAATGGAGGAAACTATTGTTTGCTAGCCGATAATTAAAGAAAACTCGCCATAAATCTAGGAGCAGCTTGATGAGTTGGGTCCCAGTAAGCGACAGGATAATAAAAGCTCGGTTCTACTCAAAACATGCAAAACTATCAATCATACAAGTATACGCCCCCACAAATGATGCTGACGAGGAACAGAAAACAGGATTCTATGACCAGCTACAAAGGATATTGGATGAGACTCACAAACATGACATACTATTAGTAATGGGTGATTTAAATGCCAAGATTGGTAAAAGAGTGACCAATGAGGAACGTGCAATTGGCAATGAGGCTATTGGAGACCAAAATGAAAATGGAGAGTTGTTTACAACGCTATGCGAGATGAATGATCTCAGCATAGGTGGAAGCTTTTTCAAACATAAGGACATTCACAAAATAACGTGGATTTCACCGGATGGTAAAACCGGAAATCAGATTGATCATATCTCAATAAATGGCAAATACAAGAGATCTTTGCAGGACGTACGAGTTAAAAGAGGTGCTGACGTAGCATCCGACCACTTTCTGCTTGTAGGGATTGTAAAATTGAAATTATGCAAAATCCCAGGGCACAAAATGAATAAAAGAATTAGGTACAACTTAGAAAAATTGAAAGAGCCAGATTTAAAGCAAATGTTTTCAATTGAGCTACATAACAAATTTGCAGCATTAACTGACCTTAATGAAGAAAACGAAGAAGATTCTGGACAGGTTGAAGAGACTTGGAAGAAATGTAAGGAAACATACAATAATACAGCAGAAGAGATCTTGGGCATAAATAAGAGGAAAACAAAAAGAGAGTGGATATCTGGTGAAACTCTCAAACGTGTAGAAGAAAGAAAAAATTTAAAGGGCAAAATAAATAGCACAAAATCGGAAAGAATAAAACAGATGGTAAGAAAGCAATACGAAGAAGTGCACAAGAGCGTCAAACGATCCGCCAGAACTGACAAAAGAAACTTTTTCCGTGCACTTGCAGAAGAAGCTCAGAGAGCTAATGATGTCGGTGATATCGGAGAAGTTTATAAAATTATCAAGAAACTGGGCAGTGTTAAACCAAATAATGATTGTGCTGTTAAAGATAAAAATGGCAAACTCCTCACTCAAGAAAAAGAAATCGCAAGTAGATGGAAGGAATACTTTGAAGAACTTTTAAACGTTACCACCACTTTAGGTGAAAGTGAAGTTGAATCTCCCTTTGAACACCAAGTTCAACTTGATATTGATATGGAAGACATTACTATAGAGGAAATTAAACTAGCAATAAAGTTACAAAAGAACAGGAGGACTGGTGGAAATGATTTCATCACTGCCGAGCTCATAAAAGCTGATATCGATGTATCTGCGGCAGCACTCCATAAGCTGTTTAACCTCATTTGGAAAGGAGAAAAGGTCCCTTTATCGTGGAGGGAATCTCAAATTGTAAAAATTCCAAAAAAAGGAAACCTAACGGAATGCAACAACTGGAGAGGAATCAGCCTCCTCTCAGTACCCGGAAAGATTTTCTCGAGAGTCATCATTAACAGAATTAAGAAGAAAATCGATGACATCCTTAGGGTAGAACAGACTGGATTCAGAAGTGGAAAGAGCACTGTGAACCAAATATTTATTCTTCGAAACATAATTGAGCAGTGTGTCGAACGAAATGAGACAATTTATTTAAACTTTATAGACTTTTCTAAGGCTTTCGATAGCATTGACAGAGAAAGTCTGTGGAAAATATTGGGGTTCTATGGAATTCCAAAAAAAATCATAAACATCATAAAGGATATGTACAATAGAAGTAGTGCCCAGGTACTGGTAAATGGTAATATGACTGAAAAATTTGAAATTAAAACAGGGGTAAGACAAGGCTGCGTGTTATCGGGGTTATTGTTTATCATTGTTTTGGATTGGGTAATGAGAAAAACTGTAGGATCCATACATAGAGGAATAAGATGGGATTTTAACACATTTCTTGAGGACCTAGAGTTCGCAGATGATATTGTTCTGATGTCATCCAGATTCCAAGATATGCAGGAAAAAACTAGTCATCTCGAAGAGAATGCAAAAAAGGTTGGTTTAGCAATAAATGAAATTAAAACCAAAGTTATGAAAATTAACAGTAAAAATAGGACAAAAGTTATCATCAACTCAAAAGAAATTGAAGAAACAGATAGTTTTACATACCTCGGTTCCATTGTTGACACACTGGGTGGAACAGATGAAGATCTCAAATGTAGGATTAAAAAAGCGCAAAATGCTTTTAGAATGCTTTTCAAGGTTTGGAAGTCGTCAAACTTAAACATTTCTCTTAAACTAAAAATCTATAACGCAATTATTAAATCTATACTACTTTATGGCAGTGAAACTTGGAAAATTACAAAACAACAGGAAAATAAACTCAACGCATTTCATACTAAATGTTTAAGAAAGATCCTAAAAATTTATTGGCCAGAAAAAATATCAAACCATAATCTATATATTAAAACAGCTGACAAACCCTTGACAATAGACATAAAGAGAAAGAGATGGCGTTGGGTCGGCCATGTACTAAGAATGAGCCCCGATTCTAATGAACGGATAGCTTTAACTTGGTCGCCAGACGGTAAAAGGAGGAGGGGACGACCAAGACTGACGTGGAGAAGAAGCATCTTAAAGGAGCGAGACCATCTTGGTTGGCCAAGCTGGGCAGTTGCCAGGGAGGCCGCACTGAACCGGAGGAACTGGATTTCATCAATTGCGGCCTCATGCGCCTATAAGGCGTGACGAGTCGCAAGGCAAGGCAAGGCCATAAATCTTAATTCTTCTTCACATTTTATTTTAATGAAAATTTTTATCTTCATTATAAGAATCTGTTATTTAAACTTATTGAAATTTAAGTTTTGTTTCCCCTACTTAGGTGCAAAGAAAAATTAAACAATTTTTTTTTTTCAAAATTTCGGAGACATGCTATGATGATCCCATTTGAAATATTTTCTGATTCTTAGCCTAATTGCATGCATGTCTAGTTATTTTTATAATACAATTGTGGTTCAAGACGGATCTTTGAACCAAACTACAAAAAATCGTAATATTTGCTAGTTTGCAGCGAAATCGCACTAGTAGTGACTCGCTATATTTTTATAGTTTTAGTTTAAATGTACAGTTGTGGAAATAAAAAAAGTACCACTAGTGATTATTTCAGCCGTTAGTCACCCTATATAATCGGACCTTTATGACATTGTGAACAAAATTTGTGGCACAAAATTTACATAAGAGGCCAGGGCCATCTTCATATTAAAAATGTTACCAACTTAAAAATTTCCAATAGCAACACCCCGTTTTGAGTCCCTAATTCAAATCATTAATATATTTTAATACGAAATGCAAAATTTTGTTAGTTTTTAAGCATTATTGGGGAAGTTAGAGACATGCAAAGTTTAGGTGACATAATGTTAAAAGAGTTGCACATAAAACACTATCCCAATCTATTAATAACTAGCTGTAAAACCCGACGTTGCACGGGTAAAGGTGAAAAAATAATTTGATAATCAATTTAACTACTTTTTTCTTTCATTTTAGTTACATAAGTAAGATATGAAGATTACCCAGACGGACGGACAAAAAGTTGTGAAAGTTAGGTGTCTGAGGTTATAAATTTCCAATAAAAAAAGATTTTTTAAGATCGGATTGATAGAATCGATTTTGGAAGGGGGGTACAAACGGACAGACAGACGGACATTCGACACCTATTTTTTATATTGAAAAATGTTTTGAAAAAAATAAGTTACAAAAACAAACAGCCATTTTAAAACCTTTCTTTAAACTTGCTCAATCTTACAAAAATAAAAAGCAAGTTTCAATACTTACTACATTTGTTGAAAATGGTCTTCGGTTTAAGGACAATGAATTGTAGTTATATTTTAATTATGTAACATTTGAATTATTCGTTAGCAAACACTCATGGACAAAAAACAACGCTTTTTTTACTACAGCTTCGGATGTGCTTACTGGTTTTGAGGTACTAATCTCTAAGGTTAATGGATCGCCGAAAGAATTCTTCCGCTAAGTTAAAGTTTGAAATCCTCTTTTTCTCTCAGGTTAATCTCAAATTTCCGTCTTTCAATGGGACATTATGGGAAAAATTGCCTTATTTAAAAAAAAAAAAAAATGATGTGCATTAAGTTTTTCGTTGTTTGGTAAAGTATCCATGTAAGAATTTTTTTTAACCATTGTAGACGTGTCATGGTCCAATAAATACAATAAAATTATTATCTATATATTGATTAGTTTTGAAAATTGTAGTTGATTTAAAATATGTTCCCACTATTTTTTTTATTAAAACAATATTTTTCTTAATTTTGAATTCAAATACGCCAATTAAAACAAAACCAAATAAACAAAATTTAGCGCTCCCATTCTTAAGTTTATTCTTACCATTGATTTTTAATAAATATTTGACAAAAAACAAACTTAAAAAGCAGTTATTTGTTTAAAGATATCTAAATGAATATTAAAATTTCCCATGAGTTCTTTTTATTGAAGTTCTTAAGCCCATTTCACACCTTGTCACAACTACTTGCAACTCCCATAGGACACCGTGCTTTAAAAAGTTGCACTCAAGTCGTGAGATTTTTTCGTGCAAGCACGAAAAAATCTCTGTTGCATGTACCCTTAGCCAATCAGCACTCAGTATTTCTTTGGCTGCATTGTAGAGAACTAGACTTCGCCAACTGGTTGTTTGTTTACTTTTTACGACGCCAACTTTCCTTGCTTGCAAAAATCTGCTCTGCGCAATTAAAAATGAGTAGTAAATGGATGGCAAAAATGGAAATTGATCTAATTAAGGAAGTTCGGAAACATAAATTTCTGTTTCATGCAAAAGATGCCTATAGTTTGATTAAAGTTTGCTTTCAAAAAGATGAAACTTGCTAAATTGTGAGATAAATAATTTTTTGTGGAACCCGAAAAACCAGGTTACCACTAGTTGTGAGTTGCAGTTGCAAGTAGTTGTGCAGGTGTGAAATGGGCTTTATGAGTTATGAAAAGATATGACTTTATTGATTAACAAAAAATTAGGGGCCGTAGCACCACACGACTTTCAAATACCGCTCCATAAATACACATGAAAAAGAATTACCTCAAAAGGCAATTTCAATAGAGTTGCTGCAAACACGTGACCTATTCTTAACTGGATCACAGAAATTGCATCTGGCAACCCCTGCAACCGGATCGTTAGGACACACGAATCCGTTCTTCTATTGTGTTGATGCTGGATCTTTCTTTTAGTTACTCTAAATAATATTTGGTATGACATTCAATCATTAAAAAGACATTTTCGACGTCCTCTATTCCTAGTACAATTTATAATGCAGCAAAACGATGACATTTTTAATATTAAAAAGAGAAAACCAGCAATATATGTACACTTTTTCACAGTATTTTGCCGAAGCACGTGCGTTTGTATGCCCTTAGAAAAATTGGCCACACTCGTGCAACCAATTTCATCCAATCAGCGATCGTCAGGGGTGCAGAGGAAAAGAGGTGAGGAAAAGGGGTGCAACAGCTCTATAGCTTTTAAACCTAAAAAGTTCTATGAAAGCACCCTTTGCGCATGCGTATTTTTTTAACCTTAATTTTTGATTAGGTTAGGTTTGAATTATCGTCGCACTAGAGCTACACGAGGGCTATTGGCGAAGGGCGTCGTATTTTAGAACCACGGTCAGGTGACGAGCCAGCGAGTCAGGTGACGATTTAACGTGCACTCCCTTACACGGGGTATTGTTCGTCGGACATTTTTGGCTGCACGGGCCGTTTATAGGTCGGCAGCTATTTTGGCGATGCCCGGACCCGAACCTGGGACCTTCCGCATGGTAAGCGAGAGCTTAACCGACTGGGCTCCCCAACCCCCTTAATTTTTTTTATGTCCAATAGGTACTGGAAATGCGTTTGCCAAATGTGAAGTTTGCTTTTATAACGTCCGATTTGTACTAAGGATCCGTGTACCAAATTTGAAGTCCGTAGCTTTTTTGCTTAAAGTTGTAGAATGGTCTCACACAAATAGACCAATATTCGAAAAACTTTTTTTTAAATCAGTAATGAGCAAAGGCAGTGGGGAACCTAGTGGTTAGTGTCTCGGAAGGTCCCGCGATCGCGTCCCGATACCACTGAAAACCCACCGAGTATATGCGGAGTACGCGTGCTCGTTAAATCTGCGGGTACAAAAGTCTCGTCGGCGCTCATAGCGCAGTTTCCTGGACACTATTTCCCTCTCCTTCAGGGACACGTCTAAAATGTGGAGGTGGCGATGGGATAGATGGCAGCATCTGTCACTTGTGTGATGTGTCTGTCTTACTTGACGAAGGTTTATAAGCGGGGGGGGGGGGGGGTAAAGAGGCTTCTTTCTCATTGAACACCCATACAATCGCCTTAACATTGGAGTTTCCCTTAGACACTAGCGCCCCTACGCAAAACTCGAGTGGAATGTGGAGGGAGGAAATGTATAGGAGGCAAAGAGGATAATAGTGGCGCCATCTTGTGAATTATTGCAAAACTACTGACAAACGTGGGTAAAAAGAGTATTACAGAGGGCAGTGGCGGCCAAGATTTGATCTGGCGACCTTTTCGACAAGAGCCGCGTGCTTTACCACTGAGCCAGGGAATCTTGTCTGAGGGGCGCGATCTAAAGTTCAAGTTGGGTGTTTCATTTCAAACTAGCGATTTTTATGAATATCGTCTTTATTTGTTATATTAATTGAAAATGGAAAAATAAAAGATTGAAATAAGTAAAAAAAATTTGTTCTTGTATTTATTTCTTTACACAATGCAATATTTTTCTTGCATACATAATTGAACTCAATAGAATTTTATCTTGAATAAAATTAAACATTTTTTTTTCTATAAACTTATGCTAGCAAAACTGGTAAAAAGTTTTAATTAGTTAATATTATATTTATATATATTAGTATTAGTCGAATTATCTCATGGTGCCATCTGGTGGCGCACGGCATGCCATGTGCGAGGGCTTGCGAACTGCCTTATGGGATACTGGGTTCAAAAGTGGCTTCACCTTTCCCCCTAGGGGCAGATCTGCAATCAATTAGATGAATCTAACCGAAGTTAAATTCATCCATTTTTGAAATTATACTGGAATCAGTGGAAATTTCAAAAACAGGTTTGCTCGAATCCCTACATTTTCCCAAAAGACATTTTTGGGAAATAGGCAGCTATTGCATTTTACCTGCCCACGTCAGGCTAAATATCATGCAGCACAATTCAAAACTATGAGGCTTCTATACCAAAACCAAGCTTAAGTTTGCAGCAGAGAAATGTACTGAGCGGAGGAAACTGGGTAAACAACCCGGCTGGCGCCGCAATTTTGCGTACTCTGATTGGCTGCTCCTTTCGACCCTGATATTCGTGCGGCCTGTTACGTCAAAATCAAAGGAAAAAATAATTAAATAACACTCTAACTGAAGCTTAACTAATAAAAATAATAAATTTATGTCTTGAAAATAACAAATCAATTTGTTTATTGAATGTGAAATACCTTTTTGTAATAGGTTCTCGCACTCAAAAATGAGAACTATTTACCCTTTTTCTCGTAGAACATTTGTATACTGCAAACTTAAGGTCGGTTTTGGTATATAATGCTTGTCAGTCCACGTTTTTGGACTTTCGACTAAATATCTTAACCCTTTCAGTCCCAGTGATGCCATTGGCATCATCACTTTCAATATTTTTTTTCTAAATGTTTATGTCCGGTTATGACATCCAAACACACATCATTGGATTCTTCACACTCTGTTCTATTAGACAATATTTTACATGAATCTTAATAGAAATCAGAACTACTATTTTTTTATTCCGAAAATAGCTAACAAGCGTTTCACCTGATTTTTAAAAAGTTCACTTCAGTTCCTTATATTTAAAACACAATTTTAACTATTTCGGTTAAAATAATAATAATTATTTTTTAATACCTTATATATATAACTCCTTACCTTAAAATATATAACTCGGATACCTTAAAATATATAACTCGAAGTGTTTTTAGGTCATATATATACTTATTTTGCTGTTTTCCACAGTTAACAAATTTTGGCATTATTTCAAAAACCATATAAAAAATTAAAATTAATTTTTTTTCTTATGGAAATCTTATTTTTGGGACTGAAAGGGTTAATACAAACTTCACATGTATCAGGTTTCCTTCCTGTGTGAGTTAGAAAACGGCTTTAAGCATTAGAATAAATTCCTTTGCAAGATTCACAATCACAATTTTTGTTGTTGTTGTTGTGCGTTTGAGAAGATGCCTTCGAAGGGCAGACTTGAGACGAAAACCCAAGAACACACTTCCCAACTATGTGGCCTTTCTCCTGTGTGTGTGCGATGATGGATTTGAAGGTGTGACTTTTGACTAAATAGCTTGTTACACCAAATGAGTCTTTTCTCCTGTGTGTGTTAGAAGATGTCTGCGAAGATTAGACTTTACACTAAATTGCTTGTTACACACATCACAACTATGTGGCTTTTCTCCTGTGTGTGTTAGAAGATGTCCTCGAAGAGTAGACTTTTCACTAAATTGCTTGTTACACAGTTCACAACAATGTGGCTTTTCTCCAGTGTGTATGAGACGATGGTTTTGAAGTAGTGACTTTCGACTAAATTGCTTGTTACACAGTTCACAACTATGTGGCTTTTCTCCTGTGTGTGTTAGAAGATGCCTTCGAAGAGTAGACTTATCACTAAATCGCTTGTTACACAGTTCACAACAATGTGGCTTTTCTCCTGTGTGTGTTAGAAGATGTCCTCGAAGAGTAGACTTTTCACTAAATTGCTTATTACACAGTTCACAACTATGTGGCTTTTGTCCTGTGTGTGTTAGAAGATGTCTGCGAAGATTAGACTTTACACTAAATTGCTTGTTACACACATCACAACTATGTGGCTTTTCTCCTGTGTGCATGAGACGATGGTTTTGAAGTAGTGACTTTCGACTAAATCGCTTGTTACACAGTTCACAACAATGTGGTTTTTCTCCTGTGTGTGTTAGAAGATGTCTTTGAAGTAGTGACTTTCGACTAAATTGCTTGTTACACAGTTCACAACAATGTGGCTTTTCTCCTGTGTGTGTTAGAAGATGTCCTCGAAGTGTAGACTTTTTACTAAATTGCTTGTTACACAGTTCACAACAATGTGGCATTTTTCCTGTGTGTATGAGACGATGGTTTTGAAGTAGTGACTTTTCTCCTGTGTGTGTTAGAAGATGTCCTCGAAGAGTAGACTTTTCACTAAATTGCTTGTTACACAGTTCACAACAATGTGGCTTTTCTTTAGTGTGTGTGAGACGATGTAATCGAAGAGTGGACTTTTCACTAAATTGCTTGCTACACAGTTCACAACAATGTGGCTTTTCTCCAGTGTGTATGAGACGATGGTTTTGAAGGTGGGACTTTCGACTAAATTGTTTGTTACACAGTTCACAACTATGTGGCTTTTCTCCTGTGTGTGTTAGAAGATGTCCTCGAAGAGTAGACTTTTCACTAAATTGCTTATTACACAGTTCACAACTATGTGGCTTTTGTCCTGTGTGTGTTAGAAGATGTCTGCGAAGATTAGACTTTACACTAAATTGCTTGTTACACACATCACAACTATGTGGCTTTTCTCCTGTGTGCATGAGACGATGGTTTTGAAGTAGTGACTTTCGACTAAATCGCTTGTTACACAGTTCACAACAATGTGGCTTTTCTCCTGTGTGTGTTAGAAGATGTCTTTGAAGTAGTGACTTTCGACTAAATTGCTTGTTACACAGTTCACAACAATGTGGCTTTTCTCCTGTGTGTGTTAGAAGATGTCCTCGAAGTGTAGACTTTTTACTAAATTGCTTGTTACACAGTTCACAACAATGTGGCATTTTTCCTGTGTGTATGAGACGATGGTTTTGAAGTAGTGACTTTTCTCCTGTGTGTGTTAGAAGATGTCCTCGAAGAGTAGACTTTTCACTAAATTGCTTGTTACACAGTTCACAACAATGTGGCTTTTCTTTAGTGTGTGTGAGACGATGTAATCGAAGAGTGGACTTTTCACAAAATTGCTTGCTACACAGTTCACAACAATGTGGCTTTTCTCCAGTGTGTATGAGACGATGGTTTTGAAGGTGGGACTTTCGACTAAATTGTTTGTTACACAGTTCACAACTATGTGGCTTTTCTCCTGTGTGTGTTAGAAGATGTCCTCGAAGAGTAGACTTTTCACTAAATTGCTTGTTACACAGTTCACAACTATGTGGCTTTTCTCCTGTGTGTGTTAGAAGATGCCTTCGAAGAGAAGACTTATCACTAAATCGCTTGTTACACAGTTCACAACAATGTGGCTTTTCTCCTGTGTGTGTTAGAAGATGTCTTCGAAGAGTAGACTTTTCACTAAATCGCTTGTTACACAGTCCACAACAATGTGACTTTTCTCCTGTGTGTGTTAGAAGATGCATTTGAAGGGCCGATTTCGTTTCAAAACCCTTAGAACATTCTTCACATGTGTATTTCTTTTTAACAGTGCTTGTTAAAATGTTTTTCACAGCCGACATTTTGAAAAAATCTGAGAAATTCTAGAAGAATTAGCTTGTTTTGATAACCTACTTCATGTTCTTGTCAGTTGAAGTTTTGGTACCGATTACTTCCATTCAGTTTTGTATTGAAGTAGTATGCAATGAAAGTAGCCTTGCTGAATAACCTTAAATATAAAAAAATAGCAAGTTACAAAAATATGAAACAATGATTGCACACACATAAATTAGGTCAAGCACAAAGGCTACGTCCCAATGTAACGGATCGTGCTGTGGAGGGATAATTGTTTGTGTTATCGGGAAATTTCACTTTGAAAAAATATCTTACAAAGTTTTGGATAATTTTTTTTATAATAAAAATCATTTCATTTCAAAAAGATGATGAGGAGACCATTACAAGCCACAATGTTGGCATTATTAGTCTCTGATATTATCCAGTTTACCTCCTCCTCCTTACAGCCTCTACTGAACATCGCTGAATAGCTACTAAAGGTGCGTACTGCAGGCATGAAAGTGCAAACTAACTAATCAAAAAGGCTGAACTCTGAATTAAATTTTTTGGTGCACTATCGGCATAACGACATACAAACCAATTAAAAATTTATTTATATAAGTTTTTATTAAATGCACACATAGAAAATAATGCTTAACTAATGTAATTTAGCTTTACTTTAAATCTGTATATCGATGCCACATTAAATTATATTTAATTTTTAAAAATCTGATCATTTGAGGAGATTAGATCATAACTTCACATTGCAAGGAGGGTTCGATTTAACAGGGAGGGATGAGTATTGAGTAGCAATAACTGCAGAACAAATCAATCTTTGTGTAGCATTTGATTAATTTTTTTAGCAATATAGCCTAACAATACAATGATAATTTTTTTATTAATCAGGCCATTACGAATTTAAATATTATCTAATACTATACTACTAAATGTACGCTTGATTTTTAAAAAAAATCTTGACTGCCTTTTGGGATTGAAATCCCCAATTTTTGGTTTTTCAATACATATCCTTAATAACATGGTTTATACAAAATTTTAAAAAAAATTCAAATACTTCACTATCCCAAAAACATTTAAGGACTCGAAATTCACTAACAACCTAAATATATAAAGCATGCATAAGCGGACGCTCAATTTTTTAAAAACTAAAAACAAACCCCAGTACTCTAACTATTAGTAATTACATTTTTAATTTTCAATTTCTACTTTGGAATGAACGAATTTTTAAATAAAAGGTAACAGAATAAAGAGTTAATCCCATTTCTCCGAAACGGTCCTGGACATAAGCCCGACAGCGAAAACCCGACAGGACATAATCTTTACAGAAAACTAATGCCGACCAACCATTAAATTAATGCCGACTTGATAAATTAAGGGCAATTTAATTTGTGAATTTTTTTTTTGCTGTCGGTATTTTGGGTCTTCTTAAGAACTTCAATAAAAAGAACTCATGGGAAATTTTAATATTCATTAAGATATCTTTAAACAAATAACTGCTTTTTAAGTTTGTTAAGCTAGTCCAGACCGAAGTAGAAAAAAGGTTCAAACGTAAACAAAAAGTATTTAATTAATTCTGGCTGTTCTTGTGATCATGACTCACGGACACCTGCAAGTCAGACACTCGATCAGAAGAAAACGTTCTGGTTGCTCGACTCATCTTAAACTGGAGCTACAAAAGTAACAAGACACTCTTCCGATCACAGAGCCAGAGAGCTGTCAAACATTCTGATGCAATGTGACGTCATCGGTAGATTTCGTGAAAATTACTAGGCAGCAAAATAGGTAAATCAGGAACCATTATTGAACTTCATATTTTTGGTCAGGTGAAGATGATCCCCTTCTAATGGGAGATGCCCGTGGGCGATATCTGAAGATATCTTAGTGAAATCAAATCTTAATTCATCTTCAAATTTTAATTATATTTTTTATCCTTATTATTAAAAATTTATTATTTAACCATTTCCTTTATAGAAATTTAAGTTTAGTTTTCATTCATATAGATCAAGAATGGAGGAAACTATTCGTTTGCTATCCGATAAAGAAAACTTACCATAAATCTTAATTCATCTTCACATTTTATTTTAATGAAAATTTTTATCTTCGTTATAAGAATCTGTTATTTAAACTTATTGAAATTTAAGTTTAGTTTCCCCTACTTACGTGCAAAGAAAAATTAAACAATTTTTTTTTTAACCCTTTCAGTCCCAAAAATTTACTACACTACAGAAACATCTGATATTCACAAAATAAGCTTATTTTAGGTCAAAAATAAGAGTTCCACAAGAAAAAAAAATTCATTTAAATTTATTATATGGTTTTGAAATAAAGCCAAAATTTTTTAACTGTGGAAAACAACAAAATAAAAATATATACATAATACCTAAAAACAATTGGAGTTATATATTTTAAGGTATCTGAAGATATTAAAAAAAATTAGTAATTATTTTAACCGAAATAGTTTAAATTGCGTTTTAAATATGTGGAACTGAAGTGAAGTCTTCAAAAATCAGGTGAAACGCTTGTTAGCTATTTTCTAAATAAAAAAAAATGGTAGTTCCGACTTCTATTAAGATTCATGCAAAATATTTTCTAATAGAACAAAGTATGAATAATCAAATGATGTATGTTTGGATGTCATAACGGGACATAAGCATTTGGAAAAAAATATTGAAAATGATGATGCCAAATGGCATCACTGGGACTAAAAGGGTTAAATTTCGGAGACATGCTATGATGATCCCATTTGAAATATTTTCTGATTCTTAGCCCAATTGCATGCATGTCTAGTTATTTTTATAATACAATTGTGGTTCAAGACGGATCTTTCAACCAAACTACAAAAAATCTTAATATTTCCTAGTTCGCAGCGAAATCGCACTAGTAGTGACTCGCTATATTTTTATAGTTTTAGTTTAAATGTACAGCTGTGGAAATAAAAAAAAATACCAATAGTGATTATTTCAGCCGTTAGTCACCCTATAGAATCGGACCTTTATGACATTGTGAACAAAATTTGTGACGCAAAATTTACATAAGGGGCCATCTTCATATTAAAAATGTTACCAACTTTAAAATTTCCAATAGCAACACCCCTTTTTGAGTCCCAAATTCAAATCATTAATATATTTTAATACGAAATGCAAAATTTTGTTAGTTTTTAAGCATTATTGGGGAAGTTAGAGACGTGCAAAGTTTAGGGGACATAATGTTAAAAGAGTTGCACATAAAACACTATCCCAATCTATTAATAACTAGTTGTAAAACCCGACGTTGCACGGGTAGAGGTGAAAAAATAATTTGATAGTCAATTTAACTTTTTTTCTTTCATATGAGTTACATAAGTAAGATATGAAGATTACCCAGCAATTTTTTCCATTTAATTACCCATCTTGGATATAGTAATGATTAATATTAATTTTTAAAAATACCTTTGATAAGAAGCTCAAATTAAAAAGAATACATATTTAAGTAAAAAAATAATCAATAAGAATTAAAAATAAGCTACTCCAGCAAACAGCAAACGATTTGCATTTTTTATATAGGTCAGTTCAATTCATCTTATCACTTAATCCGTTATAGAATAATAATTATCTTATAATTATGTTGCCGTTACTGTTCGTTATGAAGTACAGAATTACTTATATTACCTTAAAAATTCAAAATTTTAAAAATGCTATAAAATTCACCGATAAAGTCTTCGTAATTTAATAAAAATTTCAAATACATAAAAGTCATATTTTTTAGTTCTTTTTTTACGAATTTGGCGAGGAAAAGATATAGCTACCAACACACCCATTCAGCTCTCGTGCGATGACTTTCGCCCAATCGTTTTAAATGACTCGAAATTTCATTTCAATGTTAATTCAATGGGAAATTCGTCGACAAATAGTAGATTTATGTCCATCCGATCGTACAGACGGACGGACAAAAAGTTGTGTGTCTTAGGTTATACCTTTCTAATAAAAAAAGAATTTTTAAGATCGGATTGATAGAATCGATTTTGGAAGAGGGGTACGGACGGACAGACAGACGGACATCGACACCCATTTTTTATATTAAAAAATGTTTTGAAAAGTATATAAAAGGGCTGAAAATTACCATTACAATTCATTAGATAGACTGTTTTCGAAAAGCAAATAAGTTACAAAAACAAACAGCCATTTTAAAATCTTTCTTTAAACTTGCTCAATCTTACAAAAATAAAAAGCATGTTTCCATACTTACTACATTTGTTGAAAATGGTCTTCGGTTTAAGGACAATGAATCGTAGTTATATTTTAATTATGTAACAATTGAATTATTCGTTAGCAAACACTCATGGACAAAAAACAACGCTTTTTTTTACTACAGCTTCGGATGTGCTTACTGGTTTTGAGGCACTGATCTCTAAGGTTAATGGATCGCCGAAAGCACTCTTCCGCTAAGTTAAAGTTTGAAGTTCTATTTTTCTCTCAGGTCAATCTTAAATTTCCGTCTTTCAATGGGACATTATGGGGAAAATTGCCTTATTTTAAAAAAATGATGCGCATTAAGTTTTTCGTTGTTTTGTAAAGTATCCATGTAAGAATTGTAGTTTTTCAACCATTGTAAACGTGTCATGGTCCAATAAATACAATATAATTATTATCTATATATTGATTAGTTTTGAAAATTGTTGTTGATTTTAAATATGTTCCCACTATCTTTTTTTATTAAAACAATATTTTTCTTAATTTTGAATTCAAATACGCCAATTAAAACAAAACCAAATAAACAAAATTTAGCGCTCTCATTCTTAAGTTTATTCTTACCATTGATTTTTAATAAATATTTGACAAAAAACAAACTTAAAAAGCAGTTATTTGTTTGAAGATATCTAAATGAATATTAAAATTTCCCGTGGGTTCTTCTTATTGAAGTTCTTAAGAAGACCCAAAATCCCGACAGCAAAAAAAAAAAATCACAAATTAAATTGCCCTTTATTTATCAAGTCGGCATTAATTTAATGCTTGGTCGGCATTAGTTTTCTGTAAAGATTATGTCCTGTCGGGTTTTTGCTGTTGGGCTCATGTCCAGGACCGCTTTGGAGAAATGGGATTAAAACTCTCTTTTCTGTTACCTTTCATTTAAAAATTCGTTCATTCCAAAGTGGAAATTGAAAATTAAAAATGTAATTACAATGGAAAAATAATTATTGCTATTGAATACCATTATTTAAGTATTTGTTGAATGAGAAATAAGTCGATTTTCACGTACATCTTATTGAATTATAGTTTATTACATTAATAAAATTAAAATATTTTACAGTCTTTTACAAAAATAAAAGCACAGCTATTGAACAATTTCTGAACTATTTTATTATACTAACTGGATCCTCGACCCACATATTAATAAATTCACAATTTTACTACACTTTTATGTTATACCTGTACAGTTAAATTTAAGAAACCTTCAAGTGTGTTTTTTATATTAATTTTGATTAGCAAATAATTTTTATAATTAAGGTCAAATTAACATTGCAACATAAAACAAATATTCCCCACTTAATATTATGACATGAAAGAAATTTTTTAAAGGGTATTTTTTATTGTCTCTTAAAATATTAATTTTAAAACTTTATGATATATAATGTGTACCAAAAACTTAGGAACATAAATTAATCTTACTCTGCCAAAATTATCCGTCTAATTATTTTTTCATTTTAAGTGTTTAATTTTAAATAGCTAAATTTTTAATAGCCTTTCAGATTTTAGAATGGCAGTTTAACCATACAGTACTAAATAAATATACAATTAAATCAATCCTTCTTATCAATTAGGTGAATCTAACCGAAGTTGAAAATCAACCATTTTCAAATTTTTATGTTTTGCTGGAATCGGTGGACATTTCAAAAACATGTTTGCTCAAGTTTCTACATTTTTCTCAAGATATTTTTGGCATTTATTGCAGTTTCAACGGCCAAGTCAGGCTAAATCTCAAGTAGCACAATTCACAACTATGAGGCTTCTATAATGCTTACCAGTCCATGTTTTTCAACTTTCGACTAAATATCTTATTACAAGCTTCACAGGCATAAGGTTTAATTCCTGTGTGTGTCAGACAATAGCTTTGTACACATGATTGAATTGCTTCTTTGCAAGATTCATAATCATATGTTTTCTTCCGTGTGTGAGAGAAGATGTCTTCGAAGCTTAGACTTGAGACGAAAAACAATAGAACACACTTCACAACTATGTGGCTTTTCTCCTGTGTGTGTGAGACGATGTAATCGAAGTGAAGACTTGTCACTAAATTGCTTGTTACACAGTTCACAACAATGTGGCTTTTCTCCTGTGTGTGTTAGAAGATGTCTTTGAAGAGTAGACTTTTCACTAAATCGTTTGTTACACATTTCACAACTATGTGGCTTTTCTCCTGTGTGTGTGAGTAGATGTCTTTGAAGGTGGGACTTAAGACTAAATTGCTTGCTACACATTTCACAACCATGTGACTTTTCTCCGGTGTGAATGAGACGATGGTTTTGAAGGTGATACTTTTGACTAAATTGCTTGTTACACAGTTCACAACAATGTGGCTTTTCTCCAGTGTGGATGAGACGATGTTTTTGAAGGAGTGACTTTCGACTAAATTGCTTGTTACACAGTTCACAACAATGTGGCTTTTCTCCTGTGTGTGTTAGAAGATGCCTTCGAAGAGTAGGCCTCTCACTGAATCGCTTGTTACACACTTCACAACTATGTGGCTTTTCTCCAGTGTGTGTGCGACGATGCTTTTGAAGGTGTGACCTTCGACTAAATTGCTTGTTACACAATTCACAACAATGAGGCTTTTCTCCTGTGTGTGTGAGACTATGTAATCGAAGTGAAGACTTGTCACTAAATTGCTTGTTACACAGTTCACAACAATGTGGCTTTTCTCCTGTGTGTGTTAGAAGATGCCTTTGAAGAGTAGATCTCCCACTAAATCGTTTGTTACACAGTTCACAACAATGTGGCTTTTCTCCAGTGTGTACGAGACGATGGTTTTGAAGGTGTGACTTTTGATTAAATTGCTTGTTACACACTTCACAACTATGTGGCTTTTCTCCTGTGTGTGTTAGAAGATGCCTTCGAAGAGAAGATTTCTTTACAAAACCCTTAGAACATTCTTCGCATGTGTGTTTCTTCTTAACAGTGCTTGTCAAAATGTTTTTCACAGCCGACATTTTGATAAAATTTGAGAAATTGTAGAAGAATTAGCTTGTTTTGATAATCTACTTCATGTTCCTTTCAGTTGAAGTTTTGGTACCGATCACTTTCATTTAGTTTTGTATTGAAGCAGTATGCAATGAAGTAGCCTTGCTGGAAAACCTTTAATATAACAAAATACAAAAATATGAATAATTGATTACACTCACATAAATTAGGTCAAGCACAAGAGGGGAAGGGAGGACTATGTCCCAATGTAACAGATTGTGATGTGGAGGGGTAATTGCTAGTGCTGTTGGGAAAATTTAACTTTGAAAAATATCTTTGGAAGTTTTAGAAAAAAAAAATTACCCTTTTTTTTATAAAAAAATGCTTCATTTAATTCCAAAAAGACAATGATGAGACCATTATAAGTCACAATGTTGGCATTATTAGTTTATGAAATCATCCAGACACCCTCCTTCTTACAGCCTCAACTGAACATTTCTGAATCACGATACCATCTTGACCAAGCAGAGGACAAGCAAATCTACCGAAGGAACATGAAAGGACACAGAAATAAGCAGATACGATTACTCCCAATCCACGGGTTTTTTTTTTTGTGAGATAAGGTCTCAGAATTGCCAAATAGTTCTTGGACAAAAGAAATGTGAATGCATCTGAATAAATTATCTAAGCAAGATAAATGTTACTGGTATTTTCTAATACTTGTTATTTCTTTTAAAGTTATGTAGGGGAGACCGGGGCACAATGGACCACTTTTTCATTTTTTGCGCTATAACCACAAAAATATTCATCCCACTTGTTTAGAAAAAGGTATATATATATTACCTATATATCTTGGTTTTAAAATACATTACCAAAAAAATATAACTTCAATTACTTTTTTCTGAATTCACTTTTTTATTACAAGTGAGAAAGTAGTCCATTGTACCCCAGGTTCGGGGTACAATGGACCACATCACGGGGAACAATGGAAATTTGTTTGTTACTTAATTATTTATTTAACTACACTATCTTTCTTAGTAAAAAAATCAACAGTAATCAAATATTAATTAAAAAAATTATGATATTATACTTGTACTGCTGTTTTAAATAATTTAACACCAAAAAAACAAAAATAAGCACTAACAGTAGACGAGGGGAAAATCTATTACATTCAGAAGTAAATATTAGAATATATATTAAAATATTTTACTATTATAGCAAATTTAACTTTCTTTAATTAGGAAGGACTTGCATCAATATTTTTTTTATTTTATTTTGAAACTAAAAGTATTTCTAAAGTTGCATGGGGTACAATGGACCATGGTCCACTGTACCCCAGATTTTGTGGTCCATAGTGCCCCATACTGTAGTTGAACAAAAAACAAAATTAAAATATGCTGTATTATGATTTCAGAAATTAATTTATAGATAATAAAGAAATACAAATATCTTGCCTTTCAACTATGCTAAGCCACTTTTGTCCTACTAATGTTACTTTAATGATGAAAAGATAATTTCTATGAGAAGCTTTTTTACTTTCACCTGGTTAATACACATCAATAATAAAAAATGGCAAATATGTGAGCTAACAATCTAGTTTTTCATAATAACTAGATCAAGACTGTTATGTCATCTATTACTTATAATACGAACTAATTTGGAAAATATACAAAATAAATAATAGGGGGTGGTCCATTGTGTCCCGGTGTCCCCTAAAATGTTTTTTTTTTCATAATTCATAATCAACATGACTGAAATTTATTGGGGAGCGATCAAACCTGAAGCAGCATGAAACGGGTGGTAGTGGTGGGGGAATAATAAAAGTTGAATTTTTCTGTGAAGCAATATATGTACGTCTCTTTTTAAAATCCAAAAGTTATGTATTAATAAAATAAAAAGTAATGCACTAAGGAAGGTAAGTGCTCAAATATTTTTACGTGTAACCAATCAGAAAAACTTGACTTAACCTCACCACAGTTCAAGTATGCAGTATAGAAATGTTCTACGGGAAAAAGTGTTAATAGTACTCATTTTTGAGTGTGAGAATTGAATGAAAAAAGGTATATCACACTCAATAAACCACTTTATTCGTTATTTCAAGACATATTTGTATTAGTTTTTCAGTAAGTGTGTAATATTAATTAATTTTTCCTTCAATTTTGATGTAACAAGGCGCTCAAATATCAGAGTATTTCAAAGGGGCAGCCAATTAGAGCAGGCGAAATTTCGTCGCCTGCTCTGATTGGATAGAGAAATTTATTTACTCACGTCGTTTATTCCGCGACTGCAGGCGCAACTGCAAACCTAATATGTGGTGGACTGTAAATAAGAGACTTTTTTTTGCTTTATAATATTCTTCCTCTTTATAGATGAGTACAAACCTTCTTAGAATTTTGTTTCACATCCCATTTTTTAAAAAAATGTTCATTTCTGACAGCATATAAACTCTCTTTTGATAGTTTTTTTTAACCAACAGCACACTATTTTATTGTTTTGCAACAAAATTTCCAAAGTTATGATGGATCTGCAGAAAATATAGTGCCATATATTCTCACACAGTCGAAATCCAAATACTAGAAATACATATTTCTTTGTCTATCTCAATTTTTCCCCAATTTAGAATGTTTATAATAAATGATGGGGAAATTTTGCATAGCGTTGGGGGGAAGCAGTTACTCTAAACTTGTGTTTATTACACATGCACAGTAAGGAATTGCAATATGCCATGCAAAAACCCTTGTTTCACAGCAAAAGCAAAGAGCTTATCTCTATTTCTGTACTAAATCGTGACATTCACTTAAAATTAAAAGACGGATGATGATTTTGTTCAAGCTCTTTTAATGCAGGCTACTAATTTAAGATGGAAGGAAGAAAATAAAATATTTATAGTTAACTTTCCCTTTTTCAAGTCATTCCTAAAAGTATACTTATTTGTTGTTTTCAGTCGACTATTTCAAAATTAGATAGTATTTCTGGCCGTTTTGAGATGGCAATCATTTCAGCAATGCAGAGGTTTGTTGTTATTTCGACAAGGCAAGATTTTTTAAAAGTCGCCGGTTCACCTTTACTGTACGATAACTGTTAGCGAGATTTTTAGATTTGGCGATAAATAGTTTTTTGTGGCAATCTGTCCGACTTCGACCGAAACCCATAACTGTCAGATAGGGTTGCCAGAAAACGTCACCGTTGTGAAGAGAGCATGATGTCAAAAGTCGCCAGAATACGGACTTTTGGCGCGATTTCGGAAAGTTCGCCAATAGTTACCGTACAGTAAATTTCTACCAAAGTCGCCAAATCCGGGCACAGTCCTTCATGTTAACCTAAATAAGTCCTAATTATAAAACGAAAACACCAAACAGAACAAACAAAAACCATGGACTATAAAATACTCTTTTTAATAGTAAATGTAATTTTCTTATAAAAATGGATTTCAAATATTACAAACCTTTTCAATCCAAAGAGAATTGTATCTTTAAACAGCAATAATATAAAAATCCATCCCAAACGCAAAAATTAGTAATTAAATCGCCGGAAGCTATTTACCCGATATATACCTCCAAATGCAAATTCAATTGCACTGGCTAAGAAATAGCGAAGTAAAAACCCATTTTTTAATATTGTGAAATGTTTTGAAAAGTGTATAAAAAGGCTTAAAATTACCATTTAAAAGTTAGATAGACTGTTTTCGAAATGCAAATAAGTACAAAACATACAGCCAATGTTGAACCTTTTTGTTTTATCTTACTCAGTCTTACAAGTAAAAGGCAAGTTTCAATACTTACTAACTTTGTTGAAAATATTCTTTAGGTATAAAGACAATGCATTGTAGTAAAATTTTAATTTTATTAACATTTGAATTATTTGTTAGCAAGCACTCATAAACAAACAATTCTTTGAAAAGCACTTCATTCTTGCTTACTGGTTTTGAGCTGCCGATCTCTATCGTAAATGGATCTCCGAAACCGCCCTCCCGCTAAGGTTTAAAGTCATATTTTTCTAGCAGGTCAATCTCAAATTTTCGTCTTTCTGTAGGACACATTGGAAATTTCCCTTATTTTAAAAAAATTGATGCTCAGTAGGTTTTTCGCTGTTTTGTGAAGTCTTTGTTTTCTAAAGTATCCTAGTAAGACTTGTACTTTGTCAACCATTGAAAAAAGGGTCAAGGGCCAACGCAATAAACTTATTCACTAAAAATCTATTCATAAGTTTTAAAAATTGTAGTTGATAATTTAAAAGAAGTTCCCGCCTTTTTATTACAAAATATTTCACTTAATTTTGTATTTAAATACGCCAAGTAATAAAAAAAACCCATATAAACAACATTTAGGGCCCTCATGAGTTTTAGCCCTCTAAGTTTATACTTACCATTGATTTTTAACAAATATTCGACAAAAATCAAACTTTCTACTCTGATATATTTCAAAAGCAGTTGTTTATTTTTAGATTTCAAAGTGATTGTTATTTTTTTTAAATGAGTGTAAAATCCGTTACACAAGTAAAAGTGCAAATACAAATAAAAAGAACGAGTGCTTCCTTGGCCGGCATTCTGTTGTAGGGAGACTTGTGGCGGAAGGCGTGTATAAAATCTATGGCAGATCTTCCAGTTCTCGAAACTTTAAATGAAGTTTTTCTATTTGATGACTCTTTAGAATGGCATGGGACATAAGCCCTAGACCCCAAAAAGCCAGAAACCTGACGATCAAAAAAAAAAAAAAAAAAGTCGACAGCAAAAAAAAAGAAGCAAAAATTAGTAATTAAATTGCATTTAATTTGGCAAGACGCATTAATTAAACGATTTGTCGGCACTATTTCTCTTTCAAGATTATGATCAGTCGGGCTAATATCCAGAACAGTTGAAGAGAAATGGGATGAGAATTCTTTTTCCTGTTTTCTCCTTTCACTTATGAACTGATGAGAGGAAATCCATGAAAGAGTTCGACTACCACCACCACGAATGCCCAAAAGCAGACAGCCTTGAATTTTTCGGATTTTTCGCTTCAACTTCTTTAGATAGTGACTCCTTCAGATAGTGATGCCTAGGGTGTTTTTACGCAAAAAAGCCCAAATCGCTACAGCTGAAATCCGCCAGGATATATTTCAGACAAGGTTTCAATTCTGACAAATACAAAAATTTGTGCCGTTCTGCTGAATTAAGAGCAATTTAATAATTTTGAATTTTTTGCTGTCGGGTTGAAAGAATTTTGGGATCTTAGCTGTTGGCATAATGACCTGTCGTTTTTTTTTTCGATTTTGATTTTTTTTAACCGTTAAAAATTTAATTTTAATAGATAAAGTTTCGAAAAATTACTGTGTAATTTATTCAAAATTTATACTTCCAAAAAAAGGAAAGTTTTAGTTTCAAAAATCAAGATCCCCCCCCCCCCTGCTTTCACTATTTCATTGCGGGTGCATACGAGTCATTAAGCAAATTTCAGTATTTAAGAATAAAAACAAAAAGTTAGTATTGAAACAGATATTGTAAAAATATTTGGCAAGCATGGCTCTACCCAATATAATATCACTCACTTAAAAATTCGTTCACTCCTAAGTAGAAATTGAACATTAAATATGGAATTACAATAGAAAAATAACTATTGCTTTTGAATTCCTTATTTAAGTATTTGTTGAATGAGAAGTCAATTTTCACGGTACAACTTATTGTACAATAGAATATTACACTAATATAATTAAAATACATTTTATAGTCTTTTATAAAAATAAAAGCACAACCATTAAACAATTTCTGAACTATTTTATTATACTACCTGGATCCTCGACCCACATATTATTAAATTCACAATTTTACTACAGTTTTACATTATACCTGTACAGTTAAATTTAAGAAGCCTTCAAAGAAATTTTTGTTAAACAAACAACACACTTGAAGGACCTGCAAATACTTTTTATAATTAAGCTCAAATCAACCCATTGCAACATAATACATATTTTCCCCAGCTAATATTATGATGTGCAAGAAATTTTTTAAGGGAATTTTTAATTGTTTTTTAAAATAACAATTTTAAAACTTCATGATATGTAATATGTACTAAAAACTTAGGAACATAAATTAATCTTACTCTGCCCAAATTATCAATAGGTCGAATTATTTTTTCAACCTAAGTGTTTAATTTTAAAGAGCTAACTTTTTAATAGCCTTTCACATTTTAGAATGGTAGTTTAACCATAGAGTACCAAATAAATATACAATGAAATCAATCCTTGTTATCAATTAGGTGAATCTAACCAAAATTGAAAATCAACCATTTTCAAATTTTTATGTTTTACTGGAATCAGTGGACATTTCAAAGAAACATGTTTGCTCAAATATCTACAAATTTTCCCAAAATATTTTTGGCACCTATTGCAGTTTCCCTGTCCAAGTCTTATAAATCTCATGTAGCACAATTCTCAACTTTGAGGCTTCTATAATGGTTGCCAGTCCATGTTCTGCAACTTTTGACTAAATATCTTATTACAAGCTTCACAGGCATAAGGTTTAATTCCTGTGTGTGTTAGACAATAGCTTTGAACAGATGATTGAATTGCTTCTTTGCAAGATTCATAATCATATGCTTTCTTCTGTGTGTGAGAGAAGATGTCTTTGAAGCTTAGACTTGAGACGAAAAACCCTAGAACACACTTCACAACTATGAGGCTTTTCTCCTGTGTGTATGAGACGATGCTTTTGAAGGCTAGACTTTAGACTAAATTGCTTGTTACACAATTCACAACAATGTAGCTTCTCTCCTGTGTGTATAAGACAATGGTTTTGAAGGCTAGACTTTTCAATAAATTGCTTGTTACACAGTTCGCAACAATGCGGCCTTTCTCCAGTGTGTATGAAACGATGCTTTTGAAGGCTAGACTTTTGAATAAATAGCTTGTTACACCTAATGAGTCTTTTCCCCTGTGTGTGATAGAAGATGTCTTTGAAAGGTAGACTTTCAACTAAATTGCTTGTCACACACTCCACAACTATGAGGCATTTTTCCTGTGTGCGTGGGACGATGGTTATGAAGGCACACTTACACTTTTCATTAAATTGCTTGTTACACAATTGGTTTTTCTTCTGTGTGTGTTAGAAGATGTCTTTGAAGGTGGGACTTTCGACTAAATTGCTTGTTACACAGTTCACAACAATGTGGCTTTTCTCCTGTGTGTGTTACAAGATGTCTTCGAAGAGTAGACTTTTCACTAAATTGCTTGTTACACAGTTCACAACAATGTGGCTTTTCTCCTGTGTGTGTTAGAAGATGTCTTCGAAGAGAAGACTTTAAACTAAATCGCTTGTTACACACATCACAACTATTTGGCTTTTCTCCTGTGTGTGTTAGAAGATGTCTTTGAAGAGTAGACTTTTCACTAAATCGCTTGTTACACAGTTCACAACAATGTGGCTTTTCTCCAGTGTGTATGAGACGATGGTTTAGAAGGTGTGACATTTGACTAAATTGCTTGTTACACAGTTCACAACAATGTGGCTTTTCTCCACTGTGTTTGAGAAGATGGTTTAGAAGGTGTGACTTTTGACTAAATTGCTTGTTACACACTTCACAACAATGTGGCTTTTCTCCTGTGTGTGTTAGAAGATGCCTTCGAAGAGTAGACCTCTCACTAAATCGCTTGTTACACAGTTCACAACAATGTGGCTTTTCTCCTGAGTGTGATAGAAGATGCATTCGAAGGGCAGATTTATTTCCAAAACCCTTAGAACAATCTTCACATGTGTGTTTCTTCTTAACAGTGCTTGTCAAAATGCTTTTCACAGTCGACATTTTGATAAAATCTCTGAGAAATTCTAGAAGAATTAGCTTGTTTTGATAATCTACTTCATATTCATTTCAGTTGAAGTTTTGGTACCGATTACTTTCATTCATGGCATTGAAGTAGTATATAATGAAGTAGGCTTGCTGGAAAACCTTAAATATAACAAAATAACAAGCTATAAAAATATGAAACATTGATTACAAACAAATAAATAAGGTCTAGCACAGAGGGAAAAGAAGGGCTACGTCTCAATGTAACGTATTGCGATGTGGAGGGGTAATTGATTGTGTTATTTGGAAAATCTCTAAAAGTTTTAGAAAAAATAATTTACTCTCTTTTTATAATAAAAAAGATTCATTCCAAAAAGACAAGGAGGAGACCATTACAAGCTATAATGTTGACATTATTAGTCTCTGATATTATCCAGAACCCCCTCCTTCTTACAGCCTCAACTGAACATTTCTGAATCACGATACCATCTTGACCAATCAGAGGACAAGCAAATCTACCGAAGGAACATCAAAGGACACAGAACTAAGCATATACGATTACTCCCAAACCACGTTTTTTTGTGAGATAAGGTCTCAGAATTGCCAAATAGTTCTTGGAAAAGAAATGCCAATGCATTAAATTATCTAACCAAGATAATTGTTACTGGTATTTTCTAATTCTCTTTAATTTTCTTTTTAAAGTTGTGTCAAATATGCATTTTTTTCATAATTCAGAATCAACTTGACTGAAATTTATTGGGGAGCGATCATACCTGAAGCAGCATGAAACGGGTGGTAGTGGTGGGGGGATAATAAAAGTTGAATTTTTCTGTGAAACAGTATATGTACGTCTCTTTTTAAAATCCAAAAGTTATTTATTAATAAAATAAAAAGTAATGCACTAAGGAAGGTAAGCGCTCAAATATTTTTACGTGTAACCAATCAGAAAAACTTGACTTAAGCTTAACCTCACCACAGTTCAAGTATGCAGTATAGAAATGTTCTACGGAAAAAAAGTGTAAATTCTCAAAAAAGTAAAAAGTTCTCATTTTTGAGTGTGAGAATTGAATGAAAAAAGGTATATCACACTCAAGAAACCACTTTATTCGTTATTTCGAGACATATTTGTATTAGTTTTTCAGTAAGTGTGTAATATTAATTATTTTTTCCTTCAATTTTGATGTAACAAGGCGCTCAAATATCAGAGTATTTCAAAGGGGCAGCCAATTAGAGCAGGCGAAATTTCGTCGCCTGCTCCGATTGGATAGAGAAATTTATTTACTCGTGTCGTTTATTCCGCGACTGCAGGCGCAACTGCAAACCTAATATGTGGTGGACTGTAAATAAGAGACTTTTTTTTGCTTTATAATATTCTTCCTCTTTATAGATGAGTACAAATCTTTTTAGAATTTTGTTTCACATCCCATTTTTTAAAAAAATGTTCATTTCTGACAGCATATAAACTCTCTTTTGATAGTTTTTTTTAACCAACAGCACACTATTTGATTGCTTTGCAACAAAATTTACAAAGTTATGATGGATCTGCAGAAAGTATAGTGCCATATATTCTCACACAGTGGAAATCCAAATACTAGAAATACATATTTCTATGCCTATTTCTCTATTTTCCCCCAATTTAGAATGTTTATAATAAATGATGGGGAAATTTTGCATAGCGTTAGGGGGAAATGGTTCACCTTTACTGTACGGTAACCATTGGCGCGATTTTCCGATTTGGCGATAAATAGTTTTTGGTGGCAACCTGTCTGACTTGACCGAAACGCATAATGGTTAGATAGGGTTGCCGGAAAACGTCATCGTTGTGAAGAGGGCATGTTGTCAAAAGTCGCCAGAATACGGACTTCTGGCGCGATTTCGGAAAGTTTGCCAATGGTTACCGTACAGTAAATTTCTACCGGGGGAAACAGTTACTCTAAACTTATTTTGTGATTATTACACATGCACTGTAAAGAATTGCGACATGCCATGCAAAAACGCTTGCTGCACAGCAATAGCGTTTAAAAAAAAAAAACCCTTATCTCCATCTCTATACTAAATTGTGACATTGACTTAAAATTAAGAGACTGTTGATGATTTTGTTCAAGCTCTTTTAATGCAGGCTACTAATTTAAGTAGGAAGGAAGAAAATAATATATTTACAGTTAACCCTTTCAGTCCCAAAAAAATACTACACTACAGAAACATCTGATATTCACAAAATAAGCTTATTTTAGGTCAAATATACGAATTCCGCAAGAAAAAAAATCCATTTAAATTTTTTATATGGTTTTTGAATCAATGCCAAAATTTTTTAATTGTGGCAAACAACAAAATAAAAAAATATATGTTACCTAAAAACACTTCGAGTTATATATTTTAAGGTATCTGACCATATTATTAAAAAAAAATTTAGTAATTATTTTAACCGAAATAGTTTAAATTGTGTTTTAAATATGTGGAACTGAAGTGAACTGATCAAAATTCAAGAGAAACGCTTGTTCACTATTTTCAAAATAAAAAAAATAGTAGTTCTGACTTATATTGAGATTAAAGTAAAATATTGTCGGATAGAGCAAAGTGTGAAGAATCGAATGATGTGTGTTTGGATGTCGTAACGGGACATAAAAAATTTGAAAAAAATATTGAAAGTGATGATGCCAAATGGCATCACTGGGACTGAAAGGGTTAATTTTCCCTTTTTCAAATCATTCCTGAAAGTATACTATTTGTTGTTTTCAGTCGACTATTTTGAAACTAGGTAGTATTTCTGGTCATTTCGAGATGGCAACCATCTCGGCAATGCAGAGGTTTGTTGTTATTTCGCCTAGGCGAGATTTTTGAAAAGTTGCTGGATCCGAGCATGGTCCTTCATGTTAATCTAAATAAGTCCTAATTATAAAACGAAAACACCAAACAGAATAAACAATGAACTATTAAAAACACTCTTATTAATTGTAAATGTAATTTTCTTATAAAAATGAATTTCGAATATTACAAACCTCTTCAAGCCAAAAAGCATTGTATCTATAAAAAGCAATTCTAAAAAAATTCTTCTCGAACGTAAAAATTAGTAATGAAATCGCCGGAAGCTATTTACCTGATTGATACCTCCAAATGCGAATTCTATTGTACTGGCTATGAAATAGCGAAATAAACACATATGTTCTTAATATTGAGAAACGTTTTGAAAAGTATATAAAAAAGGCTGAATATTACCAAAAAAATTGATTTAAAAGTTAGATAGACTGTTTTCGAAAAGCAAGTTACAAAAACAAACAGCCAATTTAAAAAAAAATTATATCTTGCTCAATCTTACAAATAAAATGCAAGTTTCAATACTTACAACATTTGTTGAAAATGTTCTTCGGTTAAAGGACAATGCATCGTAGTAATTAATGCTTTAATTGATAATTAAATTATTCGTAAGAAAGCACTCATAAACAATAAGGCTTCGCATTCGCATCGCAATCATCGCATGTGCTTACCATAGTGCTTACTGGCTTTGAGCTACTGATCTCTAAGGTTAATGGATCGCCGAAAACACCCTCCTGATAAGTAGGGTTACCAGGTCAAAAAAATAAAAAACAGGACACTTACTTTTAAAAAGCAGGACAAAAGCGGGAAAAGCAGGACCCATTTTAAATTGAGAAAAAAGTTATTATAAGCACATTAAACATTATTTCATTATATTATTTAAACATTATTTGCATATTTTTCTACAGAACCAATTTTCTTAATAAGTCCATGTCTTTGGATATATATTATATATCTAAAAGACAAGGACCGATGTTTTGAGTAGATACATAAAACACGTTTTGAAGTAAACTATTACACTTTGAAATGCATACAAACGTCTTTAAAGATCTTCAAAATCAATTGAATATTCAAAAATACGGACATTTAGGGATTTTAAAAAAATAAATACGGACGGCAGGACAGAGCCTCTAAATACGGACGTGTCCTGCTAAATACGGACGTTTGGTAACCCTACTGATAAGTGAAAGTTTAAAGCCATATATTTCTGATAGGTCAACCTCAAATTACCGTCTTTCAATGGGGCACTATGGGGAAATTCGCCTTATTAAAAAAAAATGATAAGCATTGAGTTTTTTGTAGTTTTTTTGCGTTACGTTTTTGTTCTATTTCATTTCTAGTTATTTTGTTTGGTAGGTCCAAAAAATTACTGGGCCTGACATTCAACAAAGATGAACAGTAACAGATAGGCTGGGTGGATTTTTTCATCTGACATTCCATAGATTTAAAAAGTAGCAGATATGCCCATCCATTGCGCAATCCCGTACAACGCAATAGAATCCGCGCGATTGTGTGATGAATCCACATTTCGCCGTTTTTACAATGCATCACGGGATACTGGCTCACAAAAATTGCTTTTGCCGAAGAGTTACATGCAATAAAAACTGCATTTTCAATATGCTTCTTTTATGAATATATACCTCATGTCTGCCAGAAATTATCAATACCTATCCAGCTATAAACTTATGCTTGCAAAACTGGTAAAAAGTTTTAATTAGTTATTATTAAATATATTTTTTATTAGTCGCACGGTGCCATCTGGTGGCGTATGGCATGCCATGTGCTAGGGCTTGCGAACTGCCTTGTGGGATACTGGTTCGCAAGTGGCTTCACCTTTCCCCCTAGGGGCAGATCTGCTACTTTCTAAATCTATGTTACATTCGAATAATGAGCAACTCTTCTGGACTGGAGTTCTAACTGGAATATTACCACTTTCGCAACGAAAGTTTTTGTTTCCAAGTAATGTGTGATAGGAATATCATTATCGAATCCTTAGTTGACCGGCCGCGTGAGCCCAGGGCCCGACCATGACCAGTTGGGGCCCAAGGCCCAGATACTTTCAGGGGCCCCTTACCGAATGCATATGCATGGCCAACGAAAGGCTAAGGCCCCCCCCCCTCCCCCCAAATTTATTTATAACTATATTATTTATGTAATACTATTTTAGAATAAAGAATTTTTAAAATCTGGGTATGCCTCTGATAAGGTTAATCAATTCATATATTGTAAAGTTATGAGTTTTAAAAGTGGGAGGTCCATTATCAAATATAATCTATGTAAACCAATGGTGCTGATTATTTTATTAGAGAACTAAAACATGGTTAATTTGACTACTAACAATTCAAAAATATGATTTAAAATTACTTATATATGTAAAAATAAATGTTCATAACTTTTGTAAAACAAAATGCATATGTTTACAGCCAATTTTGGGGGCCCCCTAAAATCAGGGGCCCAAGGCCCGGGCCTTGTAGGCCTAGGCAATGATCAGGGCCTGCGTGAGCCGTTTTAAGAATGAAAGGGTTAAATACTGCTTTAAGAAAATAAGAATTTTTTTTTTAAAACAACATTTATTGCAAAATACGATAAAAATACAAAGGCTTCAACGGGCTACTCTGAGTTTCATTTGAATCTGTTCTACCAAAGCGTCAATTCGAGCGGAGGTACCTTTGAAAGCGTCAACATCCGGGCCGAGCATTTTCATAAGGGCGGGAATCTGAAAGAAAAAAAAACCGAGAGTCTTCATACCCCTTGCCAATGAAAGTTGGCAAAATGGAATATTATTTGAGGAAATTATGTGATATCATCAAAAATTAAAGTGTAGAAATTTCGACTGTTAAGAATTTTGAATCCTATCATAAAAAGAAGAAGAATTATTATAACCTTTTTATTTCAAAAATTATTAAATTTTTAAAAATCATATATTTTGAAAAATTTCTCATCAATTTTTTAACCGCTGCTGTTTCAAGAGCCAAGTTAAAAATTGCGTATTTCTAAAAAAATAATTCTTTCCTTTTCTCATTTTTTTTCTACAAAATAATAAATGAAATTGAATGTAATAACTAAATAAATATACATCAAAACACATCACTTAAATATGTGATATAATTAATGAACTAATTTACGAAAATAGCTTTTAAAATTATACATTCTATTTGAATTATTCGAAGTTTACTAACATAAAATAATAATTCAGGTTCGGTTTAGCCTCAAGATTTCAGCAATAGATGGCAGCACCACAATAATATCAGTATTTAAAGAAGTCTTAGTTGAAAGGGACTAAAAGCCACTTAGGTTTAACCCTTTCATTTCAGTCCCAGTGATGCCATTTGGCATCATCACTTTCAATATATTTTTCAAAATTTTTATGTCCCGTAATGACATCCAAACACACATCATTCGATTCTTCACACTTTGCTCTGTCAGACAATATTTTACATTAATCTCAATAGAAATCAGAACTACTATTTTTTTTTATTTAGAAAATAGTCAACAAGCGTTTCTTCTGAATTTTGATAAGTTCACTTCAGTTCCACACATTTAAAACGCAATTTAAACTATTTCGGTTAAAATAATTACTATTTTTTTTTTAATAATATGGTCATGGTCAGATACCTTAAAATATATAACTCGAAGTGTTTTTAGGTAATATATATATTTTTATTTTGTTGTTTTCCACAGTTAAAAAAATTTGGCATTGTTTCAAAAACCATAAAAAAATAAAATGAATTTTTTTTCTTATGGAATTCGTATATTTGACCTAAAATAAGCTTATTTTGTGAATATCAGATGTTTCTGTAGTGTAGTAAATTTTTGGGACTGAAAGGGTTAAGTTAACCTGTTTAGTAATTTTTAGAGGCTTCAAAGATAAAACTTACTTCATTATAGCTGATAATCATAAATCTCAATAGAGCTGTAAGACTCTGATTCACTATAAAAGAGGAACATTAAAATTTAAAAACAAAAATACTAAGTAGAAAATCAGAATAGTAAAAATCTGTAAAAGGGGAAAATATATTATATGTATATTTTTATCGTCAAAAATGTATGGATAGTGGTTGTTACAGAAATCCAGTATATTTAATTTAGAAACACATTGAAATAACAGGAAAAAAACTCACAGAAATTCAATATTGTTTGGATCAGATAAAATAATAATAATGCAGTATACTACCTTAAGGGTGATTTTTAAAAACTATTTTTTATTAAGCTACACCGAATTAAATTTCTTTTATTAAAATCGTACTGAATTTATTAATGAATAGAAAAAAGTTTTTGGACAAAACATTTATCATCCGAGCACTAACTTTAACAATTACTTAAGTATTTCCTTCCAATACATCATATTTTCAAATAACAGAATTTTTTTATAGAAATAAATTTAACCTCTTTAGACCCCAGCAAAATCCTACACGTATAGTCTTAATCTAAACATATTCTTCGTACGAATTTATGCTTAAAAGTATGCTTTGCAATGAAATTGTTAAAAAAAATATGTTTATGGTTACTTAGGAACAAGCTTTAAACTCTAAAAATACACATTTTTTTGTGCTAAAAATGAAACCAAAAAGGCCGTATCACTTATTTGTAGTTAACAGATTATTTTAACATTGTTTTTCACTGAAAATGTCTTTGAAATTAACTACTAAAAGAACTTATTGAGAAGTTTAAAAAAAATTCAAAATAATTTTTTAAGAACTCTAATATCGTATTGACCCTCTTTCAACTTCATTTATTTTATAGAAATAAATGACTGATACCTGTAATCAAAGGCTCAAAACTGATATTTGAATCTTCTTCTATCGGACCAGGTGAATTTAGGAACTAGTTAACTTTTTCATTGTTTGTGGGGAGGTTTTAAAAATTTTCCCAAAATGGGGACGCCAGGTAGCAAGAGGTTATATTTAGAATTTTTAAAGAAATAAATTTAAATAAAATTAATTTAAATAATTTTTTTTTGAACTTACTCAGTTCTTCTGAAGGGGGACTTTGTAGAAACTGCATGACAGCCATGGCTAGTTCGGTCGCGATGTCATCGAAAAGCTGTAAAAAAAAGTGACATTTAATTTTTGTTTTTTCAATGTTTTATACTCACTGTCATGTTTTTAAATTTTCTTAACAGAACTTAAAGACAAAAAAAAAATATTCTGGAGTTTTGAGAAACAGTGATATTTTGTTTTCTCTAATGGGGCTGCAATATGGTGGTCAAGCCTTTTTGCAGACTCTGCATATGAACCAGAAACTGTGAGCCATTTCTTCCAGGCACCATATTTCTCGCTACCAATTTTGACGCCCAGATTACAATGAATCTGAGCTCTCTATGGATGTTAAAATATGCTGGGAGAACCCTAGAAAAATGGGCCCTACAGGGATCTTTTCTTTTACCTGCCACATAATCATATGACATGCGTGCCCATAAACTTCCCATCCAGAAAATCCAACTACTCAGCCGGGGCTCGAACCTGCGATCTTGGGCTTACGAGCTTTCCAATAACAATCCTACAAATTAAACTCACGTGCTCTTTCGTGTTTTTTACTTAATGGACTTGCTTCAACACGTTGTCAAAGAAAACAAATCAACCAATGAAATTGCAGTTCGGAGCACGTGACGGTATAAGAAACCAATGAGCCTGTTTCTACACTTTGCCACGAAAAATGAAACAACCAATTAAAAAGAAATATTCCCATTTTACATATTAAACATTTGCAGCGTTTTTTTATACTTAATTTTTTCGCCATTTTCTTGATTTTCCTCACGGCGAATTTCTTTTTTCAAATTAAAAAACAGAAAATTTGAATAAAAACAATGCATAATGCTATTCCTAACGAGAAATTGGCTCACGTTTTGCACTCCTACACCCGTTTGGGTTCGAATGTTGAAAAACAACTTCTTAAAATGAAGCCTCCAATATAAAAAGAATATTTTCTCAACATTTGGTTAGTGTACCTCCTGTTGTTTGGGCTGGGCGTTGATACGTGAGTCAGTCAGGACTTTGCCTTACATGTGTGGCGGTGTGCCTTGTGTTGAACTAGATCTGCGGTTTTGCCAGCGCAGCTAATCAAGTTTCAACTAATTATGTCAGGTGGCGCTGCACATCCGGCCACAGGTTATATAAGTTACGTCGCCGACCAAAACTTCTCTTTCTACACCTTAATATTCACATGTCACGAACTTTCCCCTGGTCGACATGCCATGTTATTTTGAATTGAGTTTTTTACGTTTATACAATTGTTAACAATTTATATTAAAATTTATTTTTGGTTAATTTGCGGTTGTTAGAATAAAAGTGATTTTAAATGAAAATTGGGACTTTCTTCAGCATCCCACTTCTGACACCACATATACAGGGTGGTTATAAAATAACGCTCGCTATTCGGAGTGGTCTGTAGCTTGAATGAATAGTCCAAATGCATCAAAAATTGAGACACTTACTAATCAAGAAGGGGGGAAAAGAATGGAATCATAAAAAAGGCGGAATCCTAAAAAATAATCATAAAAAAGAAGAATCATAAAAAACAAACTCGTCTCTTGACCAGAATCTAAATTACGATGCGTCATCAATTATAACCAATTACGGCCAACACAGCTAATTAAGCCTCGTAATTTAGAACCCTGGTCAAGAGATGAGTTTCTTTTTTACGAAAAAGAATGGAATCATAGAAAAGAAACTCGTCTGTTTACCAAGAATCTAATAACGAGGCGTAGCCAATTATGGCTAAAAACGGCCAACGCATCCAATCACGCCTCGTAATTTAGAACCCTGGTCAAGTGACGAGTTTGCTTTTTTTTATTCCATTCTTTTTCCCCCTTCTTGAATAGCAAGTGTCTCAAAGTTTGTTGCATTTGGATTATTCATTCAAGCTACAGACCACTCCGAATAGCGAGCATAACCACCCTGTATATAATATATACAGGGTGGTTATAAAATAACGCTCCGTATTCGGAGTGGTATTGCATTGCTTTCAGTTCTGGGGAATGTTTCGGGTCTGCAAAGGCTTGACCGCCAATGTTGCAGCCCCATTAGAGAAAAAAAAAACAATGTGATATATGGGGGGTCCTCTTACCTCCTTCTTGAGGGCGAGGTTGTACACCAGGGCGCACCCCCTGTCGCGGGTGGACGGGTGTTCGGCGAGCAGCCCGTGCACGGCCACCCGCACCGTCACTTTACTGTTGTTGCACGGCTTCCCTTCCTCCTCCCACTCGGAGATGTACGTCAGCCAGTCGTAGCTGCTGCCGTTCGAGCACAGGTTGCACATCTGGGAAAGAAAAGAAAAACTATAATATATATTGAGTACACTCTTAAAACAAACGAGCGAATTTAACTCAATCTGAGTAATTTTCACTCCTCCAGTCTTGAAAATGCACTTCTCCGAAAGGAGTGGATCCTTTGTGTGTTAATCCTCCGACAGGATCACTCCAAACGAGTGTGATTTTAACTCAGTCTGAGATAATATTCACTCCTTTCCAGTGTCGAAAATGCACTTCTCCAACTGGAGTGGATTTCACTCGTTTGTTTTAAGAGTGTAGACTTATCTTTCGCCAAAAATTGTCACTTTTCTGCCAAGACCTTACCGAAAGAATTTTCATTCAGCAATAATTGGTTTTGTGCGCCCACGTGACATGTCAACACTGACGAGTGAATACTTTACGAGTGAATACTTTCGGTAACGTCGTGCAGGAAAGTAAGTGTCCGACGAATTCGTCATTTTTGAGCAAGTGAGTACAACAATGAGATTCAGTTTCCTCAAAATCAAGATTCAGAATCAAGGGCGTACCCAGGATCTTATTTAGAGGGGGGCAGGTAATGCTATGGGCCCCTATTTTCTTAGTTGGATGGGCCCCTTTATGGAATTTTCCATTGATGCCCCCCCATTTGTAATCTCGCATCGTTTACTTAATACAATTCGCAGTAAGCAATTGATTGGATTTTTTTTTAATTATAAAATTTATTTATCCCACTCTCATTTATAATTATAAACTAGGTAAATAATCACTAGTTAAGTCATTTTTAGTTACTAATTAAACCAATGGGAATGTTTCGGGTCATATAATGCTCTTTTTTTACATTTTTCATTCCTTTTTTTTCCAGAAAAATCCTATTTTTACTGAAACAATATAATTTATCTCTTTTATCATTTTTTTGTAAATTACATTGATTTTTACTATACAATTGTTTAAAATTACAAATAAAAGAATAGTTTTAGGCACTCAATTTATTTAACCAGTTTTTTGCGATTGACAACCATAGTCTATGCGTTCTCTCAAAGAGGCCCTCTATTATTTATTGTGCCATTAAAAAAGGCCCTATACTTTCCTTTCAATAGGTTTCTTTCATTTTCTAAGACTATAAAATCTTGTAACTTAATGTTGAAAAGCTGAATTTTGTCAGAAAATTAGGCTTGGTTTTAAACAAAATTGTTAGCCCCTTTTATGTATATATAAGCCCCAACTCCCCCCAGGGCCCTATCACCGAATAGGCAATTGAAGACAGGGGGGCTTCTTCTTTAAAAATGTAAAGGGACCCTCCAAATCAGCCCTTAAAATAAACCGTGCTATCGCCTGCTGCTTTGCCATACTTGCATAAGAAGGGTATTGGATTACAAAAGGGTTTAGTAATTTGATATAACAATTACGTTGTCTTTTGTTTAATGTGTATGGTAAATGTAACCTTTAATTAAAAAATATAACTAACATTTATAAGCTAAATTGTATTTTGATTGCTTAAATAGCAACACGAAAATTAATACAGCCGATGCACCACTTTCGAGATGGTTGAATTATCAAATTATCACTTTAATTTTACGCAAGTTGGTAGCCCTTTACAAGTCTCTTGGCCAATTAGTTGTCCATGTTTTAAACTAAAACGATGTATGGGGGGCCCCAAATCCAGGAAAGACTTCCCTTACAAAAAAAGTCTTGATAGGAATTAGGGGGCCCAGAAAGTCAGTGGGCCCAATTGATATCATATTGGGCCCAATTTAAAAAAAAAATATACTTAAACCCCTTTTATATATAGAATATACATCAATTGGGGGCATCAGAGGAGAGTGGGCCCAATCAGAGAGAGTGGGCCCAGAGGAGTTACCCAATTACTAGATTTTAAAAATATGTTGGCCCCTTTTTGCGGAAAGTATTGGGCCCCCAAGAGCCCAACTCAGGACCAATCGCAAAAATATGGGCCTCAATTCGAACATCATTCGTGGGCCCCTTTTATATCAGATTATATAAAAGGTCCTCCAGGCGCAAAGTGATTTTTTTAAATGCCTTTCCTTTTACATATATTATATGCAGGGGCCCCCATAACACCGGGGCCCACATCACCATTTCTAGAGGGGGGTAGCTGCCCCCCTCTGCCCTATGGTGGGTACGCCCATGTTCAGAATCGTCAATTCACGATCGTAGGTGAGAATTCGCGTTTACTCAAAAGTCACTTGACAGTAACATTCCTCAAAATTAACGACATGAGGCTTGAGGATTCATGAATCGTCAAAAATGAAAGCGTCATTTCTGAGAGTGAAATACGACAGACTTGTTTAGATTTAGAGGGGAAATCAGTCCGAAAAGTTCTATAGTAGGGTAGAGGAATGACTCGTACTACTGAGCTTCCATCGGCAGCCATGGCTCACTACGGAGCCCGATTAGAGTGGCGAAAGTGATAGTTACTTTATAATTTTGATGCTGAGAAAGGAAGTACACCCAGCGGCAAAGGCGGGAGTCGAACCCGCACCCGTTACAGCGCATGGACTGCTAGCGTTATGGCCTGCGATCCAAACCACTCGGCCATCGGGCTCCACATATTGTCTCCGAGTTGGTCCATGGTGCTGTTGGTAGGTTCTGTCTCCACCCTACCATAGAACTCTTTGGAATATTTGTCGAAAGTTTCCATGTCCTGTCTCTCCATGATGCCTAGCTTAAAGCCTTGGTTTCCTCGGAGTCTGTCGCCAGAAAAATGCGACTGCTATTATACGTGGATGACGTCACCCTACCGGCCACCTCTTCATCGGAACGTTACGTTGACACGAAACTCGAAACCTAGCGAACTCACTCAACTCAACTCTGTTGTTGTTTTGCTTTTAGTCTTTGCATGTCAAAAATGGAAAATTTAGGTTCTTCGTGATTTCTCACAAAATTAATTAGCATTTCTTCCTCGGCAAAGCGTAAAACAACCCTCGCCTTCCATCATTTCCTCGAAATTTTCATTTTGGGCAAGAACACCGCACAACAGACAACAGCAAAAAACGTTGTCATCAGGATTTCCCCTACGCACTCAACAGCAACTCAATCTGGCGGTCGTGTTGAGCGCTCCCGAGGAAACCACTCAAGCGTAATCAATGTCAGTATTTGTATGACGTCACACACCGCACTTGTCCGACCGCTTAAATCTGTTGACGGACTCCGAGGAAACCGAGACTTAAGAGTGTTACGTACCAAGCCGACAATTTCCGTCTGTTCCTCTAAGGAAAGGAACTCGATTTTGTTGAAATAGGTCATGAGGTGGTGTTTCTCGCGGTCCTGGTGCAGCAGCAGAATGACGTCTTCCTTGAGCCCGGCTGCCTGGAACATTTGTAGGGTCAGCACTGGAACGTCGTGGGGCAGATTGCGATCGTTCAGAAGGCGTCCTGGAAAAACATCGAAAACGGGAGATTTAGTAATGATATTTGGTTTAAGTTTGAACATTTTCGGTTGTCCGTTTCTGATATCTGTATGGACCTTTAAAACAATCAATTTTTTTTTGTAATTTTTGAATCTGTTATTCTTTCTTATCACTATGTATGAGAATTGTAACTGAAAATTCCTACTCGTATATTCTTTATATAAACATATTTCTAAAAAATTAGAGTATTTAAAAGTATGTTTTGCAAGTTATTTTGGAAAAAAAAAAACGTTTGACATTTTCTCAATAGTTCACAAAAAATGTGCATCATTGAGAAAACAAACAAGCTCCGCTATTATTATTTTTTTTTTGTATTAGACTAATAAAAAAAATGTGAAGTGTTATTTCTACAAAGGTATTCAAACATGTGTACTTCTGGAGCGAATACATTATCGAAGAAATTCCCAGAAATTCGAATGGAATAGAGATAAACATAGAAACATCTCTATATAATATAAAATTGTAATTGTCGGACGCTTGAAAGCCACGTGACTTACCGCGGCTTCAGACAATCAGTAACGCTGAAAGTAAGTGTGGCGGTGTGCTTGTTTTGTGCCGGGGCTGCTCCAGGTTGCGTCCCGTGGCTTTGGTGGAGATCGTTGCTTAGCGCTAGCGCTACGTGATGCCCTGGAGCAGTCCCGCGGAAACTAGCTTATGGCCCATCCGTGGCCGAGTGGTTAAAGGCATCCGCCTCGGGATTCAGCCTTCTCAGGAGTGAGGGAGTTCGAATCCCACCTACTGCCAGTCGTCCTATAAATCAGATATCTGTACTGGGAAAGAGTAGAAAATCCAACTCGTGACGGATGGGCCGAGTACACTGGGGCAGACGCGCACGTTAATCTGTGGAGTCCAAAGTCCCGACGGAGTCAGCGTACGATGTCGCTCGAAGTTTCGTTGGGTGCCCGCTCAGGTGTCGACCTCGTCACTTGACCATGGCTCTAAATTACGAGGCGTTATTGGTTGTGTTAAAGCTCCGAAAGGAGACTAGAAATAGGCAGCCGGGAACGATTACACTACACTACACAAACTAGCTTATTTTTGTAACTGTTGGCATCGGTCTTGAGTTTCCGGCCACGCATCGTAAAAACAGCCGAAGCCGATGCATCTTCCCTTTTTCGTCTTGCGCACTCTGTCGGGACCTTTTAACCAAAATATCTTAGTCTTGCATGCTGTTTTCGGAGCAAACAAAGACGAATTGCGTAGCAATTCTCGGGGGTTGGCAAGTGATAGTTTGCCCCCTGCTCACTAGTTCTTACCTATTGTCTCGAGGTGCGACGTCCCCAGTGCCCAGGCCCCGCCGTCTGTCGTCAGGTATTCCATGAACTCGTTCAGGTCTTTCACCTCCTCCGGATTCAGCTTGCCTTCCATAATCTCCATGAGACGTTTCAGCAGAGCGGGACCCTGTAGTGAATTTCATCATCATATTAAAGCGTAGTAAATAAAGTATGTTTTATAGAGTACACTGACCAGTGAATGAAGAGGCCCCAGTAAATGAACAGTTGGTAAATACATTTAAAAAGTAAGGATTAAAAAATCATTCCACTGAATGGATTGGCAACACTGACTTCCTCTCATCTAGTAGGAAGCCCTCTGACATCTGATTGGTTGTCCTGCTCATTAATTAAAATCCAACATGTTTATAGACAGGACATTTTTGAATTCATTCACTGCTAAAAGTACTGTTCATTCACTTGGCTATTGTACCACTTTTTATTTAGAGCCCCCCAAAAGACCAAAGCAATGCAATATAAAGTCACCTTTTTTTTGTGTGCAGAATTTACAGATAATGACAGATGTGCTCACATTGTCATAAACCCACAAGCTATATCTTCTTAAAATGTATGAATTTTCTTAAAACAAATTGTGCTTAAGCGTTCATTCACTGGTTAGTCTACCCTAGTTAGCAGAAAAATACTAAGCAACATCGCAAAAAAGTGGTGATTAAAAGTGAAAAAATCTAAATTAAAATATCAGTGCTAATTTATTTCACTTCATTTCTCTTCGTCTTGAAGTGTGATATACACTGTAAAAAAGTTTGTAGTTTTTACAGAAAAAAATATCAGCTGGCGTGCCAGAAAAATATCAGCTGGCGTGCCAGAAAAATATCAGCTGGCGTGCCAGAAAAAGACCATTAAATTTCTAGAGATATGTTTATTTAACAATTGTAAGTGAACAATTTGTAAGTGTAATACAAAATCTGTTCTTGAACAGTCAAATTTAAAAGAAAAAATAAAATTTAACGTTTGAATAAAGACTTTATTAAATTCTTATAATAGTGTTAGTTATCAAGTAGTACACTCTTAAAACAAAAGAGTGAAATCCACTCATGTAGTAGAAGTGCATTTTCGACACTGGAAAGGAGTGAAGATTAACTCAGACTGAATTAAAATCACTCATTTGGAGCGATCCTGTCGGAGGTTTAACACACAAAGGATCCGCTCCAAGAGGAGAAGTACATTTTCCAGACTGGAGGAGCGAAAATCAAATCATACTGAGTTAAAATCACTCGTTTGGAGTGATCCTGCCGGAGGTTTAACACACAAAGGATCCACTCCAAGAGGAGAAGTGCATTTTCAAGACTGGCGGAGTGAAAATCAACTCAGACTGAGTTAAAACCGCTCGTTTGTTTTAAGAGTGTACTACATTAGTACACTCTTAAAACAAACGGGTAAATTTAACTCAGGCTGAGTTAATTTTCCCTCTTTTCAGTGTCGAAAATGCACTTTTCCTATTGGAGTGGATTTCACTCTTTTGTTTAGCTAAAACTCCGACATTATTACTCCAAACAAGTGATTTTAACTCAGTCTGAGTTAATTTTCACTCCTTTCCAGTGTTGAAAATGCATTTTTCCTATATGAGTGGATTCTACTCATTTGTTTTAAGAGTGTAATATCGAGTTTGTACTAGGCTAGTATAGCAAAGAACAGCTGATGACTTACATCGACATCAGGGTAGAGGATGGGCGGATCTTCGTATCTCCTGCACCTCCTCGGCGTGTAGGTGGTGGAACTATCTTCGGTGTCGTCAGCTGCAGCCGCTGCAGCTGCGGATCCATTGCTGGCGGGTGCAGCTGCATCAACGCCGTTGACGATCTGTGAAGCACAGAAATAAATTTGGAGAAATCGTTACAGCATAACATCATAAAAAATCTGCAAAATTAAAAATAAAGGCTCATGTATTGCTACCAGCCGTGTATCGCTCCAATGACATGAGAACTCAAAAAGCGCGGCCAGTTTTTGGCGATCCAGGGCATGCGAAGTAAAGAAAAATGACTTCATTTGTTATATAAAAATGTTTTCATTGTTTTTATAAAAATGACGGCCAAAGTCGAATTTTTTAAAATTTAATTTCAACTTTTCTGCAACTATCTATTTCTGCAACTAATAGTGATGATGACGGCTGATGAGCAGCAAGCACAGAAATCAATCGTCCAATATATTAATTTTCGTTTCTTCCATTTATGATCGTTTGCTAATAAAAATCAATTCCAAAGTTTTAATGTTATGCTTCCACCAAAAGGAAGATTTGGGAAAGAAGCCAAATAGTTTACCGCCTAGCTTTTGGCAACGGCAGCGTTTTTTTTTAACATTCAGTAGTACATCCATTATTATACATCGTTGATTGCTACAGGACTTACAATGTAAGAGAAATTCAGTAACGTTCTTGGAAAATTTTCGGCCACTAAAGAGACAAAATTTTACCAATTATGTTCCTAGAATATACCAGTAACCTCCTTAATGTAGAAACAATACCACATAAAGCCAGTAACTTCTCCGGACGAGTAAAAAAATACAGGCAATGGGCAAAAATCATCCATCCAACGTGCCAAATGTAAATGGCAGTTTTTGACATATGGTATACAAAACTTCTACATGGGAGGGTTAAACTATTTTTAGCGCATATATCTGAACTGAGGATTGCTGGGGGATATGATCCAGAAACCAGAGTCTCATTCCTACACACTTTGTACTCATGGTAACAAAAAAATCCAAGTGACGTTACAGTTTTTTTAACAACGTATCAAAGAAGTAAAGTACATGAAATATCGTGACTTAAGTTCCCACATGTGCTATCTCATTGTTGTTCAAAGAAAAGATTTAATGTACGGTAATTCTTGGCGAGATTTTTTCGGATTTGGCGATAAATATTTTTTTGTGTGTCAACTGTCTGACTTCCGACTGATGATTCGAATCTTTTGACTTCACAACCATGACGTTTTCCGGCAAATTTATCTGACCGTTATTTGCTAATTTCAGTGGGGTTTTCGGCCGACTTTTGGCGCGAGTTTGGAAAGTTCGCCAAGGGTTACCGTTCAGTAAATTTCAACCGTTTTGCAAAGTGAGATAACACAGTGAGAACTTAAGGGACGATATAAGGGTAGACTAACCAGTGAATGAACGTTTAAGGCGCTGCGTTCGCCAGTGAATAAACACCAGAACATAATGACCAGGACAACCAATCATATGTCAGATAGCTTCCTACTAGATGGGATAAGTCAGTATTGCCAATCTATCTAGTGGAATGATTTTCAATACATATTTTTAAAATTATATTTAACAAATGTTCATTCACTGGGGGCCTGTTCACTCACTGGTCAGTCTACCCTACTACAGTTTAACTAAATTCTAAAAAGGTGCAACCATTTTTTTAAAAATAATCTTCCACATTAACAAAATCACACCTTACCGGGACACTGCTTCCACCATCACTCCCCGCAGCTGCACCATTCTCCACTTCAGCCGCACCTGCAGCAGCTTCCTTGACTTCAGCCGCAGCCTGCAGCTTCTGCTTCACCTCCTTCGCTTCCTTGGCGGACATGCTGGCAGATGACTTCTTCCGTCTCGTTCCGTTCTGTTTGGGCTGCTGTTGTTCCTGTTGGTGGCTGTTCGAGTGTCCGTTCCGCTGTTCTTCTGGGACTTTGGCGGGGTTGGCGTTGGAGTTGGCGGCTGCAGCTGCTGGTCCGAAGCTGATGCCGCGGGAGCCTTCGGCTCTGAGGCTGAGCTTGTCGAAGTATTCGGTGAGGGCGCCGCTCAAGTTCCTGCGAACAAATTGATATTGTATGGTTATCAATCGACTGTTAAAAGTTTTGTGCTTGTTTTCACCATAATAACATTGGTTCCTAGAACACTCTCAGAAATAACACTTTCGTTTTTACACGATTCGTGAATCCTCAAGCCCCATTTCGTTAATTTTGAGGATTGTTTCGTCAAACTATCACGTGACATTTGAGTAAACGCGAATACTCACTTTTACGATCTTGATTTGACGATTCTGTATCTTGATTTTGAGGAAACTGAATCTCATTGTTGTACTCACATGCTCAAAAATGACGAAATATTTCTTTAGATTAGATGACATTTAAATCCTCATGAAAATGACGATTTAAATTTCCTCACCTTGAGGAAACGAAAAATCGGAGCATTTGCCAGTAACGGAATCGTCAAAATTAAGGAAAATGTCGTCGTTTTTGAGCATTCATTTTTGAGAGTGTAGCTGAAACGGTTGTGGTATCGGTTGTGGCTGAACGGTTGTAAATATTTCACCATATTTTAGGTATTGGGTTTTGAACCGTTTCTCAGGTTTCTGTTTCCAAAACTTGAAAAAAGGTTCGACTGAATACCGGATATGTGGTGAAACATTTCACCACACAGCCGTTACAGCTACTAGGAACCATTATTATGGTGAAAGCAAGCACAATTTTTTTTTTATTTGTGTACGATGGAAAAGAGTCTGCTGATATTCCGGCAAAAGAAGCTAGAAAAATCAACATAGAAAAATCGTCCCCATATCACTGTTAATGACATCAACTCAGTGGCCAAAGCAATATTTAACAGTAGAAGAGTTAAAATTAAACACAAAATTTGCGAATTAAACATCAATAGGGTAAATGCGACCACCCTAACTTAATTAAGGACAGGCTTTTCAAAGGGATGAAAATCCAAAAAGATGGAACCATAGGAAACACTTTAGCTGCAAAAACTGCCCCGACTCGGAATTGGATCCAAAACATATTTTCCTTGTCCAGCCATCCTGGCAAAATTGCGGCAAATCCCCAACTCGCCCTACGAAGACCTTTAAGAAGGACCACTGCAGATCGCTGAAGCAGTCTATGAGACCGTTGGTCCCATATAATTTTTATCTATGGACACGGCATCATCAATTAACGTATTTATTACCATGATGATGATGAACAAATCTGCATGACATAGAATCTTTCAAGGAAACGGTGCATATCGATTGTAAAAAAACGGCGTGGAATAATATGTGGAATTACGGAAGGTTTAGAGACTTCATTATTAAACAAATAAGGAACAATCAAAGAATCACATTGTGCTACATTTTATGTTGTCATTCCAAACTGATTTGCAAGACAAAAATAAAATTGTCTTCAGATATTGATTATATATATATATATATAACTTTTTTTCACATACTTTGTTGATGTTGCAAAGGGGACATATATATAAAAACTTATTCATTCAACAAGCACAGAGAGATGTAGATATAAACAAAAGCATGTACTGCGCAGTTTCCGTTGAAAAAGCCACCCATTTCCACTGGTGTTTTCTCATACATCTGTTATTCAAACACTTACAAGAAACACAATTTAAACAATCGGGTTTTAATAAATAAACGGACTTTTTTCTAAATTTACTCCTTTAATTAATATTTCACAACACAATAGATAAGATTCGCGAGCAGATCTTACCGAAACCTTCTACGAAAGCTCCGTGGAATATTCTAAAATTTACACTTACAAGAACTAAATTTAAACAATCGGATTTTAATAAATAAACGTACATGTATCTAAATTTACCCCTTTTATCTAATGTTTCACAACACCATAGATAATATTCGCGAGCAGAACTTACCTAAAACCTTCTCTGAAAGCTCCGTAGAATATTCTAAAAGACACTTACAAGAAATAAAATTGAAACAATCGGATTTTAATAAATAAACGGACTTGTTTCTGAAGTTTTTAGAACAATAGAAATAAGATTCGCGAGCAGAACTTACCTAAAACCTTCTCCGAAAGCTCCGTGGAATATTCTAAAATTTCCTTCCACGCGCAAGCCCCGTAGCGCAATTCCTGAAATAACTTCTCTTACTCCAGAGTTTCTTTACCACACCGAAATAAGTTCGAGACTATTCCTTCATATTTTTTTCTTTTCTATTTTTCTTTTTTGTATGCCTAAAAGAACAGGCCCCGCGGGATTCGTTCGAAAGTTCTGTGCCGACGTCTCAGAACACATGATCGGGAATGAGGGTGTGCAAGAGTTCGGAAAAGGGTGCCAACTATCCACGGGTAGTTACAGTCCTTGCCAACCTAACTTGGGTAAAAACAAAGAGTAAAAAGGCAGAGGGAAAGGCGAGGTTGAGTTGGAACCTCTTGTAGGGTAATGTTTGCATACAAAATGATCTGAATACAATTTAACCAAAATACACTTTTCATTACAATAAAATTGCCAAATTTTCTCAAATAATATTCAAATCTGTTTGACCTTAGACGAAATTAATGTATTCTGAATGGATTCACAAATAAAACATCTGAGACTCTTTGCATCCGCGGAAGGATCTTCTCCATTGCATATTTCTATTTACCTAACTTAGATTGGCAAGGAGTGTACACTCTTAAAACGAACGAGCGATTTATACTCGATCTGAGTTAATTTTCACTCCTCCAGTGTCGAAAATGCACTTCTCCTACTGGAGTGGATCCTTTGTGTGTTAAACCTCCAACATGATCACTCCAAACGAGTGATTTTAACTCAGTCTGAGTTAATATTCACCCCTTTCCAGTGTCGAAAATGCACTTCTCCAACTGGAGTGGATTTCACTCTTTTGTTTTAAGAGTGTAGGTACCAGATTTACAAGATATTAAAAATAAATGGTCACGAGACTGCTGTTTGCTTAAATATATGTTCAATCCTCTGAGTGATGCAGATGTATATACCCGTTACTTTACAGTCAAGTTTTTGCAGCATTTAAGCACCATACAAAATTAGAAAAGTTAATAGTTTTTATCGAATTTTAAAATTTAAAGTACGGTGAGGTCATTTATAATCATTTGCGACAGAAGTAAACTTTAAAACAATTTAAAGAAATTAAATTTTCAGTTAAAACTTTAATCTCATTGAGTGAAAACAAGATTACACTTCAACCGAATTGCTTGTCTTTAAAAGGGTGTAGCGAAAAAGTTACTGAAATCTAGGATTATAAAAAGTAACCACATTTTTCTGAAGGTTAAAGTTGAAAAATTACATTCTACTTTTTTCAGTGACTAATGTAATGTTAAACAGGCCTAGTGACTTAATGGTAGGGCTTCGCATAACCACGCCACAGGTCCGGGGATCGCATCCCGTATTGGGCGAGGTTGAGCCATCCTTTCATCCCTGGAGTGGGTCGATAAAATGGGTACCAAGCATGCTGAGAACTAAACACAGGGGTTCCGTGTGAGGCTGACCACCTTAACTGGACATATGCCAAGCACCCCAGAGACCTACGAAAGCTGAAATGGGCACGGCAGGCCTTGGCCCAGTAAAGGACTGTTGCGCCGAGGAGAGTAATGTAATGTTAAATACTATGCTGCTGAAAGTAGATATAAAAATATCATCTAGAGCTATATGTGAGATTCGTTCTGTATAGAGGTTCTGTGTCAACGTCTCGCAACAAATGATGATGATTAAACATCGAGTGTGCAAGAGTTCAAAGAAAGAGTGCCAACAATTCACGGGTCGTTAGACACCAGAATAAATAGAATACGTTTTTTTAATTGATAACGAGCCTTCCCTTTTGATACTTGTTAAAACGCTTTAAATGCTAAAATTTACTAAGAAGACCACTAAGATTTTAATTTAACACTTGTTTAGTATATCCAATAAGCTCTGATATTTTGATTTATTTAATTACCAGTTGTTAACGACTTTAATATTGTTCTGAAAATAAAATAAGTTATAGTATAACTTAATCTATCATAAAAAAATCTTAAAATAAGCTAATTCTTTATATAACTGTTTTGTCTTGGATAATTTTGTAACGTTTATTGGAGAATAGAATGACCAGAGAAAAAAGTGCAATCATGTAAATTACTTGATAACTTTGATTGACTTTCAGTTGATCTTAAATTTAAAAGTCCTATTATTATTATTCAAGAAGTTTAATGCAACGCACGTTATGTAATTAAGGAAGGCGTTAATGGGCATTGGGCACAGATGCGTCGTTAAGGGGTGATCTCTGAAATTTAGGGAAATTGTATATTTTTAATTAACATAAAATCTTATTTTTTTAAATAGTTAAATTTTTCAATCTAAAACATCAATATAGCTTAAAATAGATGACAAATTGCTAAAGTTGCCGAATATCCAATATACACTCTAAAAACAAAAGAGTGAATTCCACTCCAGTTGGAGAAGTGCATTTTCGATACTTGAAAGGAGTGAATATTATCTCAGACTGAGTTAAAATCACTCGTTTGGAGTGATCCTGTCGGAGGTTTAACACACAAATGAGAAGTGCATTTTCCAGACTGGAGGAGTGAAAATCAATCAGACTGAGTTAAAATCGCTCGTTCGTTTTAAGAGTGTATTTTAAACCCTAAATAGGATTGAAGGGCATGTTCCTAAACGTCAACAGTATGCCCTAAAGGGTTAATTGCTCTTAGTATAGACAGTCAAACGGACGGACAAAAGAAAGGTTGATGATGGTCTTTATTTTTTTAAGGTCATATAATTTAAAAAATAGTTTTCAAAATCGCATGGCTATAGCGGAAGTTAAAAGGGGGATGCGGACAGACAGATGGGCGAAAATATCCACGCCTACAAAAATAAAATTTAAAATATTTTTTTTAAAACAATTCAAACGGATTAAACAGTAAAGGAAAATAGACTACAAATTACTACATTTGTTATCCCTCTAATCCATACTGTTGCCGTTTGGCAACAAGTACACTGTTAAAAAAAACCTGAATTTTACGTGCATATTTCTGTGATTATTTTCGGGAATTTACGGAAATACTGCGTTTCTTTAACAAACAGACGGTTTGTCTGAAATAAACAGCTTGTTTCCGTTTTCCTTAAACGCTTGACGAGCGAAAACGGAAAAACACCGTATTTCTGCATGCAGAATTTCACTTAAGACCCGTATTAACAGAATTTTTCCATATAACCTCGCACCCAACAGCCTTTAGCCTCGACACATCCGCCAACCGACTCAGCCACCATGTTTTTTGTTTGTTTTGACCACATCTGAAGCAAGAAATATTAATATATAGGTATGTTCATTTCTTTTAATAAAATAAAATTTTATTTAAAGATTATATTTTCTATCCTTTCCTATATATAAAATCCAGTTCTTGTATCTTTCTGATATGTTTCTGTAATCTCTATAGTCCTATAATTGACCGTGGGGTGATTCCTGAAATTAATAATTCCGCTTGTTTACCAACACGCTTAACTAAGTAAATTTATTTAAATGTTTAAAAAAGCTGTCAAATATATGAAATAAACAATGTTCACCAACAAACAAGTGCACATTATTAGAAAAATAATAAAATGATTTGAAATTATTACATTTAAATTCGATTGATAAGCAATTGCCTTCGTGTAGCTCTAGTGCGACGAAATTCAGAACCTAACCTAAACTCGATTGCAAAGCACGGTTACTCTATGGCTATCAGCATGGTTTATTTTAAAAACTATGCAAGTATATATATAACGCAAACTTTCTCTTCAATAAATAATACTCTTTTGTTGATTTTAATGAATCAATTAGTGATTACGGATATATGCAGATCATATGCTTTGATTCGATTCAGAAGTTACATACACTATTGTCAATGCTCTTTGTTTTGAAAAGTCTGCACTAAGAAAAACACAATTTACAATTAAATGCAATTTTCTAACGACTTTAAAATTTAGGAATCGCAAGTGTCCGCAGAACGCTATTTTAGTGTTTATTTAAATATAGCTGTTAAGTGATATCTCATTTTCGGCTTACCGTCTACTGTCAGTGATATTAAAAAGCAATAGTTATTAGCTCCTACTAGAATACTAATTATAAGATTGTATTTTATTACGAAACACTATTAAATTACATTAAAATTATTGTTTTATACTAAATACTATTATAAAATTGTATTTTTAATTTTGATGCATACATTATTCAAGAACACTTCTGTTTTGTTTCTCTCCCCCATTAAAAAAATATTTTCAGTGCTCCAATTCTCAAAACTGTATCGAGAGATACGGATAAATCAATTAATTAAAGGTACTCTAAGATTCATGCCTTGCCCTGCCCCCTTCCCCCTCTTCACAAAAAGAGAAAAAGCATTTTTAACTCTGATATTAAATTATTACGGTGCAGATACTATGGAAAACTTGCTCGAAAAAAAAAAGCCTAAAATTGACAAATTGTTTAATTTTAGAAGGGCTTAAGAAGATTTTGTCTGGTTAACGCCTGATTACCACTTGCTTCTTTACATTGGATCTATTCATTTAAAATTGTATTAATATATATTATATATTATTTTTTTAGGTGCTTGTTTATCATAAATCTCCAAAGAGGATCGAAAGTTCAGAAAAAGAAGAAAACTAAATCTGTAGTTCCTGCACGCATTTTAAAATTAGTTTAGGATTTGAAAAACTATATCAGTCTTTTTTGATTATGAAAGAAAAATAAAACATGATTATATTCTGTAATTCTTTTGTTATTCATATCTTGTTAAATTGTATCATTGGTGTATCCAGGATGGGATAACTCTTGCCCCCATATACTAAAAAATTTTGTTGTTTTTTTACAATCAGAGTATACAAATTAATGTATGTATAGTACAAATTCAGACACTTAAAAAAAAATTTTTTTTTTTTGACTAAAAGGGTTACTATCTTAAAGAGTCTCTTTGTTAAGGAGTGTTCAACCCCTAAGAGACCCGACTCACTATCCCCTACCCATGATTTTGCCCTGGATATGCTAACTGTAACGTATAATACCATTTAGCCACAGAACAATACTAAATATATACATCATAAAAATATGACAGAAAAATTATCAAAATTTGAAAAATTATTAACATTTTTCTGCCATATTAAAATTGTTTTAAATATATGAAGAGTGGTAATTTTAAATTTCAAAAATGTGAACAATGTCCTTTTTATTCAGATTACATACCAAATATGGTTAAACAAAATGTTAAAGGATTAGATTTTATTAGTTTTGAATAGATTTAAGGTTAAAGTATGGATACATTATTTGCTTACGTTTTATATAACAAACAGGATGCATGTTTAATTTCCCTGTTTCTCCTGTTAAATTTCCCTATGCTAATATTTATAACACCATATATAAATGGATATATTTAGAATGATTGATGGTTAAATAGTATATATAGAAACAAAATTGACAAGAAAAAAGCAAAAATGACTTGGAATTAACTAGTAAATATACTATGTAAGTTTTCTGAATTTAGAGAGAAATGCAAATTAGAAATTCATGAAATTAACAAAGAAACAGCTAAATAAAATTCCTGAAATTAACAGAAAATTTCTAAAACGGTAAATAATGAAATTAACGGAGAAATTCCGAAATGGAAGATCCTGAAATTAACGGAGAAATTCCAAAATGGAAGACCCTGAAATTAACGGAAAAACTCTGAAATGGAAGTTCCTGAAAATAACGGAAAAATTCCAAAACGGAAGATCCTGAAATTAACGGAAAAATCCCGGCAACTTGCTGCCAGTAGTTTTTCCGTGAATTCAAGGAATTTTTTTTAACAGTGTAACATAATCCACTTTATTCTATTAAAGTAGAGCTCTCTCTCGACAAATCTGCTGTTTTTTCATCGATTATATTCCATTTGAATTTTTAGCTACTAATAACCCTCATAGATGACAGTAGTAAAAGTGTATTCAAAATTAAAGAGTGAAGTTATTAACTGTTGTGAAATTACATCTTTGGCAGTATTCAAGGTATAATATTAGTAGTAAATACAAATATATTGTTTTGAAAAAATAATTATAGTTCAAGAGAATTATTTTACATATATATTTTCGGGATTAAAAAAATCAATCATTAGAGAGTTACAAGATGTAAATCTCGACTTTTTTTTGCAACGAGTGCATGTCATCCGCAAATTTGTTCATCTCCTTGAACTTGGCAGCCAAGATAAGCTTAAAAAAATAAGTGCGCATTGAGACACCTACGCGTGTCTCCCACAAGTTCTATTCTCAGATGAAAAGGAATTTTACCAAGCAACACACTGCAAGTGTAAAATCCTAGAAGTTTATACAGCTACAGAACAAAAGACAAAAAAAAAAATCACCAAAAATGTAGTTTGTTTCAACAAATTTCCCAATAGAGCTAGGAGCTGGGGAGCCCAGTTGCTAAGGGGCTTGCCTTGCATGCGAAATGTCCCAGGTTCGGTCGGTCAATTGCAAAAATGAATGCCGACCTATAACGGTATGTGCAGCGGAGAATTCCGAATAGTAATGTTCCGTGTAGATTAACGTGTAAAATGTAAATAAATGTCCAAAAATAAATAATGTTCGCTGTAACACAAAAATATTTCGTTACTTAAGTCCCCCCCCCCCACATGTACTATCTCACAACGGATCAGATTTACTGTACGGTAACCCTTGGCACGATTCTTTTGGATTTGGAGACAAATAATTTTTGTGGCAATCTGTCTGACTTCGATTGATGATTCGAATTCTCTGACTTCGCACTGACGTTTTCCGGCAATCTTATCTGACCATTATTTATTATCGCAGTATAGAGAGTGTGACGTCAAATGTGGCCGGAATACGGACTTTTGGCTCGATTTTGGAAAGTTCGCCAAGGGTTACCGTACAGTAAATATGATCCGTTGTGCATAATGAGACAGTACATGTGGGAAATTAAGTGACGATTTGCTAATTAAAAAAATACTAAACGTAAATAATTAAAAGATAACTATTTACAGTAAATAATAACTATAAGGGGATATCATTTTGGTTCAACTCTCTTGGGCCAAAGCACTTAGGATAGAAACTGTTACAAAGTCAATTTAAAGAATAGGTTTAACCCTGTAATGCATGAATCCCCAAATTTTTTTTTGTCTTTAATACTCATACATTATGGGAAAAATACTGCAAAAAAATTAACTGGTTTGGAATTTAAATTTTTTCAAATTTTAAAAATTTTTACCATATGGCAAAAACTAACTACAATTCCAATTTTGATAAGAATGATTAAGAAACTACTAAATATATTTTAAAATAACCCTCTTAAACTATAATTTTTTTCAAAAGAATTTATTTTATTTAGTGCTCATGTTATTATACTTTTAATACTGCCAAAGACGTAATTTCACAGCAGTTCATAACTTCACTCTTTAATTTTGATTACACTTTTGCTATTGTTATTTATGAGGGTTATTAGTATCTAAAACTTCAAAATGGAATGTAATAGATGAAAAAAATACAGATTTGTCGAGAGGGAGCTCTACTTTAATAGAATAAAGTGGATTTTGTACCTTGTTGCCATATGGCAACAGTATGCATTAGAGGGTTAATAAAGAACATGGCTAAATTAATTAACAAACAGCGTCATACAACTAATTCATCATAAGTTAACTTTCAAACAAGTTAAAAAAATTCTTACTTTAATATAACTTTAAATAAGTAGTAAAAATAATTTAAATAATACGCTTATCATCCAATATAACTATATTATAAATATAATTATCCTATAACTAACAACGATATAATTAACTGATATACTAAGATTATAATTATACATTAATCCTAAATTATTATAAATAACTTAAAAATTACAGATTAGGATTATAAAAGAAATAAAATTACTATATAGGAATTAAAATTTAGTAAAAGGATTACAGTGATATTACCCCCGAAGTGTTTCACACCCAAAAGAGCAAGAGACAAACACAAAATCCCTTCCCCCCTCCTAGAAAGGTATTCATTTTGTGCCAATAATTCAAATTTAAAAGGTTCTTTGAAACGATAAATTACAAAACAACAAAATTATTTTCCGGAACTAGTTGTTTTAAACTGCCCCTAATAGTTTGCTTTTCTGTTACAATACAGCGCGCACAGAGAAATACATTTACAGTATCGAGTTTGAAAAAATGCAAGATTATTATTTATGAAGTTCTGACATAATAGGCATTATGTACCTATTAATGAATAATTAATATAAATAATAACTATTTTAATTTAAATTCTGTTGAAATGTTTATGCTTTGCATGACAATGAATTTTATATGACTATCTTCTGTTGTTATTTAAAGATAAATACAAGGAACATAACAGGCATGACATGAATAGATTCATAATAAGCCCATGAAAACATGACATTTTTATGAATATAGCATACAATGTTTTCTAAATAGATACATTCTTTAACGGCAAGGTACTTTTCAAACAAATTAAATACAAATTATAACAAAATTTACTAAATAATTTTAAAGGCAAATGATTCTATTTGTTATTAAAGAATTCTTATATTAGTATGACATTTTCCCTTTTTTATGCATGAATTGTGATTGAAAAATGAGTAAAAAATGTTGCAAGCTCTAAAACACAATAAGATTTTAGAAATAGAAAATTTTACGAACTGCCGATTAAACTTTTATCTCAAAAGCCATTTATTTTCAGATTGCAGAAAATGGTAAAACTGCATCTAAGATAAAGCAATAAACATTTGGACAACACCAAAAAATGTTACAAAAGTAGAAAATAAAATAAATAATAAGGTAAAAAGTCACACATCTGGTGAACAAAATGACAGCCAGTCATCATACAGAATATGTTATGTTACGTTTGAATTATCGTCGCACTAGAGCTACACGTTGCTTGGCTTTCGAACCCACAGTCAATGACCAGCCGACACCTGAACAGACACCCGACGCAACCGTTAGGGGTGACATCAATCCCCTAACAGTTGCGTTGGAGACTTTGGAGCATATTTAACATGCACTCCCTTACACGTGGTATTATTCGTCGGACATTTTTGGCTGCATGGGCCGTTCGGATAGGCAGTTATTTTGGCAATGCCCGGACCCGAACCTGGGATCTTTCGCATGCTAGGCGAGTGCCTAAACGACTGGGCTCCCCAGCCTCCCATACAGAATATGCACCACAATACGTGGAAAAGTTAAATATAGACGAAAATGCAGTGTGTTTTAGTAAAATATGAATTTTAACTTTTATATTGCGATCCTTAGTTTAACAGATTGTAGACACAACAAATTTCGCAGGTCCCTTTACGGAAAAGTGCGACTGCCGCCCGTAATATGGCGACGTTGGTCGATGCATCATATTTTCGGCTATTTTATCAGCTTATTAACCCTTTCAGTTCCAGTGAGTTCATTTGGAATCATCACTTTCAATATTTTTTCTAAATGTTTATGTCCCGTTATGACATCCAAACACACATCATTCGATTCTTCACACTCTGTTCTATTAGACAATATTTTACATTAATCTCAATAGAAGTCAGAACTACTATTTTTTTAAAAATTATTTAGAAAATAGCTAAGAAGCGTATCACCCGATTTTTGAAAAGTTCACTTTAGTTCTACATATTTTAAAACACAATTTAAACTATTTCGATTAAAATAATTACTAAATTTTTTTAATAATATGGTCAGATACCTTAAAATCTATAACTCGTAGTGTTTTCAGGTAATATATTACATTTTTATTTTGTTGTTTTCCCACAGTAAAAAAATTGTGGCATTATTTCAAAAACCATATAAAAAATAAAATGATTTTTTTTCTTATAGAACTCTTATTTTTGACCTATAATAAGCTTATTTTGTGAATATCAAATGTTTCCGTAGTGTAGTAAATTCTTGAACTGAGAGGGTTAAACAAGTGGTTCCCAACCTTTTCTAGACCATCGCCTCGTTCTTTAGGTTGATTTAACAAATATCACCCCCTTTTAATTTTCATGTTTTGTCTAATCATAATTTGAGTTGAAGTGAAACTATAAAACAGTTTTATAACACTTACTACCGTTTCTAAAAACCAAAGAAGCTTTATCCAGTCACTTAAATAAAAAAGAAAAAACACAAAACACATTTTTAAAGAACAAAAGTGAAATAATTAACTAAGTTATTTTTACTGGTTTCTAGAAAATTTAAGGGGACGCATTTACCCAAACTATTATTTCTAGAAATAATAACATAAACTTGTAAATTATATTGGTTTTGTATAATTTTCACTCTAAATAAAACATTTCTGGCAATAAAAATGAGTATTTACAAGTAGTTCATTTATTCAAAAAAAAAAAGTCAAAATTTTGAACTTTTTTTAAACCCTACTCCTCCTTCAATTTTAAGAATAACTTCACCAAACTTTTATGGTTCCTTCTTAGTACTATTTGTTCAAGAACTGTGCATGGATTTTAAAATGTGAGCGACAGTTAAAAAGTAATATGAATTTACAGTGAAAATCGCAAAAAATACACAAAAAATACAAATTATTGAATTCAACATTTAAAAAAAATAACTATACATAGAAGACCTTATTCCATGCACAATTTTGTGCATAATATATGTAAGAACACAGGTAAAAAAATTCCAAAATTCTAACTTAATTAGCAAAAAAGCCTTAGGGATTTATTAAACACAAGAATTGGAAAACGTGAAACAGAGAAAAAAAAGGTTGAAAGCAGACGAAATAAGTATTCAAACTTATAGGAATGACTCCAGAAAATATTTAATAACTTTTTCTACAAAAGATATCATTATGAAACTTTCAGTAAATGTTCAGAAAAATATTGTAAATAATAAGAAGTAAAAACTGAAAAATCTACATTTTGACCAATTTTTGGGTAATGCGTCCCCTTAAGACAGTTTAAAGTGAAAATTGGCTATATTTGGAGAATGGTTTTGCTGTACAAAGGAACTACGTTATTTTAATTCCCCCCCCCCCTTGAATTCTCATCCCCCTCTGATCGCCCCTCAAGTATTTTTTGCCCCCTAGATAACACAAACCGCCCATTTGGGGGCGATCGCTCCCAGGTTGGGAACCGCTGTATTAAACAATAAATATCAGACCAATCATGCTGGGTCAATGTCCAAATGAAGCAACAACAAAAATTAAGTCCCCAATAGTTTTAAAAATTTACTTCAGTTTTGGAGGTCCTAAAACATTTTCATTTCATATTATTGTGGGAAATCGGTAGATGCTCGGTATATTGGATCGATCACTACTATACTTAATTCACGATTAGAATGAAACAAAAGAATAACCACCTTTGCATCTAACAATAATCTTAATAACGTTAATTTTATATATTTTTTAGTGACATCATGTGATATTATTATAGAAGAAAATCCTTACTTGTTGGATGAAATTTCTTGCGGAAGCTCCCTTATTTCGGCCGGTATAGGTCCGCCTGTCAAAAACTGACAGACCTCCTGACTGAAGCAGTTACAGTTATGTTCTAAAAGGTGATAAGTCCCGGGCCTGAAACAAAGGAAATTCTATTTAATTGCTGCACTCTCAGAAATAACACTTTCATTTTTGACGGTTCATGTATCCTCAAGCCTCATTTCGTTAATTTTGAGGATTGTTTCGTCAAACTATCACGCGACTCTTGAGTAAACGCGAATCCTCACTTTTACGATCGTGATTTGACGATTCTGTATCTTGATTTTGGGGAAACTGAATCTCATTGTTGTACTCGCATGCTCAAAAATGACGAAATATTTCATTAGATTAGACGACATTCAAATCCTCATAAAAATGACGATTCAAATTTCCTCACTTTGAGGAAACGAAAACTCGGTGCATTCGCCAGTAAACGAATCGTCAAAATTAAGGAAAATTTCGTCGTTTTTGAGCATTCTTTTTTAGAGTGTGCTTTCTACAATTTTGGGGGATTTTTAACATCAAATATAAAAAATTATATGCAAATAGCTATTTAGAAGTAACCACGAATTTATATTATTATGAAAATATGTTTTTAAAATTCCTTAAATAATGCCTGTAAAATTTGTTTATAACATAATATTCAAATTGTGTAAATTAAATTCAAAATATTTTATTTAATTGATCATAGTTCAGGTACTCTTGTACGGATTTTGACGTATGTATCTCTTGGGTATATATATCTGGCTTTTCATCAGTTCCTTTAAAACCAAATAAGTTCTATTGTAGCTGTATAAAGGCCGTATTTCTAAATAGGCTAAGTAAGCTGTAGCCTAGAGCGGCAAATTTTTTAAGGCGGCAAATTTACGACCAATTAAAGCCCTGTCGAATGCCGCTTCAATTGATCGCAAAATTTGCGACCAATTAAAGCGGCATTCGACACAAAAAAAAATTATAAAGAAAGTAATATTTTTAAGAAAAGAAAACAAAAGATTTACATTAATGCTTAAACAGCAAACGTATATACAGTTCTAAAATTTAGTATCAAACAATGCCCCTGCTAAGGAAATTGCACCCTCTCCCCACGGATTTGTAAAAATAGTAGAACAGTTTAAAACATTGGCCTATTTCGAGTGTAAAGTAGTGCATTTTCCCTCTTTTATATATTCGTTGTGATAATTGAATCGGTGAGTGCAGAAACCACTTCAGTCAAAAGAATCCGAAAACTCGTTTTCAATGAAAATAAGCGTAGAAAGGCAAGATACGTGTTGGGTGCAAAAACTACGTTAGTATGTTGAGTACACTCTTAAAACGAACGAGCGATTTTAACTCAGTCTGATTGATTTTCACTCCTCTAGTCTGGAAAATGCACTTCTCCTTTTGGAGTGGATAATTTGTGTGTTAAACCTCCGACAGGATCACTCCAAACGAGTGATTTTAACTCAGTCTGAGATAATATTCACTCCTTTCCAGTGTCGAAAATTCACTTCTCCAACTGGAGTGGAATTCCCTCTTTTATTTTAAGAGTGTAATTCCGTAAATACAGGACGTTTGATTCGCGTGTTTAGTGCAGAAATAACGGAGGAGTTATTACGTTTTTTCTCCCTCCTGAAAAATTTGAAATTTGTGACTGACGTTGCTTCTGCACTCACCGATTCAATTTTAAACAGCACCTATACCACTCTATTTTTTCAGCTAACCAGCTATCTTTCCACGAAGGAAAAAATGAACGTAACCTACAGGCGGCAAATCTTTAAATCCGGCCCTAAATGATAATATTACTGTATTTTTAAAATGCTTACTTGTAAGTACTTTCTCCTAGGGCAAATATGTATTCCAAGAATACACTGTAAGGTAATTCGGTTCTTCCTAAAGTTAAAATCTGATCAGGTTCTCCTAGAATAGTTTCTCCCTGTCAAAATATTAAAAAATTAATTAGAAGAAAATTAAAGATATTTCTGCAATAATAATAATTTATTGGTATACAATGAAAAAGTTTTGCAAAATAAAAGACACCTTGATGGGCAGCTAAGGCCCTCACAGAGGTATGAGATTTACTAAAACAAAAACAAAAATTGTGCAAACGGAGAACAAAAGAGAGTAAAAATAAGTTATACAGTGCATAAATACAAAAAAAAAGGAAAATCTAGACAACCAGCCCACGAAAAGAAAAATGTACAATTTTCAGCAGTGACTAAAAGAAATTTTCTAAATCAGTGATACTTATTTCATTACAAAGATTTTTAAATTTTTTCTTAAAGACTCTTAAACTGTTTGAATTCTGGATATGAATTTGTAATAAATTAAAGAATTTAGTAGCTAAATATTGGAAATTTTTTCTAAAAATTTCTTTATAGGGTCTTGGGATTTTAAAAATATTATTGGGTCTACGTGCTGAAATATTTGACAATATAGTAAAAATATCTGGATGTTCATACACAATAATACATAATTTATATTAAAAAAAAGATAAGTCTCAAGGGCAAAATATTTAAAGACTTATATTTATTATGCATTTAGAATTGTCTAAAAAAAGGTGTATATTAAAAAAACTCAAGTTAAACAGAACAAAGTATTGTGTAAAAATGGCAACATTACAATATTGTGTTGTTTCAATACAAAAATTGTGCTGATGACATACGAACACAAATAAGCGTTGCTGCAACACAACTGACTGTCGCTAGAGGAGACTATTATATCCATGCACGAATGACAAAAAAAAGTAAGTTATATTGCCTTTTAAAATATGTATAACGAAATAGTAAGTATTCAATATGTGGGCATTTCCATGCGTGACTGACACTACATCAGAACGATTTAACCAATTTCATTTGCATAGTTCATAATCATTTTCTATTTATTTAAAAAAAATATTGTATGTCAGTATACCCCTGAGCATATAGTATTTTTAGCAATCAGTAAAATTTTTTTAATTTAATATTTAACTAAAAAACAATAAAAATGTCCTGATGTGACTGACACTACACAAAAGTTCATAGATTTTTGGCTATCATAAAAATTGTCATTTCTTCTGATTGTTCAGTAATTCAGCATTCTACCACTGCTTATTTTAAGTATAAGGTTTGAGGCTAAATATATTAATTGCAAAAAAGTATTGAAATACCATAGGAAAAAATTTATTAACATTTTTTGCGTGACTGACACTACATTCAATTCGTGACTGACACTACATTGTGAATTGTATCACAGTTATGGAATTTTAGGCAATAATACCGCAACATATGTAAATAATTTTGAACATATTAAGTTACAATTTGCAAAAATGGCAAAATTATGCTTAGAAAAAGTTACACAATGTCCCCTAAAGTAGGTTTCTGGTAATTTCTTAAACTCTAATTTCTTCTTCAAAATGCAGTAAATCAACATTCTACCAGCTCTTATTTTAAGTATAAAGTTTAAAGCTAAATCATTTAATTGATAAATAGTATTGGAATATCATAGGAAATAATTTTTTAACCCTTTTGTGCTTGACTAACACTACATTCAACTTGTGACACACTACATCATGTGAATTGTATCACAGAAATGGAAAATTTAGGCAATAATAACATAACATATGTGAATAGTTTTGAATATAGTAAGTTAAAAATTGCGTACATGGTAAAAATATAGTTAGACAAAGTTACACAACGTCCTCTAAAGTTGGTTTCTGGTAGTTTCTTACTTCTGTCTTCAATAGCATTTTCTGAAAAACCTTCCTTTTCAGGTTCCTCAAAAAGACTTCCCGAACATTGCAGATGTTTAAGTTTTATTGAATAAGCATCTTTACTTAACATTTTCCCACAAAATATTTAACGATAATTTAACTACAAAAGGATATAAAGCTCTTTTTCCAGCGTCAAGTTCATTTTCAGAATTTTGTTGAGAGGTATGTCTTTTTACAACATTTAAATTTTTTTAATTAACCGTGCAGTATTTTGGGGTATTTAATGAAACATTGGCAGTTGTTTTAAGTAGGTATTTGTTTAATTTAAAAAAAAACGGGACAATTTTTGATTGTCTAGGAATCGGAAAGCTTAACTTCCTTTAATGAGCATATATAATTTAATCTGCCTATTTTGCCCTTTACACAGTTGTCAGAAATGCATAATAGTGATATGTTTGAGCAGATTTCTCATGCAAAGTAAAAAAATCTTAAGCAAAATGTGAGTCAAATTTCATAGAAAGTGTGACTTCTTTTATCCCCTCCTCACTGTATCACAAAGTCCATCAATTGGACCTTTACCATGACTGAAGGCAAAGAGGACCATGACTTGTGGAAGAGAATTACCAGACAAGGTTGTCAAACGGTCGATGGATTGCAATGGAGGTGGAATACTTTTAATTGAAGTGCTGTCCGTAAAGTGGTTTTTGCTTTCATTTTCTTTAAATTTTTGAAATTTATCCCATCTTAAAAACTTCCCCTTGGCTCTTTTTTTCTTCTTTTTTCTGTTGATATAGCCATCTTAAATCAAAATTATCAAAATATAAGAAATCTACAAATATTATAGCTAATCTAAAACATCTAGATCAAAAAGAAGTTGTGACTGACACTAAATTGTGACTGACACTACAAAGCTAAAATGTGTTATAAATAGAGAAAATCCTTTTAATTTAAAATTAAAAAGGTGTGGAATAACGCAGAGGTTACTATAGTAAGAAAATATCGTAAAAAATTAGAAATAAAGCCTTATTTAAAAAAGTTATAGAAACTTTTTCATCTTTTCGTGACTGACACTACAGTCAAAAAGAAGATTTTTATCTTCCAAATTAAATATCGTTTAGTTATAATTGCCACTTAATAATGTGTTTTTAAGGTAGTTCTGATAGTGTATTTTAATAATTTTACCAATAAACCTGATAAAATGTGTTTCTTACCTTAAAATTCATTTGTTCAAAATGATGAAAAAACACGAGACTATGCTTTCAAAACAAAGCCGGCATTTCGAAGCTGCTGTGTTGCCAAAGATGAAACAATAATAGTTGTTGATACAATAAAAATAAAATTCAAACCTTTCTAAAGCAAATATAAAAGTTACAACTGTAGAAAAAAATATTTATTTTTTGCTGTCGTGGTCTCTTCTGACGTGGAATTACCCATGTATGTATGTATTCGAAATAGTAAGTACTCATTTTTAAGTATTGTAATATACGATTTTTAAGCTTTGGTATAGAAACATTATAGAGCAGATGTTGAACTACACTGTGTGCCAACCTAACTTGGATAAAAACGAATAGTAAAAAGGAAGAGTGAAAAGCGCAATTGGTCTGTTATTCAGAAACTCTAGTAAGATAATATTTACATACAAAATGATCTGAATACAATTTAAGCAAAATATACTCTTTATTCTGATAAAATTGCCAAATTTTCTCAAATAATATTAAAATCTGTTAGAAATTGCTGTTTTAAACATGTTTTCTGGATGGATTCACAAATAATTTATGGAACTCTTTACATCAGCGGAAGGATCTCCTCCATAGCATATTTCTATTTACCCAACTTAGGTATGCAAGGAGTGTACATTACGGAAGAATACATATGTGTGTTGTCCCTTCAACAGAATTTTTGTGATAACCAATCTTTATTGTTTGGTAGCAATACAATTTTTGTATTGAAAGTCAACACAAGTTCTTCTGAGTGCATTTTAAACTAAAAGTTTATCTTCTATCAATCAAAATAGCATTAATTGGTTTCCTCCTTATGTTAAAAATAAAACATGCAATAATTATACAACAGTTTTTTTTAGCATACATGAGTATTAAAAAGTGGAAAATCATTATTTAAATATTCATTTTCGTATAAAATTATTAAACACACGTTTATAATGTAATGTTTATTATGACCACCCGTCATCATTTCGATTAAACGTACATGACAAATTTAGATATGGAATAAAATTGGAAAAAAATTTACAAATGTTACAAAATGTTAGCAAACCACAAAGAGAGTGGAAGATTTTACGAAGAATCTCGATATCTACTGGAAATTGGTAAGGAATTAGATATATTTTGGACCAACTTTGCTGGGCCTCTGGCCTGTTGTTGTTCAAAAAATTTTGTATTTGTATTTGTTTTAGTATACTTTAAAACTCTTTCGTTAGCAAATTGTTTGGTTTGGTTTGGTTTGGTTTGAATTAACGTCGCACTAGAGCTACACGAGGGCTATTGGCGACGGGCGTCGTATATTTTAGAACCAAAGTCAGGTGACGAGCCAACACCTGAATAGGCACCCAACGCAACCGTTAAGGGCGACATCGTACGCAGCGTTAGGACTTTGAAGGATATTTAACGTGCACTCCCTTACACGGGGTATTATTCGTCGGACATTTTTGGCTGCACGGGCCGTTTATAGGTCGGCAGCTATTTTGGCGATGCCCGGACCCGAACCTGGGACCTTTCGCATGCTAAGCGAGTGCTTAACCGACTGGGCTCCCCAGCCCCCGTTAGCAAATTGTATTGCGTATCGATAATCGAAAATTTTAAACTATTATACATTTATTTAAACAAAAAAATGAAAATAAATGTTTGTTATCACTACATTCACCATTGAGAAAAACAACTTCTCTGGTAGCACACAATATCGTTTTACATCACATATAAGTATCTTTAAGACGATATCATTATTTGAACATTACGATATTATGCCGATATCAATAAAAGATGCTAATGAAAAGTATACGTTTTAATGGAATAATTATAGGTTAGGTTTGAATTATCACCGCACTAGAGCTACACGAGGGCTATTGGCGACGGGCGTCGTATTTTAGAACCACAGTCAAGTGACGAGCCGGCACCTGAATAGGCACCCAACGCAACCGTTAAGGGCGACATCGTACGCAGCCTTAGGACTTTGAAGGATATTTAATGGCCCTCCCTTACACGGGGTAGTACGTTTTTGGCTGCACGGGCCGTTTATTGGTAGGCAGTTATTTTGGCGATGCCCGGACCCAAACCTTGAACCTTTCGCATGCTAGGCGACTGCTTAACCGACTGGGCTCCCCAGCCCCCATTCAATGTGGATAAAAATAACTACTCTGGTAGCACACAATATAGTTTTACATGACATAAGCCTCCTTCCGATATCATTATTCGGTACATAGCATTATTAAATTGATATCAAAATATTGTCATGATATACTTTTATCAGAACAAAAGAATGAAAATAAACAGCTAATTACTATATTCGCCTTGAAAAAAAACTACTTTTGCAGCACATACAATATTACATCAAATAGGCATTATTTTGATATCATTATTAGACCAGAGCTATAGTGAGTTGATATTAAAAGTGCTGCTCTTCACACAGAGAAAAATAGCTACTCTAGTAGCACACGATATTGTTTTACATCACATAAACATCCTTCCGGTATCATCATTTGTACATAACGATATCGAACTGATATCATCATATACACTGCTCAAAACAATTAGGGGAGCACTTTTTAGTTCCAACTTTAACTTCACTCCCAACTTTTTAATTTTTATCCTATAAATCTAAAATTTGTTAAATAGGTTCACTATGCATTCGAAATGAAATAGTAAAAAACAGGAGAAAAAATCTAAGTTTTTAATACTTAAATTTAAAGGGGGGAAATGGAATAATAACTTTTTAATAATTTATAACAATAATTATTTCAAAACTTTTTTTGTTAAAAATAGTTGAAATATATTTTTAAACATCTAAAAAATGCAAGCATGAAAAATTTAGGGTAAATTTATTTTCTAAAACTGTTTTAAAGTTAAATTTATTTTACCATATTTTTCATATTTTCATTAATATAAAAAATATATATTAAATTCTTCAAAATACGTTATTCTTCCATCTAACGATGTATCTAACGATACATAAGTGGCGAATTTAACTTAGTCAGAAAAAAAATCACAAGCTGATGACTCCCAATGGAATCATTGGGAGCGAAAGGGTTTAAAACATGTGCTCCCCTAATTGTTTTGAGCAGTGTAATATAAAATCCAAATACGGACTCACCGGTCGACAACTTTCAATTCCCGTTGATCCGAAGTAATACTCTCTTCCGAACGCAACTATACCAGTGTGCCAGATGCCCGGAAGCGGTTTACCTGAAAACACAAAATAAAATCTAAAAACTTCCAAACAACAACAACTTACTTAAAAACTAAAATAAAAACTTTTGCAATTCAATTAAATCTATCTTGAAGTATTTAATACTTCAATTTTGTTCGTCGATACTCGGATGGCATCGAACTCTGCCTGTGACTTGTTTTTACTTCTGCGCCGAAATCTTCTTTGGGTCGGTAACCTGTGGGTTTATTTTTAATTGAGACCCTCCCCAATGTCTGTCTTGCTAACGTTCCACTATCCTTCCAAACAGCGCATCCGGAAAACGAAGCCATTTTTTTTACTTTATTCTAATCGCATTCTTTGTTGTTATCTGAATGTGGTCCAATGAGGCAGACTCCATTTTGAATATTTCATTTAAACTCATCAAACTCTAATAAATTCTTATTAATTTGTTCAAGCTTGCTTACGTTCCACTATCCTTCCAAACAGCGCATCCGGAAAACGACGCCATTTTTTTACTTTATTCTAATCGCATTCTTTATTGTTATCTTAATGTAGTACGTCGATGCAGACTCCATTTTGAGTATTTCATTTAAACTCTAATAAAATTTGTTCAAGCTTGCTAACATTCCACTATCCTTCCAAACAACAGCGCATCCGGAAAACGACGCCATTTTTTTTACTTTATTCTAATTGTATTCTTTGTTGTGATCTGAATGTAGTACAATGATGCAGACTCCATTTTAAATATTTCATTTAAATTCTAATAAATCCTTATTAATTTGTTCAAGCTTGCTAACGTTCCACTATCCTTCCAAACAGCGCATCCGGAAAACGACGCCATTTTTTTACTTTATTCTAATCCCACTCTTTGTTGTTATCCGAATGTAGTCCAATGATGCAGACTCCATTTTGAATATTTCATTTAAATTCTAATAAATTCTTATTAATTTGTTCAAGCTTGCTAACGTTCCACTATCCTTCCTAACAGCGCATCCGGAAAACGACGCCATTTTTTTTTGGTACTTTATTCTAGTCCCATTCTTTGTTGTTATCCGAATGTAGTCCAATGATGCAGACTCCATTTTGAATATTTCATTTAAATTCTAATAAATTCTTATTAATTTGTTCAAGCTTGCTAACGTTCCACTATCCTTCCAAACAGCGTATCCGGAAAACGACGCCATTTTTTTACTTTATTCTAATCGCATTCCTTGTTGTTATCTGAATGTAGTCCAATGAGGCAGACTCCATTTTGAATAATTGATTCTAATTAAATTAAATTTACTAAATATTAATAATTTTTTTAATACAAACTCATTACCATATTACTTCTCACAAATGATTATGGATTTCTTCCTGATGTTATAAATTCGTTGAATCATTTCAAGGATTTTTATGTATTTCTTTCTGATGTTGTAAAATTATTGAATATTCTTTCAAAAACCATTGAATTCGAATACTGTACTCTTATAATCTGAATGTAGTCCAACGGTACAGACCATTTTAAAAATTCCATTAAATATAATTGTAACAAAAATTAATAATTTTTAAATGCAAGACAATTATCAATTAAATCTTCTGACAATTATTTATGCATTCTTTTTTGATATAATAAATTAGAACAAAATTATTTGCTGTCATCAATGTGCTGCAACGATGCAAACTATCGGACAAAATATGCTATAAGAACTAATAAATTTTTGAATGCAATCTCAATGCCAAATGAACCTTTTCACATATTTCGTACACAAATCTTTCTTGAAGAGGTATTTGGAGTAGAAAGTTTGGCTCGCTTCCCAAAAAGCTTTCTCAAAAGCCGGCTTTTTTGAAAATATGGGGACAGTTATTTCTGTCCGTCCCAACCCCCCGGCGCATGGCCTCTTACTCTGTTGTTGAAGACCGAGATTGAAGAAAAGGCTCTTCAGGAGTGTTTTGGAATGCAGCTTTCTTTAGGCTAGTGTTATTCCCTGGTGTTTGTCTTTTGAATTGTCAAAACATAAAAGGCCCAATATTCAGAAGCGGATCCGAGGTTAGGTTAGGTCTGAATTATCGTCGCACTAGAGCTACACGAGGGCTATTGGCGTCGTATTTTTAGACCACAGTCAAGTGACGAACCGACATCTAAATAGGCACCCAACGCAACCGTTAAGGGCGACATCGTACGCAACGTTAGGACTTTGAATGAGATTTAAAGTGCACTCCTATACACGGGGACATTTCATTCGTCGGACATTTTTGGCTGCACGGGCCGTTTATAGGTCGGCAGTTATTTTGGCGATGCCCGGACCCGAACATGGTACCTTTCGCATGCTAGGCGAGTGCCTAACCGACTGGGCGCCGCAGCCCCAAGCGGATCCAAGGGGTGGTGGCAGGGGGGCTAAGGATATTTTCATAAAATACCTTGCTAAAATTTCGTAATTTTGAATAAATTCACTTTTGTGAGGAAATTTATGAACGACATTAAAAAAAAAGCTGCATATATTTTCGAAATAAGCGCTATAAATACTTAGTAAAAAGCCATTGAACTTTGGTTCACAAATAAAAGCAAAATAAAAAAATCACAGGCTTGTGTAATTCAAGATTTAAACCCTTAATTGATAACCATAAATTTGAGGGGGGGGGGGGGGGGGATCGAATGCAACGCTTTGAAGTGGTTAGAAGCCAAAATACCTGAATAAGTAAAACATTGAAGATTTACCCTGTAATGCATGACTTATTTCTTCATTTCAAAAAATATATTTGTATCTTTAATACTCATACACTAAGGAAAAAATACTGAAAAAAAATTACTGCATAGGAATTTATATAATAATTTTAAAATTTTTTGCAACATGGCGAAAAACTACAAGGTATTGTGATTTGGGACCCTTGGGATTGTGATTTGTTTACCCTCTAATGCATACTTTTGCCATCCCTCTCGACAAATCTGTTTTTTTTTTCATCTTTTGCATTCCGTTTTGAAGTTTTAGTTACTAATAACCCTCATAGATGACAGTAGTAAAACTGTATTCAAAATAATCAAAAGAGATTATTAACTGTTATGAAAATGACGTCGTTGGCAGTATTCAAAGTAGAATAATATTAGTACTAAATTACAAATAAATTGTTTTAAAAAGTAATTAGAGTTCAATAGGGGGTTATTTTAAAATATATTTAGTAGTTTTCTAGTCATTCTTATCAAAATTGGAATTGTGTAGTTAATTTTTTGCCATATGATTTTTTAAAAATTGAAATTATTTAAATTACAATGGAGTTAATTTTTTTTCCAGTACTTTTCCCATAGTTTATGAGAATTAAAGATAGAAATATATATATTTTTTTTGGGATGAAAAAAAACCCTGCATTACAGGGTTAAAAAGTGCTATGCGCTTTTGGGGTTTAAAAACTTTTTATGTAATTCTGAGTTCTTGGAAAGTGTTACGAAAGTAAAGGGATTGTGATTTGTTTAATGCAACATTTGCCAACACCAACTGTCGTTTCTTTTTTACATGGTTGACAGAACATTTGGAGATACAATCTAGACCAGGGATCTAAATTTAAATGGGTTTAAATGAGCACACATGTCTCAATAAAAAACAGAAGCATTGCGCATGAATTAGGTTCATGCAGAAAATAAAAGGGTAATTTATAAGTTAACACATTTACTGCGTTACTATTAAAACAAGAAGTTCTAAAAGAACTAAAAAAGCCTACTTTCCTGTTACTTAAATACTTACTGAAATTCTTTTGGGAAACAACTAGGTTCGTAACAGTATTAAGTGTCAATTAAAACCGTTTCTACAAAAACATTTATACACATTGGAATAAATTTCCTTAAACACAGCAACCAGCTACAATTTAAACTTCTTAATGCTAAAATCAACTAGTTTCAAAATCAACAAGATAAACTAGTTTCAGGATCATATGCAAAGAATATATACTTTGCCACTTACTTAGTAAACAAATAATAAATAATCTCATTTCCGACGTCATTCCAAACTGATTTATAACTAAAATAAATTTTGTCTCAAATAATATTTTTTTAATGAATAAAGTACTTACTAAAAGAATCTTGTCAATTTAACTTTGTACTTATTATTTTCGCATTACTTTGCATTCTATTATCACCAATTGAATCCCGTTACAAATTAAAAGGTTTATTGGTTGATTGCATTTATATTATTTTTAAATTGAAATTCTTCAGTGACACATGAGAAAAATAATTTATGTCAAGTTAGAAACAATTCTACAAAAACAATTTAAAAAAAAATAATCACTCTCACAGCTCACTAAGGCCACCATACTGTTCATGAAAACAAGGATATAAATTTATATATACGACAGATTATATTTCAGCCTAAAATTTTCATTTTTGTTAAAATATGGTTTACAAAGATTTTTTTTCCTAATATGAATTATAAGGTAATGAAAGTAATGCGAGGGAGTCGAAAATCCGAAATGGTGATTTTGTGTTTGCACACTTTTTAGAAAGTGCTGTTTCCAAAGATATACTAGTTCTTGAACATTGTTCTGTCTGTCTATAACCACTCAATAGCTCGAACTAAAAGAACGACTGATTACAATTTTTGGACATGAATTCCTAGTACCGGTACACTCTTAAAACAAACGAGCGATTTTAACTCAGTCTGAGTTAATTTTCACTTCCCCATTGTTGAAAATGCAATTCTCCTACAGGGCTACAGGAGTGGATCCTTCGTGTGTTGAATTTGCGACAAGATCACTCCAAACGAGGGATTTTAACTCAGTCCGAGTTAAAAATATTCACTCCTTTCCAGTGTCGAAAATGCACTTATGCTACAGGAGTAGATTTCCCTCCTTTGTTTTGAAAGTGTATGACGCCATCAAATTAGTTACATTGAATTATCGGACTACAGGACTATTGGCGACGGGTGTCATAATTTAAAACCAGTCAAGTGACGAGCCGAAGGCACCCACTGCTAATTTTTAAGTGCAACATCGAATGCGACATCGGGACTATCGGAGCATATTTAACGTACACTCACTCTACACGGGTATTATTAAGGGGGCAAGCTCCAAACTGCACTAGACACTGTTCAAACTTGGTGTGAGGACTGGCGAGTCAAGATCAACGCTCAAAAGAGTGAGTCAGTCCTGTTCAGAAGACACAAGATACGCAAACATTATAACACACATCTTGAGATCTTTGACACAGACATCAAAAACGGTAAGCACACCAAATATCTGGGTGTCTACCTTGACAACAGACTCAATTTCCATGAACACATCAGACAAGCCATTGGCAAAGCTACTGGAGCCAGTGTTAGCCTAAACCCTATCATTAGCAAACATTCCAACATGACACTCAAAAACAAGCTCACACTCTACAAAACCATGATCAGACCTATTCTACTGTATGCCTCTCCGGCTTGGGCTGCAGTTAGAAAAACACACAGAAACAAGCTTCAAACATTTCAGAACAAAGCACTTCGTAGAATCACAAACGCCCCATGGTTCGTTAGGAACTCCATTATACACAAGGACCTTGGGATTGACACCATTGACACTGCCATTCTCACTGCATCACACAATTACAACACTTCACTACAGAACAGTAAATACGACAATCTCAGGCAAATTGCCAATTACGACCCCATTGTTGAACAGAAGTTCAAACGTCCCAGAACGATCCATCATGACCCTGATTGGTGATTTTTTGACTTGATTTTTTCTTTTGACATGTCTTTTTGACTATTTTCTTGACGATGCATTTTGCTCATATTGTTTTTGATGTCCATGTTTTTATGTGTTTTATGTCTTTTATTACATTGTATTCTATGTTGTTATATTTCTTTGTTACTAATCTTTGTTTCTTTTCAGACGTTTTATATCCTGCTATGCAGAGCCCTTGTGGCAAAACCTCTTCAGTTTTCCAGCTTGGACTTCGTCCGGATTGATTCCACGTTGCAGTTAACCCCTATTCGGGACGTCTTCGATGAAGGAGAAAGGGCGCTCCGCGCCGAAGCTCGTCAGTCATTTTTCGATTTCCGATTTCCACGGGTATTATTCGCCTTACTTTGTGGCTGCACAGACCGTTTATAGGTCGGCAGTTATTTTGGCAACTCCCGATGACCTTTCCTGGGACCAGGGCCTGTTTTAGGAAAACTCAGACTGTAGGCACAACCTGTTTTGGGGGCCCCTTTAAGAAAATGTTGTGTATGATTGGCAGTAATGATGGTGCTACATAACCTATTTATCAAATTTTTGCTACAATTTGATTGGCTTCCTCATAAACATCGATCAAAATAATCACGTTTGGTCAATTTCTCAGTTAGGTTAGGTTTGAATTATCGTCGCACTAGAGCTACACGAGGGCTATGGGCGACGGGCGTCGTATTTCAGAACCACAGTCAGGTGACGTGAATTTCTCAGTCAAAATCGAGCAAAAAACAAAGTGGAGTATAAGATTTTTTCTTAACTTACTGATATTTGGGGGATTTACAGCATTTCGCAAAATAGTACCAGAAATTTAGGGGCCCCTAAAATTTGGGGACCCTAGGCCCGGGCCTAATGGAAGAGCAGGCCCTGCCTGGGACCTTTCATGAGAAAGGTCAGCGCCTTATCGACTGGGCTCTCCAAACCCTTGTCATCCAGAAAGTCACGCATGCACAAAGGGTAGCTCCCATAAAACATTTTGGATTTAAATGCCATGCATTTTCCCCCCATCCTCGTCGCTAGTGTTATGTGGTACAACTCAAAAGAAGGAGGACGAACTCAACACAACCTTTTAACCCTTTCAGTCCCAGTGATGCCATTTGGAGTCATCACTTTCAATATATTTTTTTCCAAATGTTTATGTCCCGTTATGACAACCAAACACACATCATTCGATTCTTCACACTTAGTTCTGTCAGACAATATTTTACATTAATTTCAATAGAAGTCAGAACTACTATTTTTTATTTAGAAAATAGCTAACAAGCGTTTCACCTGATTTTTAAAAAGTTCACTTCAGTTCCACATATTTAAAACACAATTTAAACTATTTCGGTTAAAATAATTACTAATTTTTTTTTAATAATATGGTAAGATATCTTAATAATTTAATAATATGGTCAGATACCTTAAAATATATAACTCGAAGTGCTTTTAGGTAATATATATTTTTTTATTTTTTTGTTTTGCAGTTAAAAATTTTTGGCATTATTTCAAAAACCATATAAAAAATTAAAATGATTTTTTTTCTTATGGAACTCTTATTTTTGACCTAGAATAAGCTTATTTTGTGAATATCAGATGTTTCTGTAGTGTAGTAAATTTTTGGGACTGAAAAGGTTAAATAAGTTAACTAAGAATAGTGAGTGCGCACGAATACAGGGAGAACGGAGAATTGTTACAAAGTACCGAGATCCACTGTTGTTTTCTTGGGATGGTGTTTTTAGTAATGACGTCAGAGAGTTGGTGTTCAAATAGTAACAGTTTTGTTGAAACACGAAAAGAGCTAAAGACTTCAAATTTGCTACACTACACGAGTTCTTAGTACTTGTCGGACGTCATAAGGATAAAAAAAGGGTTGGTATCATAGAAATCGTTTGGTTTTAAAGGTATTGTTCAAAAAGAGAATTGCAGAATTCACATTTCATGGACGAGTTCGGAGGGCCTGTCGAACGTCATATGTAATAAGGTTTCTTAGAAAATCAAATCTATGTAGCTGCCACAACATTTTCTAGGTTTTAAATTTATTTAAATTACCTTATATAGTACATAACTACTTTAAATTTGTTGATTTATGTAGTGGTAATTGAAAAACGTTTGGTGTTATACACCCCTAGATTTACATTACTATTAGCCAAATCATTTTAAAAACTAAAAAAATATTTAAGCAATAATTAAATGTTTGCTCTAATTGATTCCGAAATTACATTAATTATTTCATGATTTTAATTAAATGTGACTCTTAAAATGTTTAATTAAAGAATAATGTTAAGAATTGTAGCAATTGCAAATTTTAAGAAAAAAAAACACATCGATGTTATGTTCTGACAACACTACATTTTAATTAAATAATAACTATGTATTAAAACATTTATAACTATGTTTTAATACATAGTTATTATTTAATGTATTAAAACATTATTAGTAACTATTATTATTATTATATGTATTTAAACATTTTTATAACTATGTATTAAAACAAACATGAAAAGTTTCTACCAATTTAAAAAAAAAAAACTTTAAAAAGAAATTATATTTCAAAATAATGAAAAAGTGTAAAAGTTTGGAAAATGTATCGTGTTTATTTTTATTATATGAACAAATAATATAAGTTCAAATTTTAATCAAACATTGCATTCATATAGTTTCTCTTTTTATTTAATCTTATCAACTGATCTCTCTTAAATGTAAATGTTAGAAAAAACAATTTCAGTTTATGTTTTACCAGTATATTTTTAATTACCAAGTCAAACTAGTTAAATAATAAAATCGTTGAACGTAATTAAGATTATTTGACAGATGGCTAAATTTCGGAAAAAAATGTTCAAGCATTAACTAAACACATACAATTTTAAAAATTTAATAGGCATGTTTCAGAACTTAGGTGAAAACAGCTACACTACACTCTTAAAACAAAAGTGTGAAATCCAACAGTGAAAAAAATAGTGCATCGACACTGGAAAGGAGTGAAAATTAACCCAGACTGAGTTAAAATTAACTAAAAAAGAGTTAAAATCACTCGTTTGAAGCGATCCCATCGTAGGTTTAACTAAACAAAGGAGTGAAATCCACTCCTATATGGGAAGTGCATTTTCGACACTGGAATGAGTGAAAATTAACTCAGAAAGAGTTAAAATCGCTCGTTTGTTTTAAGAGTGTAGTATGTGTTGTTTTTATGATTGGTTTTTGTTGGAATTATATTTGTTTTGGTATTCTCGAAAGTGAGTTGCCCCACAAACTTTCTTTTTTCAGTAGAACTGATGCTTTCGTCAGTAGGGAACCACGTTGAATTGCTGCCCCACTATTTCGGTTAACTTCTCCGCATAAAGCATTATCTCAACCGAAGTTTTCAACAGCATTGACGCTTTGATGATGCTTTCACTCTCAGAAATAACACTTTCATTTTTGACGATTCATGAATCCTCAACCCTCATTTCGTTAATTTTGAGGATTGTTTCGTCAAACTATCACGTGACTTTTGAGTAAACGCGAATCCCCACTTTTACGATCGTGATTTGACGATTCTGCATCTTGATTTTGAGGAAACTGAGTCTCATTGTTGTGCTCACATGCTCAAAAACGACGAATTATTTCTTTAGATTAGACGACATTCAAATCCTCATAAAAATGACGATTCGAATTTCCTCACTTTGAAGAAACGAAAACTCGGAGCATTTGCCAGTAATGGAATCGTCAAAATTAAGGAAAATTTCGTCGTTTTTGAGCATTCATTTTTAAGAATGTTGCAGAGTTGAAATTTAATAGGATTAAAAAACGATAAAGTTAAACAAATAGTAGGGATTAGAATAAGTTGTACGTGAATTACTCTAAAAGCCACAAAATTTTAAACTATTGTAAATGAGAAAAAGCATTTTTCTCATGCTTTTGATGGAACAAGATAAATAATTTCTCGGAGAAGTGTTATGGACTTGCATAATTTTTTTGATTAGTTCTTAAGAGGGCAGCAAATGAAACCAAGTGTCACACTTTTTTTCCAAGAGTACGAAAATTACTGGCAGAATGTTTTAGGTGACTAATTCAACCAACTGATAACATAAAATATTCTTTATTGAGCTCTCTATGCACTTGTTGAGCAAAAATAAAGGGGCATGTGAGTATTGTCAAAACTAATCAAGTGTACCAGATATATCCGACATTAGTGTTATATACATAGGATATGTTGTCATACAGAATCACACATTAAGTTTTAAAGTAGTTGATTGTTTAACCCTCTAATGCATGAATTTTTATTTTCATCCCAAAAAAATATATATGTATCTTTAATACTCACACATTATGGGAAAAATACTAAAAAAAAATAACTGCATTAATTAGAATTTAAATAATTTCAATTTTTAAATTTTTTTCCATATGATAAAAACCAACTGCAAATTTCCAATTTGATAATAATGACTAGAAAACTACGAAATATATTTTAAAATAACCCTCTTGAACTATAATTATTTTTCCAAAACAATGTATTTGTATTTAGTACTAATATTATTATTCTTTGAATACTGCCAAAAACGTAATTTCACAACAGTTAATAACCTCACTCTTTAATTTTGAATACACTTTTACTACTGTCATCTATGGGGATTATTAGTAACTAAAACTTTAAAATGAAATGTAATAGATGGAAAAAAACACACATTTGTCTAGAAGAAGCTCGAATTTAATAGAATAAAGTGGATTATGTTACTTGTTGCCATATGGCAACAGTATGCATTAGAGGGTTAACAAAAAATTATGTAACATTTTTTTAAATTTCAAAGTCATAAATTAACTGCAACTATTTTATTGATTACGATGCAAACAATTAACAGCACGTCAATGATGACACTTAAATACACTGCTCAAAACAATTAGGGGAGCACTTTGCGTACTTTTGTTTATACAGTTCCAACTTCTTATTTTTTATTATAAAAATCTAAATTTTGTGAAATAAATTCCTTATGGAATCCAGATTAAAATGGTAAAAAACAGGGAAACAAGTCTTAATTTTTTTAACTTAAATTTAAAGGGGCAAAAAATTGGAATCATAACTTTTAAACAAATTATAGCAATAATTTTTTCAAAATTGTAAAAAAAAAAGGTAAAATCAAATTTTAGACCTCTAAGAATGCAAGCGTGAAGAATTTAGAATCAATTTATTTCACAAAAGTTTTTGGTAGTGAATTCTATTTTACCATGTTTTTCATATATTCATTCAATTAAAACAAACATAATTTAATTCTTCAAATGACATGATTCTTCCATCTGACGATAAATAAGTACGAGTTCAACTTAGTGAAAAAAATCCGAAGTTGATGATACCAAAAGGAATCATTGGGGGCGAAATGGTTTAAACCATGCATTCCCTTAATTGTTTTGAGCAGTGTAAGTTCAAAACCTAAGAACCTGGAACTTAAATAAGTTCAACCCAATTAGTTATGTTCCCCTCATGTTAGCTAAACCAATTGACAGCTCATCATGCCAATATTGATGTTCTACAAAATTCCTCACAAATCTCTTTAAAAATCCTTATTTAAATATATTGGATATTTTTTTAAAAGACCTACCTTTGAGGATCTTCTTGAAAGACTTGGCCAGTTCTTTAGAGAGATCGTAGATGTAGAGCGAAACGTCGAAGCTCGTCTCGGCCAGTAACTCTGGTCGATCCACACCGTCCCCGTTGTCCATAATCCCTCCTTGGAGATGCTTATTCACGAAACTACCAAATCATCTTGGGTGAGAATCTGTCTCTACATTTTTTTTCAGCATACAACAACGGTTGGCGCCCTCTCGCGGTTGCTCCCCCCTTTTCTCTTCGAAAGACAACATTGTTTTAGTACTTTGACAAAGCTGGAAATGTTATGTCAATAATTATTTTGTATTTATCTTTAGACTCTTGCGACCTGGTGTCCTCAGTTGAGGACTTTTCTTTGAAACCTTCCCACAAACAATTAACGCGTTAATTAGTTCCGAAATTGACCTGGTCCGATAGAAGAAGATCCAAATATCAGTTTTCAGCCTTTGATTACAGGTATCAGTCATTTATTTCTTTTTAAAAAATTGAAGTTCAACGAGGGTCAATACGATATTGGTGCTAAAAATATTATTTAAATTGTTTTTCAAACTTTTCAAAAGTTCTTTTAGTAGTTAATTTTAAAGGAATTTTGCATTAAAAACAATGTTAAAAATAATCTGTTAACTACAAATAGGTGATACGCCCTTTTTGTTGCATTTATAGCACAAAAAAAAAAATTGTATTTTTAGAGTTTAAGGCGTGTCCCTAAGTATAAAAAAAATTCTAAAAAATTCTTTGAAGCGCATACTTTTTAGCATATATTTGTAAGGAAAGTTTGTTTAGAATATAAGAATATACGTGTAGGATTTTGCTCGGATCTTAAGAGGTTATAGTACGCTAATTTCCTTCATAATTCAAATTTTCAAATTGAACGGGTTTTTTTTAAAATATATATTAAGTGTCCATAGTTGTCTAAAGGAATTAGTGTCAAATTTTAGCGGATAACTTATTTTTTATACACCAGTTTGTGTTTTCTCTAAGCTAGCTGACTAGATACGCATAAAAATATACAAAAACAATTAGATTTGTAACAGAAACTGTCACTTAGAACGGCTTCAACACAAATTTCCCTAATTGCATAGAAAACATCATCTATATAGTTCTTCATTTTTTAGTTTTTTTTTTATAATTTTAAGTGTCAGAATTAAACAAACTATTTTCCTTCGAAAATTCAATAATTATCATCGTTTGATTTTATTTGTATTTCGAAGAATGATTTATAAATATCATTTAAATAGTTAGCAAAAAGAAACAATATTTTTTTTCTAACTGCTTTGTTGGCAGTTAAGCCTTTTTAGACTAGGCATATTTCTCAGAACTGAGTACCATTTTTGGTGGCATCATCTAGATGGCTCTCACTAACCAATTTTGACGCTCAGATTCAGATGAATCTGATCTTTCTGTGAATGTTTAAGTATGCGGAGATTTAATTTAGCCAATAGAACACAATAATTGAAACTTCAAATTCGAATTCCTTTCTCATATTTCTTATATCAATGCGCTGTTTTTTTTTTCTTTTAAGTATTATACTTGTCTATCAATTGAAGTATGGGCTATGGCAGTTGGGGACGGTTTAGACATAGCCTTTATAAAAGCTTCTTTTTAAGTTATAAAAACATAATGTGGAAGCTATAATAAAGTTGTGAAGTGAAAATAAATTTGTAAAATAACCTCTTGCGACCTGGCGTCCCCATTTGGGGACAGTTTTTAAAACCTACCCACAAACTATCAATACGTTAATTAGTGCCGAAATTGACCTGGTCCGATAGAAGAAGATCCAAATATCAGTTTTCAGCCTTTGATTACAGGTACGTCATTTATTTCTATTAAAAATGAAGTTGAACGAGGGTACGATATTAGAGTTCTTAAAAAAATATTTTCTTCAAACTTTTCAAGAGTTATTTTAGTAGTTCATTTTAAAGGCATTTTGCGTTAAAAACATTTTTAAAATCTGTTAACTGCAAATAAGTGATACGGCCTTTTTTGTTGCATTTATAGCACAAAAAATGCGTATTTTTAGAGTTGAAGGCGTGTCCCTAGTACATATTAATTTTGTTTTTTAAATTTATTACAAAACATACTTCTTAGCATATATAAGTATGAAAAATATGTTAAGATTATAAAAAAAAAAAAAGAATTTTGCTCGGATTTTAAGAGGATAAAGTTGTGAAGCGAATTTTACAGACCCAAATATAGATCGCTGCACTCTTAAAAGAGTGAAATCCACTCCTGAGGAGAAGTGCATTTTTCGACACTGGAAAGGAGTGAATATTAACTCAAACTGCGTTAAAATCACTCGTTTGGAGTGATCCTGTCGGAGGTTTAACATACAAAGGATCCACTCCTTTTGAGGGAATGCATTTTCGACACTGGAGAGGTGAAAATTAACTCAGACCGAGTTAAAATCGCTCATTCTTTTTAACACATTCGCTGCCACTAAATCATCGATAGAGTCTTCATCGATAGAGGCTGATGAAGTAGAAAAACATACTGTTTTTTTTTAAACCTGTTCGTTACAATGGAAATAAACTAACCGTTCATTTTTGAACAAGTACAAATCTTAGTTCGAGATCGTAAAATAGCAAGGTTAGGTTGAATTAACGTCACTAACTAAAGCTACACGATAGCTACCTAGTCGTAAAAATACAAGGAAATGTTCCTGGCCTTTTCCAACCGGATAACTCATCATCTGTTACTAATAATCGAATTGAAAGCCAATTACCAGATTTGCTTCAGTGATTAACTTATCGACTAAGAAATAATCATTAATTTTCCTAATTCTTATTTTTGGGGAGTTTTTGTTTGAAAAAAAAAATAAAAAAGACTATTTGCAATTTTTTTATAGCTAGATTGTTGAATAACAAACTGAATCACTTTACGAAATGCGGTATGTCATGTGTCTGGTCGCCCTACACTTGAGACGAAGGATTTAATTTCCTCGTAATTTTAAATAGAATGCCCTCTTTCAAATCACCAAGTATTATTCCAAGCACAGAAGGATCGGTTGCAAAAGTTACAAACGAACTTGAACTCATAAGAACGGTTGGCGAAATGGTACTATGAATTTCATCAGAATGTGCTGTTATCGGTGAATCGGAACCACACGACTCCTTAAGGAGTCAGTGGCATCCAACGTGTTAAGCGTGTACAGCTATAAATGTAACAATTACGACTCTTTCAAACTAAAAGGCCCACAACAGCTGATGAGGGGAGGGGGAAACTGTGTACTTTTTTAAATTTTACTCAAGCATACAGACGACGACAGGAGAGCGCGTCTTTCGCACATTTCTCGAAATAGAAAACCAGGCTTTCGGGAAAGAAAGCACCGGGTATAACTATTCAGTCTGATACGGGTCGGTGACACCATGCTAATTTGGTGAGGTTACACTCTTAAAACAAAAGAGTGAAATCCACTACAGTTGGAGAAGTGCATTTTCGACACCGTAAAGGCATGCATATTTACTCAGACTGGGTTAAAATCACTCGTTTGGAGTGATCCTGTCGGAGGTTTAACACACAATGATCCACTCCAAAAGGAGAAGTGCATTTTCCAGTCTGGAAGAGTGAAATCCACTCAGACTGAGTTAAATTATTAGTGTTTGTTTTAAGAGTGTAGGTTGTATGTTTGCCGGCTGTTATAGAAGCCTTCATGGATCTTCAACACAGCTAAAAAACGCCTCGTAATTTAACACTTTGGTTTGGTTTGAATTATCGTCGCACTAGAGCTACACGAGGGCTATTGGCGACGGGCGTCGTATTTTAAAAACACAGTAAGGTGACGAGCCAACACCTGAATAGGCACCCAACGCAACCGTTAAAGGCGACATCGTACGCAACGTCAGGACTTTGAAGGATATTTAACGTGCACTCCCTTACACGGGGTATTATTAGTCGGACATTTTTGGCTGCACTGGCCGTTTATAGGTCGGCAGCTATTTTGGCGATGCCCGTAACAATTTGTTCAAGTGATGAGTCGACACTTCGTTTTGAACTGATACATGCAATGATCCTCTAGAGTTAGATACAAATTACAAGAAAAAAAGTTATTAAAAAAGATGTTATGAATTAACTTTAAAAAAAAAAGATTTTTCGATTAACTTACACTTGGGCATTTAAAGAAAAAACTACAATATTTACACCAGATGTTAGAGGCTTATAGCACAGATATATATTGTAATAGCATCTGTAAAAAATTTCAGGGAAATTAATGTAAACAATTTTATGCTAGAAGTGTTAGCGTAAACCCCTTTTTTAAGTTGAAAAACACCGTTTAAATTAAATAAATTATATTTAAATAAAAAAAATTGCCTAAAAAGCATTGTTCATTGTATTTGAAATCACTATGCCAATTTGGCTTTTAAGCTACAGTATTATTTCAATTTAAAATCCAAATGAATGTAATTTTTTATTAAAAAATTTGATAGCTTGAGCCCTAAACTAAAAATTTGACATTCGGGACACACGACGGTAAGGACTTTTTTTTTGCATTGTTTCGCGTTCTAAAATTTTTTTGGAGTTTCTTTGCTTTAAAAAAATTCCGTTTAGCAATTATATAAGGACCAGTCTTTTAGTATAATAAGAAAAAAAAAAGTAAAGAAATATTAATTTTTTTAAAAGTTATGATCAAGGGTCATAAAGTTAAAAATTATGGTAAATTGCCCTCATATTCAGTTAACATTGTAAAGTCAAATATTAATAATTAAAATTGAGCGATTTTTATGTTTAAACGCTGTAAAAATTGAAATTAAAGCGCTGCAAAGCGCAATCGGAGGAAGCTACAATATTTCCTCAATTTTAAGGTACTTAGAGGAGATTGTTTTATTTGTAATTGATCTAATTTTTTTTTAAATTTTGTTTTAGGTTGTAAAAAAAATTAAATGTTCTTATTAAGTTCTAAATCCTATTTTTTTTCCTTCTGGGAAAAATTTGCCTGATTCCATTTCATGCAGACATTTTCTTTTAAATGCACAACTTTGATATATATCAAAGTTGTGTGACGTTTTTTTTTCTTTTAAAATTATTGCATTTGTCGGGCAATTTTTTAGACTATTATAATTTTCTGTGGAAATTTTGTTTTTATATGGACATTTAATGTACTTATTGGGTTGCAGATCAAATATATTTGATCTGCAACCCAATAAGTACATTAAATGTCCATATAAAAACAAAATTTCCACAGAAAATTATAATAGTCTAAAAAATTGCCCGACAAATGCAATAATTTTAAAAGAAAAAAAAACGTCACACAGTTTTAAAAAATGCAAACTCCTACAAAAAGAATTTGCATGCGGTTCTAATTGGCAGTTACTATGTCAATATTAAATTGATATAATTGTGCGGCGATGACGTTTCACAATCTATTCCAACAATGCCCACTTGAAATATTGGAACACTTTCACAATAATATAAAACGATTTTCCAACAATGAGTTTGTCTATACAACAAAGAAAAAATGTAAATTAATCTTGTTTAAGTAATTTCTTTGTTCTGAACTAAAAACTTAATTGATATGCAACAATTGAAATTTTTAATTTTGTCATTCTTCACCAAGTTCTTCATCCGCAAAGCTGCTTACTTAAATCGTCCCCAAAATTGAAAAGAAAATACTAACTCCTTATTGTCCGATAATTAAATTTTTAAATAAAACAGTTTTATTCGGCATTCTTACATAAATTATGAGGTAAGTAGTTTATGTTTTTAATATTTTAGCTTACTGTGTTTAATTAACGTAGAAGACTACCAGACTCTTAAGACTACTTATCACAGAAGTATATGAAACATTTATTGTTAATAAAATATGTTTTTTGTATAGAATTATTGAATTGAAATAATTATTATCTATATCAAAATTAAGCTAATATTATTTTGTTTTTAAAGTCATTTTCAAAAAAAAAATTCTTAATTTTTTATTAACAATTCTATTTGTATAATCCTAGCTGTTTTTTCTTCTATTTTTTTTATTGAACTTTAACCTAAAATGGAATAAAACATTTAAATTTTACGTTATATCTTTGAGATTATCGAATTTAAAAATGACAGTCTGTGACAAATGGAGGTACGGATATGACATAGGAGTCCGAATGTTCATAACCGACTTTTGGTTAGGTTAGGTTTGAATTATCGTCGCACTAGAGCTACACGAGGGCTATTGGCGACGGGCGTCGTATTTTAGAACCACTGTCAGGTGACGATAATCGACTTCTGGCGAAAGTGTTAAGTTAATAAGGATATAGTTAGAACTATCAAATTATACTGGAGCTGAATTAAATGCAAGATAATATTGGGTTTTATAGCCGAAAAACATAATTGAACTAGCCAAAATCGTCCGATAACTGACCTTAGGATAAATGTTTTCACTAGATTTTTAAAAAAAAATTTCAACAAACTAGTACATTCACTTGTTTTGATTGCAAATATTTTAAATGTACAATAGTGGTTATATTTTAATTTATAATTTCAGAAACAAAGTTAGAAAGTTGCTTTCCTGAAATCAGATGTTGGGAGGGAGGGAAGGGCTAACGGTTTGAACGAAATGGAATGGTGCCGTTAGCCCGGGTCAAAAAGATGTCGACAAAAGAACAAGGAGGGTCGGTGGCATAGAGCGAAACATGATAAATAGCCACCGGCCCGGGAACAAGTAAAGTCAAATTAAGGATAAGGAGGGCCGATGGCGGAATAGAATTACAGGAAAGAGCCATCGGCCCGGGAAAAAGACAAGACACCAGAAAAGTGACGGATGGTCGGTGGCCAGGAAAAGTAACAAGAAAACGTGCCACCGGCCCGGGAACAAGTAAAGTTACGACAGCAAGGACAAGGAGGGCCGATGGCGGAAGAGAATAAGAGGAAAGAGCCATCGGCCAGGGAGAAAGACAAGACATTAGAAAAGTGACGGAGGGTCGGTGGCCAGGCAAAGTAACAAGAAAAAGTGCCACCGGCCCGGGAACAAGTAAAGTCAAATTAAGGACAAGGAGGGCCGATGGCGGAAGAGAATAAGAGGAAAGAGCCATCGGCCCGGGAAAAAGACAAGACACCAGAAAAGTGACGGAGGGTCGGTGGCCAGGAAAAGTAACAAGAAAAAGTGCCACCGGCCCGGGAACAAGTAAAGTTACGACAGCAAGGACAAGGAGGGCCGATGGCGGAAGAGAATAAGAGGAAAGAGCCATCGGCCAGGGAGAAAGACAAGACATTAGAAAAGTGACGGAGGGTCGGTGGCCAGGCAAAGTAACAAGAAAAAGTGCCACCGGCCCGGGAACAAGTAAAGTCAAATTAAGGACAAGGAGGGCCGATGGCGGAAGAGGATTACGGGAAAGAAGCCATCGGCCCGGGAAAAAGACAAGATACCAGAAAAGTGACGGAGGGTCGGTGGCCAGGAAAAGAAACAAGAAAAAGTGCCACCGGCCCGGGAACACGTAAAGTCAAATTAAGGACAAGGAGGGCCGATGGCGGAAGAGGATTACGGGAAAGAAGCCATCGGCCCGGGAAAAAGACAAGATACCAGAAAAGTGACGGAGGGTCGGTGGCCAGGAAAAGAAACAAGAAAAAGTGCCACCGGCCCGGGAGAAAGAACAGATTCCCTTTAGAAAAGATAAGACGACATTCCTAATTTTGACTACCTACCATGACTTCCTGAATCTAGACATCGATTTATGACTTTCTTCCCTTAGACTTATCAATTGTGACGTTCTCTCTTTTACTACCGATTATGACGTTTCATGCTTTACTACCGATTATGACGTTTCCTCCTCTACCACCGATTATGACGTTTCCTCCTCTACTACCGACTGTGACGTGTTACCACTTTTGTGCCAAGTTCGACCATCAAACTTTGAGCAACGATGAATGACTCGACAACAATAATGACCACGATGCAAGACGGCAGCTTTGACAATCTGGCGGATGATTTAGGTTTGCCTTTTAAGATCTTCTTGGCAGACAGTGCATTAGGGCTACAGGCGACAGCACTATAAAAAAAACGCACAGGTCTATTTCTACCCCTTGGGTCTGTGTGGAAATGAAATAGAAATTGCTATTTCTTGGAGGACTAAAAACTTGCTTTTTAGCCTACTTTTTCTTTTTTTTAATTTGAAAGAATTAAAAAAAGGAAAAAGTAGCTATTGACATGCGGTCGATGTTAAACCGCTGTTGCAAACTACAAATGCTATGGACAAGTGAGATATGTCAACAAATTCAGCGCATCGAAATTAGAATAAATTGAAAATTTCAGAAAAGTAGTAAAGTAAATAACTGTTCAGTAAATTTCTACCGTTGTGCAAAGTGAGATAGCACATATGGGAACTTAAGTGACGATATTTTGCGTCTTATTGTATATTTTGGGTGAATTTTTATTAATAAAAAATGAGGCATAATATTGATAGAAGACATCAAATAACGTAGTTTTCATTCTAAAGTATATTTATCATGACAATATAACACATTGGCAGATTATAAAAATTTATTAATATAGCTATACATACTAAAGCTTGAATAGAAAGGCAATACACTTGTACATCAGGAGATCAAAATATAAGAAGCTCTTAAAAACTAAATGAAAGTAATGTCATCACAAAAAGCACCTTTATTACAATGAATTAAAGAGTTAACATGAATAAACAGTTTAAGGTTTAAAGATTATATATTAAAAAAGAAAATATAGATTTAGAATTTTACTTTTTATTAGTAGAAAGTTATTTTTTTACACAAATGCATTAGACTACAATAATTTAATAAACAAACATTGTTTTATAGAATTAAAATGTCCAAATCTTACAATTTGAATAAGATTTTTTTTATGTCAAAAAGCCACAATTCGTACATTGAAAATAAGTTAAAAGAAATAAGATGTGTTGATATTCTTTAGTTCATTTTCTAGTTCAAACATAGAAATTAATATTGCTTAATAAGTAAATGTTATTCACCATACATAAGTAAGAAAATGCTTTATAAATACATTACAGTCAACCTTTAAAGACAATTACATAGAAATCAAGTATTACGAAACAAGATTTTATAACTGATATAACATAATAAAAATTACTATTTGGGATTAAACTTCTTTTTAAACTGTAAATATCCATATTCACACATTCACATTTTGAACAAAAACATACATAAAAAAATGTATTAGCACTACATATATGAAACTTTAAAAATATGAGTATTTTATTAAATATCAAAATATAGAGTAATAAACTTAATAAGTTACTAACCAATTTAAGAATTTAAAAGTACTCAAGTAGTAAAAACAAAAAAAAAATCCACCAAATTTAAAATTTTTCAAATAAAATCAAATATAAAGTGAATCTTAGTTTGTAGATAACACTGCTTAGCCAATTTAAATATACATATATGATTTTGTTCAAACAAAATTATTACATTAGCACAAAAAAATATTAAAAAATAGCAATTAGCATCATATAGTTTATTTTTAACTGACAATAAAGGAATATTCTTAAACTTTTTTTGGAATGTGAATAAAAGAATGAAAAATGAACTAGAAATATCAAAATGTATTAAATATGATTATATCATACTTTAAAACAGTTTAACATTGTGCAAGCTGGGCTTATATGGCAGTACAAATTTCCTAAAATGTTTATGCTTTTAATGCACACACTTCGAAAGTTGCATCGAAAAAGTGAAATAAACTTAGATTGTTTTAAAAACAATTATTCACTCATTAGGATCCAAAGTATTATCTTTACTTTGAATTTTTATACAATTACTAAAAGACAGAAAAAGGTACTAGTTTCAAAATGTGTTATGAATAGTTTAAACTTAGCCTATAAGGGTGAAACAGAAATGGTTTAAGATAACTGGATAACGAAGATGTATGCTTTTATGCTTGCAATCAATCCCTTACCATATGGCAATGATAGGTTATACTAGGTTAAATATATTCAATAATTAATGAGTCACATAATACTTTAAACCTCTTGGTCATTAGTTGAAGTATAATTATGTTTTTACAGAAAAAGATTAAAATTCAATGCTTTAACTGCAAATTTGATTTCCTTTAATAGTTTTAATTTTGTTTTTGTAGCAAAAGATCATAAAAGACTGCTCTCTACTTTGAATTCTAAAATTTAGTGCAATTACAAAATGTATAAATATTTTTAAATAATATGTGTGTTGCTGAAAAACCTGACAGTCAAGATAACAGGTTTGTACTTCTGCATCCCTCAGAGGATTAAAAAGTAGTACAGTATGCAAGTTTTTTTTTTCATAAATTCCTTCCGGAATGATAATATAAATGGCAAAAACAATATCCATCACACATCAAATGTACTAAACATCAATATATCCGTAATAAAAAAATAAGTTTCACTGATCGAAGGTGCGGATTATTTGGCAACTCCGTTTTCTTCAGTGTGTTCTTCTTTAATACTGTAAACAGCATCGAGGTAGGCCCAGACGATCTCCGAAACAAGAGAGCGATCTGGGATTTGCTGAGCCATTCCGTAGATGGCAGCCTATGTTTAGTAAAAAAAATGGAGTGTTAGTTCTCTAAAGCAGAGATTGGAATGTTAAAGAATTTAGTTCAAACAAATGTTTTGAAAATAGATTAGGTGGCAAGAGTTGTTATTTAGAGCCAAGGTCTACACTACGAGGCATACTGGCTGTGTTAGAGTTCCTAAAGGAGACTAGAAATAGACAGATGGAATAGCCTAACGAAATTGCTCAATTTAGAATCCTCTTCTGATATCACAATAATTATTTTGGTCAGTATGACTTATGCAGGCAATGCCTTCAATTGAGCAATATTTTTTTTATCTGCTGTTCGGTAATTTTGAACTTTATTTGCAATTGTTATCAGATAAGAACTGATCGAAAGTTCAGAAATGACAAGAATGTTCCATAACAATCAACTGCAGATATGTGACCCTTTTGTGGCCTACTTTTTTTTGATTGGGAAGAATTAAAATGAATGAAAAAGTAGGTATTGACCTGCTGAAGATGTCCGTCTGTCCGTAACCCCCTACCACAGAATAACACCCCTACACAGGAGTTAGTTTTAATTATCGTTGCATTAGAACTACCAAAAGGCTATTGGCAACAGGCGTCATAATTTTGAAAAACATTCAAGAGACGAGAAAACACCCGAGTTAGCAACCAACACAACCTTTAAGGGCGACATTGTACACAGCGTCGGAACTTTGGAGCATATTTAATATCACTTCCTTGGAAAAAAGTATTATTTGTCCGATACTTTGTTAGTTACAGCCTTTGATAGCTTGGCAGTTACTTTGGCATTGCTGGGGCTCAAAACTAAGGACCTTTTGCATGTAAGGTAAGCCACTAACCAACCTGGCTTTAAAGTCCCCTTGCCATTTCTGTAAATACACTCATTTCAATAATTTTATTTTATTATGACACACAGCTTAAGAGGTTTGCACTGTATTACAAGACTTGAGAAAGATACAATTTATAATCAAGTCTTACTCAGAAACCCAGGCCAGTGGCTCAGCAGCCCAGAGTTATAAACATTACACTACAAAAATGCCAAATTGGTGGTGGGGTGGGGGGGGGGGGAATGACGTCTTCGACATTTATTTTAGACTGTATCACTAAAAGTTACACAAAATCCTAACTTACCTAGAAATAATGAGAACTTTTTATTTTTTATCTTTTATCTTGACTCCCCCCCCCCCTTTCCCCCAAACTATTCTGGATTTTCCAGGTTTAACCCTTTCAGTACCAATGACGATTTGGCATCATCCTTTAATAATTTTTTTCTGATCGTCTATAGCTATTTATGACATCAAAAGGCACAGCATTCTATTCTTCAAACTTTTTCTAACAGAAAACGTTTTTTCTTAATCCAAATAGACGTTGGCCCTATTATTATTTTTAATTACATACATTAAAAAAATTTTGAGTAATAGAGACAACAGAACTACTTACCGTTCCAGTCGTCTTTGACACAGGGTCCTTAAGTATCTCCACCGTGCACTTCTCGACATCAGCCAGGAACTTGTCAGCGACTCCAGCGTAGGTGTGCTGCAAGGTGAAGCAGATGTGGAACCCCGGCGGGAACTGCAGAATGTTCAGGTTCCAGCCCATCTCTGTCAGAGCGCTGCTTAGTCTGTAGATGTCGAAGATTTTGGACCCCAGGGAGATGACGCTCACTTCGGGTTTGCCGATGATGAATATGCCGTCGATTTCGCGTAGGCTGGAATAAACGTAGGTTTGTTGCTAAATTATGGCATTATTTTTCAATAGGTTAAAACAAAAATTATGTGTAAAATTTCCAAACATGTTTTTGTACATATATTATTTTCAGATTCAGTTTAGCTAAGCAAGATTTTTAAACTGTGAAAAAACAGTTAACTTCCTTCAAATGTGAAATATAAACATTTATCGCTAGTATTTCCTATCGCTAGTATTTTCCGCTAGTAGATGATGAATATGCCGTCGATTTCACGTAGGCTGGAACAAACATGTTTGTTTCTAAATTATGGCATTATTTCTCTATAGGTTAAAACAAAAATTATGATTTGTTTAACATTTCCCAACATGTTTTTGTCAATATGATTTTATCTTCAGATTCTGTTTAGCTAGGCAAGATTTGTGAACTGTAAAAAACAGTTAACTTCCTTTAAATGTGAAATATAAACATTTATCAGTAGTACACGGTGGTGCAAATAAAAGCGGCCCCATCGTGGAGATAAGAATACAAAAAAAAATGCTGCCACGTCAAAAAACAATACAAAAACAGGTTTTCTAACTGAAGCTACTGATTGCTTCAATATTAAGCCCAAAAAACGCTTGGCAAATTATTTGCCGGCAACTATGCTATGGTTTGAGAAGCTAGTTGAAATGAAATATAAACAAGGTTTGTAGAGATAAAAAAAAGTTCCTACTAGAAATTTTTTCGTTCGTTATTTATCCTTGAGAATCAGACCTTTTTGTTTTGTTAAAATACACAAAACATCCTAAATTGATTGCAAGACATAAAATTTGTATTATGGGATGTCTTCATACAATACGAACCAAGATCTGAACTCGCCACTAGTCTATGAGTAGCTCTAATGTGAAGCTAATCTGATCCAACCAATGCAAAAACAGGTTTCAGGCGGCTTCAAGAGTTTTTCTTGCCAAGCATTTCAATGTATTCCTATTTGTAGACCGAGGCCCCTTTAATTTGCACCACCCAATGTATTTTGCTTACTTTATCAACAAAAGTAAAGTAGTTTAAAAAGCAACCTTACATTATTTACCCCCCCCCCCCCACTTGATCTTTACACAATGATTATTCAATGTTAACCTCAGAGATTATTGAGTGTTACTGTCCTATTTACAACATCAGTAAAATATTTTTAGAATTTAATTAATATTTTTTAAATTTGAAAAAGTCTCACCAAAAGGGAATAGTACAAATTTGTTTCAATAAAGGACCAAATTTAAAGTAATCCGTGTAAGATTCAAACAATACAAACTTCATAAACAAACTAATGTAATCATATATTCAACATTGTCCTAATTTTTTTCATATTATTATTGCTTTACTAGGGGACTGTTTTTTTCTTTGTTTGAATGTCGTAGGAATCAACTACCACTACTCTTTGCAGTAACAAAGCCTGTAACTGAGACTATTTTAACACAAAGTAAATTGAAATAAAATTTACCGTTTTTCAACATATTTAGTAACAGAAATTATCTTCTTTGTTGCTTCAACGTAAGCATCTTCCCCGTGATACAGCAGAGAAGCCCAGCATGTTGCAACCAACCCACCAGATCGACTGCCTGTGAAAAAAAATAGAAAATACTCAAACTTCAGCAATAGATTTGTAATTAAAGCTATTATTTTTTTTATTTGTTTACACAACACACAACAGATTGAAGATCACAGGTGTTGGTAGAAAATCAGGGGGAAAAAACACTAACAAAGTAAAAGCACAGAACATTTGGTTTTAAGATATTTAAAAGACATGTTACAAAACATTTATATCCTTGCAAATACTGTTAAAAATTCTGTACAACTTATGAAGGCAAAAGTTATTGGTATAATTATATTTCACAAAAATATTTCGAAAAAAGTGATGCCTTCAGAATATCCGACTAGGTACATAGTGCTCAGTATTTCATTGCAGTCAATCAAATTATTACACACTTTAAAGAAAAACAAAATACAAGATAATTCTCTTCTAGATTTTAAAAGTGGAATACAAAAAAAATATTGCGCAGATGAGTTGAGGATACATATTGAGCAATAACATTATAGCTTTTGCAATATAAATAGGGTGTAAATTTGGATTTAACCTTTTCAATAACATTACTATTAATACAGATTTCAGGTATTAATAATTAAAGACTTTTTAAGTATAATAGGGTTTATCAATTTTTTCTATCAAATTTCCAACAGTGTCAAAAAGTCGCCCTATGTTATCATTAGTACATTGGCAAAATTAGGATGATCAGAGTAAAATGTTTTGAAATGCTTACAAACTGAACAAACATTACTGAACAAAGGTTTGAAATTAAATCTTAAGTTAACATTTATTTGTATTTGGTTGAACATGCAATTTTGAATATCAGATATAATGAGAAAAATAAGCAGTCAGGTTTTATTGAACCAATGTCCCACAAGAGAGACAGAAGAAGTAATTTAATAATGCACCTGACAGATTTGGTGTTCCATATATACCACCAGGCCAGTCAGTTTGAACTGAGAATTGATAGTGTCTGTGCTTTTTGTCTCTGTAGAGCAACACTGAAGTTCCTTTCGGCGCAAATGCATACTAGAATTTGAAGAAAAAAAATTTAGTTAGAGAATAATCTTTCCATTAATATTCAAAGAGCCATAGGGAAAACCATATTTTTTCCTATAAGAAAAAAATCCTTATAAACTACAAGAAAATACAGTGAAAATTCCACGACCGACCACCTCCATTAGACAACCACCTCTACTTATGACCAATTTTTCAAGGCACCGATTTTCCCCAATATGTGTTCAAAGTTGAAAACCCCCTCTGGGAGAGACTAGATTTCACTTACCAAATGACCGGTTTCAAATTCCATTTAATGAAAAAATCTCTTTTTTCTAACACGACTTTTTTCCGATATAAAAAAATTAATTTGGAAAAGAGGTAATTTGTGAAAAATAAAAAAAAAAATGAAACAGTCAGAAATTTCTTCTTACATTAAAAAGGTTTAATTAGTTCACACTAGTTTGTTAAAAAAAAGGTGGTATAGAACTTTTTTTTACATACTACATTTTGCTCAAAAGTTAGATAGTAAATTTTGTGTGCATTATTTGTTATTAAATAAACATAGTTATAGATTTTTGTAATGATGTATAATGTGTTGTAAAATGACAATTCAACATTCTATCAAATTCACTTTTTGTAGTCTAGGAGCGACCAATCTCCATTTGCGATCGATTTATTAGGGAACTGGCAGATGGTCCCTCTTAGAGGTTTCACTGTAACAACCTAAAATCTAGAATTAACTATAGAAATTTACAAAAATTACAAATGCAAATGTACTAAATACATGGTTCCCGCTTTTATTTCAAACTAAAAATCAGAGGTTATAATGACTTTTTAAGGACTAAAAAAAAATTTCAAGGACCCTTTATCATAATGCGTCGATTATTATACCTATTAAATCAATCACACATTAAAATGAAATATCATTCAAAATACCGTCGACGCCAGGTTATATGGCAACTATATCAGAGGAAAACTCATAAGTATTTGGCAAAAATATAAGTGTTTATATGTACCGAATGCCAAAGTGCGTCATTTAGAGCCAACTTAAGCAATGTTTTAAGAAATGACTTCTAGAAACTTGATGGTCTCGAACTAAAAATATCAAGGACTTTTCAATTATTGTTTGTCAAGGAGTACTTTTTACCAAAAATCAAAATCAAGGACTTTCAATGATTTTTGGTAAAAATCAAGGAGCATTAAAGGGTCCTTGAAATTGAAAATAAAAATCAAGGAATTAAAAGGAATTCTTAAAGACTTTCAAGGACCAGGTGGGAACCCTGTATATATGATTATGCATTAAATAAATATACTGTATCAATTTATAGCATAGATATACTGTACTTTATGGGTGTCCAGTGAGATACTTGTCACTCCTTTTACAGTGAAGTCAAAAGGAGGTAGTGGGAAACCGGCTTGCTTCATGAAAGGCAACAGAAATCCCCCTAAGCAGGCATCCACGTGGACCGGAATGTTATATTTGCTTCCTACCTGCAAAACAAAATAATACTTTTAATAAACATAGTAGATATTCTCTTAACCCTTTGTGCACTGTTTTAAAATTTCCTTTGAATTATTTGCTGCGCAGCCTAAAAGCCTTTGCAGCCTACTGTATATTCAAAACACCTAACACATTCTTAAGCGCATATGCATGTTTGTTATCTATTAAATCGAGACTGTTATCTTAATAAATATTAGTTGAAAGTATTTGCTATAAAATCTTAAAAACTAATTTTTAAGGTTTTGAATATACAGTAGGCTGTGAAGGCTTTTGGATATACAGTGTAATTTAGTTATAAATAGAAGTGAGGAAAAACGAAAAAAGTTCATTTGAAATCATTTAAGAACACAAAGTAGAAACAAAAAATAATTTAGACCATGCAACGCACATTTACTTGGATTACCGAGTTTTTAAAAAGTATGGATACCAACACTAAAATAAAAACAAAATAAATAAGAAATTTGTTTTTATTGTTAATTACATTTCTAAATATTGAAATCACTTACCATTGCGATTTTCTCTATATTATCAATGCAACCATGTGGAAAATTTGGCGCCGATCCAACAAGCTATAAGAAAAGAGTAAACAAATTTATGGCAAGTTTCGTAATTTTATAGAGTTTAACCCTCTAATGCATACTGTTGCCGTTTGGCAACAAGTAACATAATCCATTTTATTCTACTAAAGTAGAGCCCCTCTCGACGAATTTGTGTTTTTTTCATCGATTACATTCCATTTTGAAGTTTTAGTTACTAATAATCCTCATGGATGACAGCAGTAAAAGTGAATTCAAAATTAAAGAGTGAAGTTATTAGTTGTTGTGAAATTACGTCTTTGGCCAGTATTCAAAGTATAATAATATTAGTACTAAATACAAATAAATTATTTTGAAAAAAATATTTATAGTTAAAGAGGGTTATTTTGAAATATATTTAGTAGTTTTCTATTCATTTTTATCAAAATTTGAATTTTGGAGATGGTTTTTGCCATATGGCAAAAATTTTAAAAATTGAAATTATTTAAATTCCAATGCAGTTAAATTTTTTTCAGTATTTTTTCCATAATGTACAAGTATTAAAGATAGATATATATTTTTTTGTGATGAAAATAAAAATTCATGCATTAGAGGGTTAATTTAGAAGAGATAAATAAGGATACATACCATGCAAGTATTCCCATCAATAGCGTTCTTCATGGCATTTACGTTTACTTTCATGGACTGGGGATCGAGGCGTATCTGTTTAACTTTAATTTTCAGCATTTGTGCAGCCTGTGAAAAAATCACTATGTAACAATATTCCGTTACTTAAGTTCCCACATGTTCTTAATATCCAACTTTACAAACGTTAGAAATTTACTGAAAGGTAACACTTGGTGTGGCGAACTTTCCAAAATAGCTCCAAAAGTCGGCCAAAAACCCCACCGAAATGATAGGATAGGTTTGAATTACCATCGCATTAGAGCTACAAGAGGGAGAGCGGAAAAACATGTCTGTTCATTTAACACTGGCTGTTCAGAAAACATCATGGTTGTGAAGGCAAAGAATTCGAATCATCAGTCACAGTGAGCCGGTTGCCACAAAAAATTATTTATCTCCAAATCCGAAAAATCGAGACAAGGGTTACTGTACAGTAAATCTGATCCTTTCACAACAATTAGATAGCACATGTGGGAACTTAAGTGACGATTTGTTTATTCATTTTAAATATATTAATTTAGTCAAGAATATTAGACAAAAGAAATATATTTTCTTCAACATTATGTCATTATAAAGTTATATTTTAAAACCAACACATGTAATACATTGATATTCAAAATGACTTATTACATAAAGAAATAGGGATTGGATCGAATGAAAATGCTACAATGTAACTTGTATTTTAACTAATATATTTACAATGATTGGTAAGAAAATACATATCCAAGTAAAAATGAACTTCCCAATTTAATTCATATCTAAATAACATAATATAAGACACATGAAGATTATAGTAGTGAATAATTTATGTTGGATAAGTTACGTGAAAAACAAACTTTTAAAACAGGTTAATATTATTTGGAAATGAAAGTGTTAAGTGGTTAAGAAATGTTACATAAATTAAATTAATCAAAATCTTTTCTGATTTCTCAAATGTGTTAATGTCCATGTATATCAACTCAGTAACTTTACTTTGTTTCAGTTGTTATTGGAATATGTTAACAGCATTAGAAAAATCATAGTTAATTGGTTAACCTCTGAATTTTCATTTTTATAACACATAGAAACCCTACATAGGAAAAAGTTGCAAGGACGACTTAACTTCAATAATAACCCATTCTAAGTAATAGAATGAAATAAAAACTATCTTGATTTGTAATAACATGATTGAGATTATTAAGTATTTCAATATAAACAGTGCAGTGTTTAGGGGTAACATAACATAAGGGAATTTTTAAAGATATTTTTTTACTTATATTCTGTTGTTTTCAATATACATTCACTATAACAAGGTCGTTTACTTAATTAATGCAACTTTTTTTAGACAACCAACAGATATGGCAGACATTTCTACATAATAATGCAATCTACCGTTTCCTCAAAATAATTCAAACATACAAAATGTACTAAAACAAAAGCAATACCTTTTCAAAGGCAGCATGAGCTGTAACTGGTATTACCCTAAAATGATTAAAAGAGAATTAAAATAAATTTAAGCCTTTTTTTACTTTTTATGGAATAATTTTAAGAGTGAATGAGCCTGTTCCACAACAGGGCTCTAAACCAAGGTGCCTCAGAGTTAATGCAAAGGGAAAATAAAATTCTAAGCCACATTTCTCTGTCTGCATTGAATATTTGTACAAAAGGTTTTTTTATGTGATAAATGTTGCCAACTTAGAGGGCACTTTTATACTACTTTGTGAATGGCTTTGAATACTTTGTTGTAAAATTATTTATTGAAAGTTTGATTTTTTTTAAACCAATTTCAAAGAGTAGGATTGTAGAGCCCTGTAACCCAGCTACATTTATCATATAAAGAAACCGTTTTTAAAAGTATTCAATACAGCCGGAGAAATATGGCCTAGAAATTATTTTTATTCTGTTGGATTAACACAGAGGCACGTTAGTTTGGAGATCCACAGTCAATCAAGCTCATTCGCCTTTAAGGGGAAACAATATAAGGTACTTACATGTTTGGATTTTTAATGCCTCTTTCAAACTTAGCATAATCTCTATATGCTTTGCAAACCAGAAATATGCTTTCTGTCCCTCCATTAGTAACCTGCAAAATTTTAAGAATGAAATAAGCTTAGATATTGATGTTAAATGATAGTCAAGAAGGTATTAATTTAAATTTATACTTCATGGAATTAGTTTTTTAAACTTGAATACAATAAGGATAAATGAAATGTACATAAATTACTGTTCCCAAAGGTTTTCATACTGGGTGTATAGAAAAGGACTTCCTGATTTCAAAATTAAATATATCGAAAATAAAGATCGATAGAGGGATGCAGTAAACAGTATGTTTATTGCGAAAGCTGTAAGAATTTTTTACAGCAGTTTAACATACTGTTTACTGCATCCCTGTATCAATCTTTGTTTTCGAGATATTTAATTTTAAAATAAGGGAGTTTTTTTCTGAACACCCTGTACTTAATTAAGATTAAAAAATATATTAACAATAAAAGTAAGTATTTCAATTTTAAAGTGTTAGATTAAATTAATTCAAGATTAAAAGGCTGTGCTCTTACTACTTAACAATCTACCAAAGCAGAAGATTTCAACACATGTTATATAACTTAACATTAAGCACCCTCAGAACTGGCTTAAATAGGACCAAGGGAAAGGATTAAATAAAAAATCTGCTTAAACCTTAAAATTTGTTTAGGTTTGAATGTACATTTGATTGCATGTTTATACCTTTATGATATTTGCCTCATAAATATATACAATTAAAGTAACACACCATTTATTCAATGTATTCAAGCATTAGAAGTTATAAAGTTTCATTAAGAAATGCATAGTTTTTTTTTGTTGAAATCCACAAAATCAGAAATTTGACACAGAGTTTGCAAATATTTTCGTTTAGTATCACAATCAGATCAATAACAAAAACAAGTACTTTTTAACTAATTTTTTAATTGAAAAGATATAAATATTTGGCCGGTTAAAGCAGCTATCTGATTAATTGTAGTACGATAAAAAAGGAAGCTTACTGTACTTTTTACACATAAAATGCTTAAAATAAGTACAAAAGCAACAACATACTAATACCTTTAAAATCCAAATTACGAAGGAAAAAACAATTCAACAAAAATATAATAAAAATCAACTTACAGCTCCAATCGCTTCTTTGGCATTATACAGAGCAGCCACCATCTGTATGATTTCAGCTTCCATGATACGAATTCCCGGAAAAACATCGGGATGGAGGGGGTTTGTGTACGCGGTTTTACGGTAAGCATGCGCCATTAGGTCGTACAGTTCTTCATTGTTCCCTGAATACACGGCACCAGATACGTATCCGTCTTTCCAGGAGTATTTCCCATAAGATAAGTACTTGTCGATCTCTTTTAAGACATCGTCCTACAAAAGAAAATATGGGTATTTATATTATTAAAGGTTTGGTGTTGGTTAGTGGCCAATTAATTACATTTAAATTGTGGAAATGATTTTTTAAAATAATATTTTGAAGAATGTATTCCTGGTCTCATAAACTAAACTCCTCAGCACAGCAGCCCATTAGAGGGTTAAGGCCTGCCATGCCCAGTTCAGCTTTCATGACCTAGGACTCTGGGGTGCTAGGTATATGTCCTGGTAAGGTGATCAGCCTCACACAGATCTTCCAAAGTTTAGTTCGCAAGCATGCCTGGTCCCCATTTTACAAACCCACTTAAGGTATGAAAGGATGGGTCAAACTTGTCCGATCTGGGATTTGATCCGCAGACCTGTAGCGTGGCAATGCAAAGCACTACCACTGAGATACTGGGCCTCAATTCCTGATATCATACAAATGTATATTTTTAGCATTTTAAACAAGGATTTAATTGCAAATTGTCATTATAAGCAAGATATTATAACAAAATCTATGGTCAATACAAGGGATCTAATGTAAATGGCATTAAAATGAATTGTTGTAAACATGGTTGCTAAGTTTAACTGTACTCGGGCTGGGATAGCCTGGACGGTAAGATCTTGGACTGGCATCCCTAAGGTTGCAAGATTGAGTCCTGCTGCCTTCCAAAGACCTCCCGTGTACGCCAATGGTGACTGGTGCATGTTAAATCTGTTGTGGTCACAAAGTCCTCCTAGTTCCCATACCAATTCAATACCTCTGGAGGGGAAAAGTCAATTATGGGGATCCTCTAGTTGGCCTCTGTCTCTAAAAATTAGGTGGATCCACTTATGTGTGTGTTATCATCTTTCCCTGAACGAATAATACCCCGTGTAAGGGAGTGCACGTTAAATATCCTTCAAAGTCCTAACGCTGCGTACGATGTCGCCCTTAACGGTTGCGTTGGGTGCCTATTCAGGTGTTGGCTCGTCACCTAACTGTGGTTCTAAAATATGACGCCCGTCGCCAATAGCCCTCGTGTAGCTCTAGCATGACGATAATTCAAACCAAGCCTTTCCCTGACCCAATAGTTGAGTAAATGGTTTAGTAACATTTTTCTTTTATTTCCCTTCATACGTATACATCTGTCATTCTACGCGTATAGGGTAACGGGCTATATAGCCTACGCCTTTCCCCTTTTGGGTGCTATTTTTCTATGTTATATATGTTATGTGTGTGTTGTGTCTGTCTTACTTGACGAAGGTTTATATGCGGGTCTCTGACCAAGAACACAAACCTGAATATATATGTCTACCAATCAACCAACTGTACTTACAGGTTTCCAAGATGATCTGGGAAGTTTCTTAAGAAAAACTTTGTTTTCCAATCCTTTGTGAAGCTCCTTTTCGATCATATCAGTCGTAGACTTCAACCTTTTCTGCACCGTTTGTTTAACGAAAGGCATCTTTCGTAAGTAGTACCATAAAACAGGCATGAATCCTTCATCTAAAATAGACGAATTGTAGAAAGGATTTAAATAAAAAAAAAAAAAACAAGCATTCATTCTAGTGCATGCATATATAGTCAGTTAAAAAGTCGACAGACTTATACCTTGTCTAGCCAGAATGCAAGCTTTGAAAAGACTTTCTTCCCCCATCCCTTCGCTTGGTTTTCTTCGAAACGGCGTGAGCATGTTTTTCCCCCACCCTACTTGGGTTTGAACTGTACGCATTGTTAACCCCACAACAGAACCTCAAACACGTTATGTTTAGAAAAGCGATGCTCCCCTTGTTTCCTAGAAAACCAAACGAAGGGATGGGAAAAGAAAGTCTTTTCGAAGCTTGCATTCTGGCTAAACAAGGTATAAAATAAGACAATAACAATTCTTTAGGCAATCAACTTATGTTATAACTTTTATGTACACATATTAATAAACAAATACATAAAAATGTTTAATGTTACATTTGACAACTAAATAATCAAACAAGAAGTTCTTAAAGAACTAAAATAGCCTACTTTCCTGTTACTTAAATACTTACTAAAATTCTTATCTTGAAAAAACTAGGTTCGTAACAGTAAGTGACATCAAGAACCGTTTTTCCACCTTAAATTTAAAATAATTTTCACTAAACGCAGCATCTAACTAAACACAGCATCTTTCAATAAACACAGCTTGATTTGCAGTCATAAGTAAATATTTGATTTTTCGTAGAACAAAAACCAAAAAACTACTCCTCAATAAACATTTACTTGCTAAATTCGGCTAGTTTCATTTATTTTATTTCGAAAATTAAATAATTATTACTTAATCGTTCGCAAAAATTTATATTTCAAAGAATAAATAAGCAAAATTTCTAAAGTGTTTGTTGTTTTTTTTGTTTGTTTGCAATACTCCTTGCTTTTAGATAGAATGAAAACAATTTATATCAAAATACAAAGATCTCGTAATGAAAAATATATTTGACGTCATCTTAAATTGATCGATGTCTCAAAAATAATTTTATTTTAATTTGTTGTCTAAAAGAATTAAAGTTTCTCAAGCAATTGTTGCGATGGCAACGGCGATATAATTCTAATAAAAATGGCTTCCTATGCTTTTTAAATGAGCATTAAATGTTGATGTTTTTTTAATAATTGAAGTACTTCGAATTCGAATTCTTTTCTGAAATTTTCAATGTATTCTAAATTTGATGCGCTGAATTTTTTGACGTATCTCACTTGTCCGTAGCATTTGTAGTTAAATTCAGCGATTTAAATGAATCGAAATTGAATTTCAATGCTAATTCAATGGGAAATTCGTCGTCAAATAGTCGATTTATGTCCGTCCTATCGTACAGACAGACGAACAAAAAGTATGAAAGTTGGGTGTCTGAGATTATACATTTCTAATAAAAAAAGAATTTTTAAGATCGGATTGATAGAACTGATTTTGGAAGGGGGGTACGGACGGACAGACGGACGGACGGACAGACAGACAGACGGACGGACGGACGGACGGACATCGACCGCATGTCAATACCTACTTTTTCATTTTTTTTTATTCTTCGAATTAAAAAAAAAGAAAAGTAGGCTAAAAATAAGAGCCACAAATTTAACTAATGCCATTTCAGCAATTACTAAAATTTAAAATATCGAATTCAGTTATGGCACACACATAATAACTTTAATATACATTTATTTTTAAAAAGAGTATAGAAGACTTTAATTTATGAAAAATTTTTCAAGTATTTCTTCATTTCATAGACCCAAGCGATGAAGTTGCCAAAAATGTACAACCTTCCTCTAACACTATATTTTCAACAGTAACCTATAACTGTGTATACTGTGTTTCTTGGCAGAATTCAAAATTCAGTTTTATTACCAAACATTCAGCTTGGCAAGATTTGTGATCGCGAGCTGGAAAAATACAATTATAAGCATATAATAAGCAAGTTATTTTAACTAATTTTCTGCATAAAAAATTTAATTTCCACTGTGAAACAATGGATTTGCATAGTAAAAATCTCGAATTCGCATACTTACCAAAAAAGTTTAACATAAATCTGTTGAAGAGAAATATGAAACATGTCGTTGACAAAGTAATTGCAATTATTTCCCATGGCTCTCTACCTTGGCAAAGGTCATTGACATATTTCTTAATCGGTTCAACCGATTCTGTGAAATTGAAGCTTGTAGACATTTTGACTGAAAAAAAAAAGATTAAAAACAGCCGAATTTTTCACTTTCTAAAGTAAGTATTGTATAAGGGACACATTTTTACACTGAATATTTTCTACCAGTAAAATTTCATATTTTCTGTCTAAATGCAAGGAAGTTTTTCTTCTTCCTTTAAGATGGATTGTCAGTCTCTAAAGCTAATGCATTAGTTTAAGAATCATAACTTAAGCATAAGTATAACTCAGGAAAGTTCTGTGGGAAACGATTATTAGGTGACTGTTTGTCACAACAGGGCGATAGGTTGGGATGCTGAAGTACTAAGTGATATTAAAGATATGTGAAAAGGTAATTTAAGTTATTAAGTTTAATTGGGATCAAAAATACGGTTAAAAATACAAGATTTTGAGGGGTTTAAGTCACGATATGTCATAAACTTAACCGAATGTTAATACATAATTAAAATTTCAATTATAGGAATATCTATAAAACTAACAAATGACAACTTACCAAAATATATTTATAAATGCACTAGAATATATTTTCACAAGTATTAAATTTAAAAAAAAAGCACTAGAAAAAGCAAGTAAATGCTAACAATAGTTGCATTGCGACTAAACAGTAAACAAGTGCATTTATAATATATGAATTATATAATAGCGTAATTGAAAGATAATCTGCTTTTACCTAATCTCTCAAAGAGGCTATCATAGTAGAGTAAATAGTGATAAGAGAAGTTACATTAACGAAATATGTTATTTTTTATGAGAAACCGACTGAATAAAAGTGACTCCGCCAAAAAATCAGCCCTGTTGAAAATAGAAAAGAGTGACTCACCGAGATAAGAAATCTTACTTAATGACAAGATGATTTTATCATTAATAATAACTTAATGTCAAGTCATAGTTTATTGCTAATCTTACTTTTAGCTAAAAAAAATTTAGATCAAGACAAACAATAACAAATCGAAACTGTTGGTTGGTTGGTAGACATATATTTTCAGGCTTGTGTGCTTGGTCGCAAGGACCCGTTTATAAACCATCGTCAAGTAGGACAGCACAAGACACACACAAACACACATGACAGATGTTGCTATCTGTCGCCACCTCCGCAATTTAGACATGTCCCTGAAGGGAGGGAAATTTTCTCCAGGGACCTGTAACCATGGGAAACTGCGCAATGACCGCCCACAAGACTTTCGGACCCAACAGATTTTACGAGCACGTATTCCGCATATAATCGACAAACACAAACATCCATGCCTGAACAGGATTCAAGCTCGGACCCAGCAGCTCCAGAGGTCAATGCCTTAACCACTACGGCGCCGGATTGACTCGAAACTGTTGTCAGATTGCTTTCATTTTTGCTTATGCTTTGTTTGGCTCTACAATTTCTGCTCTCCCTATGAGACATTTAACATTCTGGAATCTTGAAATAATTTTTTTTTCATTCAGAATTTCTGCTACCTCTCAAGACCTAAAAATGTCTAATTCATAATTAAAAACTTAATCAAAATTTGGTTTATGTTATTATTGGTTATTGTTTTCAACCGTAACGAAATATTTTTTTCGTCTGCTTCAAAATAATTTTCGATCTTCGTGTTTTGAATATTTGGTATTTAAAAAAACATCCAAATTTTCTGTTATTAGTTATTTATAATTGTTAATTGAAGAAGATAATTTATCGATCTTTTTTAAAATTAGGTTTAAAATTTTAAATAAATGAATTTTATATTAAAATAGATCTCATTTATTTAGTGTTTGAAACTGCAAATCTCAATCCATTATGTTAAAAGTTACTCAATACAAAATTAAAAATCAAAATACTGCACATATTTATTTAGTCAAAAAATTTGATCAATTTCAAATTATACTCGAAAAGTTTTGTTTGTAAAATGGAAAAAATAAATAAAATTTAGCCACATGTCATTGCTAACATAAATTTTAGTCAAGCAATGGTCAGAATTTTTAAATATGAATTTCATGTTCAAATGTTATTAAAATGACTAATGATTTCTCATTGCAAGCAGGTACGATTAGAAATGGCTGTTCCTTCTGTTATTCGAAGAAAGATCATCGATATTGGAGCTAATCTAACAGGTATTTTATTTTCCTTGGTAAAATCCTAGTAACTGGCCTGGCGACAATTGAGCATGTTTCACGTGGTATCAGTTACAGCGATATCAATTTTATTTTTGGTCCTTCCGTAATAACATTTGTTTTGAACAGTACAATATTTTCTTACTTTTATGGAATATGAATGTTGTGTATAAACTTTTCAATCAGTAGAGCTTGAGATTTTTTTATTCGGGAATTGCATTAAATTGCTTTCCCAATTAAATTTTGCTTCATTTCTCTGAACGCAAGACAAAATATGATCTAAATCAAAGTTTTCCACTAATATTGATGTTTTGGTAATGCTTTGCATACTTTAAATTTAATGGAATTTTGGATTGTAATTTTTTTTCAAATAATATTCAAACCAATATTGCACACTGGATATTGCCCAGTGTTGGTAAGACGTAGTCCATTATGCATTGGGCGTTGGGTATGAACCGAGAGATTGGCCAATACTGCTTTGCTACCTGGGTATGCAAACAAGTTGCTTTTAAATGTATTATCAAGTTCATTTGATAGACATCAAATTAAAAGGGAGGAATGTTAAAGAGTTATTCACATTTTTCTAGAAACATTGCTTTGAATAATAATGTAATGTGTATGTTTTAGATCCTATGTTCAGGGGCATCTACAACGGCACAAGAAAACATGTGGACGACATGCATGAAATACTGAGGAGAGCAGTTGCTAATGGTGTTGAAAGAGTAAGCTAAACATCCTATTATATTGAGATATGCAAGGTTCGTTCGCCTCCTGAAAAACTCCTGAATTTCATTTTTATTTTTTAAAGGCGATAATAACTCCTGAAATTTATTGAGTATCTTCTTCTGATATCCCCCCCCCCCCCTCTCCTGAAAAATTGTTGACATGAATCATTTTTCTCCTTTCTCAGTCGGTTTTCTCTCGCACTTTATCAGGATGTCTAGGGTCGAAAAAGTCATGAAATTTAAACTAAAGCAACACAAATAAAAAAAATCACCAAAACTGGCAATTTTTCATAAAAAAGAAGGGTTGGCTTTTGCACCGAAGCCTCTAATTTTCCACAACATTTACACCCCTTGTTTCCTTTATTCTTCTTGGTCTAAATCATAGACCAATACAATAATAAACACGCATAATCACATTTATTTTGCGATACCTCCTGAATTCACATTGATGCGCATAATTAGGGCGACCACACATACCGTATTTTGCAGTACAGTTTTTTTTGTTTTTGGTTATTTAACTATCTATAAACTTTGCAAGTAGTCTTTTTAATTTTTGCATAATTTTTTCATACAAATACAATGTGGATAAAATAGGTTTCACAAAAATTTGATGATGATTCCATAGTTAAGATTTAAATTACTGAAACAATTATCTTAAATCTATGCATAATTATTGATGGCATAATTATATTGACTTTTATTTTATCAATGTCTTTTTTTTATCTGTAGATTTTTATAACTGGTGGTAGCTTAGAAGACTGTAGAGCAGCTCTTGAAATTGCAAAGTCATGTGGTAATATTTAAAATTGACTAGTTTTATAAAGCTACTGTTTTAATAACGGGGACTTGTATATTATGCAAATTGTTACTTAATAGGCACATTTATATGAGCCATCTAATCCATGGATTGAAGAGCAAACTTGGCAATTTTTCCCTCTTGGGGATTTTCTCCCAGACAGAACTGGAATTGCAGGATTTTCATTGGGGGTTTTTGCAAACCCACCAATGAAGGAGGGTTTGATGTTTCATACAATGGATTCGGCCACAGACTATCATTTGGATTAGAAATCCTGCTCAACCTCTTTTTCCCCAAATGGATATTTTGGCATTCCATGGATTCGATGGCTCATGTAAATGTGTCTTGAAATGTGAAGCGATTGCTTTCATAACTGGTCAGCAATCCATCAATATACTATAAGCACTCACATTCATATGCTAATGTAAATTTTTTTTTACATTTGAATGTCCGATGACTAAATTTGAGTTTTTTTTTTATGCTGTTGAAAATCTTAAATTTGCGCAGAAATATTCCGCAACATTTCCATTTTTCCCCCACAAATGTTAGAATCAAACAAGCAGCAATCGATAACTTTAATTCAAATTCTTAAATATTATTACTTCTTTTATTAAAAGTTCAAATTACAATTTTACATATTGAACCAGCATCCTTTTTCATACTTATGAAAAAGCTCATGCTGAGTGCCTACATTTAACCTCTTGCAACCTGGTGTCCCCATTTGGGGTATATATTAAAACCTCCCCAAAAAATAATTAATATGTTAATTAGTTCCGAAATGGACCTGGTCCAATAAAAGAAGATTCAAATATAAGTTTTCAGCCTTTGATTACAGGTATAAGTCATTTATTTCTATAAAAAAATGAAGTTGAATGTTGGTCAATATAATATTAGAGTTTTAAAAAATTATAATTTTTTCCAAACTTTTCAAAAACTTATTTTAGTAGTTAGTTATAAAGGCATTTTTGCATCAAAGACAATGTTAAAAATAATCTGTTAACTACAAATAAATGATACTGCCTTTTTTGTTGCATTTATAGCACAAAAGATGTGTATTTTTAGAGTTTAAGGCCCTAGTAATTATTAAACATAATTTTTTTTAAAAATTCCTTTGCAAAACATACTTTTTAGCAAGGTTGGACTGCACACTGGATATTTCCTCAGCAATGTGAACAACATTTATGATTTATCTTTTTGTATTGTAAGACTTCTTACTTTTCTTAGATATGCTGTATAGCACAGTAGGTTGCCATCCAACGCGATGTCTAGAATTTGAAACCTGTGGGGATCCTGGTGGTTATCTACAGCAACTTAAACTTCTAGCTTTAGAAAATAGACAAAAAGTTATAGCGGTAGGCGAATGTGGTTTGGGTAAGAAAATTAGTTTTATCCTCAAAATAGTCTTCTTAATAAAAGTTTCTTCCTTAGGAAGATAATTATGTTATGTGCCTTGAACTATATTAAAATGGCAGTAACAAAACATTTAACTTTATAAAAGTTTTTCTTAATATTGTCTGACTGAATTTTTTCTTCTATCAGTGCATTTTTTCTTTCCTAATTTGTAACATAAGGTCATTTCATTAACTTGTATTTCATATTAGGATAATTACATAACATGAAATAGAAGGTAATGAATGTTGAAAAACCCAAAATGGAGATTTTGCGTTTCTACACATTTTAAAATATGCTGAATCCAGAAAAGTGGTTTTTGAACGAAAGTCTGTCTGCATGAAACCACTCTACAGCTCAAACTAAATGAGCTATAGATTTCACAAGTTCTTAGTAACTGTCAGACATCATAAAGTTTTTTTTTAAATTGTGCAGCGCAAATCGTAATTGACATAGAACTTTCTAATTTTAAAGTTATTAAAAGTACCTTATTGGATATTTAATCACCTGTAAGTGCGTTTATTATTGCAATTGTTAGCTGTGTAGTGATAAACACCTTTAGTTTTTAAACACAGTTTGGTCACAATGATGATGCCCTACTTCAATTTTTTCAATCTTTGTTCTTGTGCTCGCAATAACTTTTCTTTTATAAGAACGTAGGGTTAAAATGTTCTGATTTCTATTTGCACCAAAACACACCTTAAGTTTGCAGCACTAAAATGTTCTACGCGGAGGAAACATGCGTAAACAATCGGAATTTTGCCTCTCCGATTGGTCGCTCCCACGCGATACGTCCGCCCTGATATTTGTTCACCCTGTTACGTCAAAATAGACTTAAAAAATAATTAATATTACACTCTTAATGAAGCAAAAACAATTAAAAATATGTCTTGAAGTAACGAATAAAGTGATTTATTGAATGTGGAAAAATCTTTTTTATTCAAAACTCGCACTCGGAAATTAGAACTATTTACCCTTTTTCCCGTAGAACATTTGTATACTGCATAACTTAAACTGTGGTGAGGTATAGAAGATTCATTAACGTGTAAACATGCATAAGCATTTTGAAATATAACTAATTTTTATTTGTTCCAGATTACGACCGTTTAGAATTCTGTCCCAAAGAAACTCAATTAAGGTATGGTGATATTTCTCCAATCATAATTATGTTTCTAGCATTGCTACAGGGTGAGGCAAACATAAGTGGCCCCAAAGTGGAGATAAGAATACGACAGAAATGTCGCCAAGTCAAAAACCAATACAAAAACAGGTTTGCTAACTGAAGCTATTGATCGCTTCAATATTAAACCCAAACAAGCGCTTGGCGACTTTTTTGCCGGCAACTACGCTATGGTTTGAGAAGCTTAGTTGAAATGAAATATAAACAAGGTTTTTAGAGCTGATCGAGAAAAGTTCCCATTTGTGATTATTTTAGTCGTTATTTATCCTAGAGAATCGGACCTTTTTGTTTTTGGCAATACAAAACATTCTAAATTGATTGCAAAACACAAAATTTGCATTATGGGATGTCTTCATACAATATGAAACCATGATCTGAACTCGCCACTAGTCTATGAGTAGCTCTAATGTGAAGCTAATCCGATCCAACCAATGCATAAACAGGTTTCAGGCGGCTTCAAGAGTTTTCTCGCCAAGCATTTCATCGTATTCCTATCTCTAGACCGGGACCACTTTTTTTGCCTCACCCTGTACATACATTTTTAAATTATCCCTAAAAAAATACCTTGCAAGACCAGTCTTTCTTGATGTTAGGTGCTGCACTTTGAATATATACTGTACTTAGGTACTTTTTGTCTGTACTTAGGTACTTTGAATGTCAGTTTGACATTGCTGAAGCCACAAGGCTGCCCATGTTCCTCCATTGTCGAAATGCAAGTGTCGACCTACTTTCCATTGTAAGAAGAAATAGAGATAGATTTACAACTGGTGTAGTAAGTAGTCTAAAAAACACATTTGATGTTTTTAGATAATAAATATAAAAAAGTTGTAAATGTATACCTTTTACTCATCAAAATTTGTAACACAAGTGATAAGTCAAGAAACATTTACCACTAGTAAGTGTTTATCAACTTGTTAGTCGCTAAAGAATATTCTGGATTTTTAATGTACTTGAAAATTAAGAGAATTTCGGAAAGTTAATAGAAAACCCTTGAAGAATCATGAAGACTATTAGAAATACAGATAATTGTATTAAAAATTTGAAAATTTATCATTGAATTGTACGGTTTTATCTAATTTATAAGTCTATATAGGTAAAGCAAATTCTTCCTAAAACTTTTACTTTACTTACCTGTGCCAACGTTACTGATAAGTATCACTTAAAAGGCTGTTTTACTTTTTTATTGTTCGTTGTAAGGAGAATATATTATAGTTTAACTTCTAGCAATGCAGTATTCAGTTTCAAAACATCAAAGATTAAAATGGTTAATCATTCATTTAATACAATTTTTTTGTTTGTCAGTGTTTATTATCGATAGAAAGGAGGAAAAACAAAAATAAAATCATTATAACCCTTTCAGTCCCATTGACAATCTATCTTAATCACTTTAGAATTTTTTTTCTGATCGTCTATAGCCATTTAGGATATCAAAAAGCACATCATTCGATTCTTCAAACTTTTTTTTTATTAGAAAATATTTTTTATTAATCCTAATAGATGTCTGCCCTATTATTTTTTTTTAATTCTGATCAAAAACATGATGATGCCAAATGGCATCACTGGGACTTAAAGGGATAAAGTGCATTTTTTTTTTTGTGTGTTACAACAATTTTTTTTGACGTAATATATTGTTAGTAATTGCACAGACAGCTTTGAAATAGGCAACAGTTAATAATTCCAATCAAATCTTAATTCAGTGGGTAAAGGGTTAATGATGTGTACCATTTCTAAAAGATTTGAGGCTATCTAAAACTGACTAAATAACCTGTAAAATATTTATTTATTTTTATTATTAATTAACCAACTAATAATACCATGGTATAATACACAACTTTTTATCATACTTAAGAGACTCAGCAAAATTTTTAGTCATTTGTATATTTTTTTCTATAGGTTCACTCTTTTGATGGGACGAAAGAAGATGCTAAAGCTTTTGTTGATTTAGGATTATATATAGGAATAAATGGATGGTATGATATAGGAATAAATTTTTTTAATGTCTTGGTACTAAAAAAAGTTTTTACCTGTGCTTTTCGATCTACACAGTTTTGTTATAAAAATAAAAGACCATACAAATTTATAATTATGGTTAGCTTAACAAATAAATTTTAAATTGAAATATTTGTACACAAAAATATACTTAATTCAAAGTTTATTCTAACTATCTTGAATTTAATTTACGAGTTAACAAATGTTTAGTCGCTTTTTCTTACCTAGTGTTGAATGTAGAAAGGAGCGACTTATTTTGTTGTGTTAACATTTATCATTGAGATAAATTACAAAAGAAATGTGAAGAGTGTAGTTGCTAAACTCGCATTTCACGAAGTTTAAACTCTTAAGATCTGAGCAAAATCCTACACGGATATTCTTAATCTAAACATACTTTTAATACAAATATATGCTAAAAAGTATGCTTTGAAAAGTAATTTTTTTAAAAATTATGTTTAATAGTTACTGTGAGACACACACATCTTAAACTCTTAAAATACATATTTTTTGTGCTATAAATGCAACAAAAAAGGCCGTATCACATATTTGTAGTTACCAAAATATTTTAACATTGCTTTTAATGTAAAATGCCTTTAAAATTAACTACTGAAAGAACTTTTTGAAAAAAAAAAGTTAAAATAATTTTTTAGAACACTAATATCTTATTGACCCTCTTTCAACATCATTGTTTTATAGAAATAAATGACTGATACCTGTAATCAAGGGCTGAAAACTGATATTCAGATCTTCTATCAGACCAGGTCAATTTCGGAACTAATCAACGTGTTAATTGTTTGTGGGAAGGTTTTAAAAAATGTCCCCAAATGGGGATGCCAGGCTGCAAGAGGTTAATTAAGATATAGGGGCCGGCACCTTTATTGGCAACTTCATCCTATTGAATTTACCTTCATTGAAAGTTGCCAATGGTCAGAACGACCTATTATTTAAGTTATATTTTGGAGTCGTATTACACCTATCAAATGCAAACAGAGTTGACTATAACCAGTAGTAGCTCTGTACCATTAAACCAAAAAAGTGTGCTATTTCCTCACATAAATAGTATTGATTATATGATGTGTTTTTATGCTATTTGATGTAATTTTACAGGTATGCTAATAAAAAAATATTATGAATGCAAAGATTAAGAATTAAGTGTAGAAAAATATTTTCTTTAATTTTTTTTGCATGCCCTTTGAAAAATAGAAACTGTTAGTATATAAAATTTTGATGTTTGTGTTAATTTTTAGAAAATAGTAAAAATAACATCCCATAACCAAATAAATCACTTTAGTAAAATTCAAATTAATAAGTTTCTTTTTGTATATATTTCCAGTTCCTTAAAAACTAGAGAAAATCTTGATGTTGTTGCGAGTCTTCCTATCGATAGATTAATGATTGAAACAGGTATGTTATATTTACACTTTATTGTTTGTATGTCCTTAATTACTTTGTCAGTTAAGTATAGAAAGTTATTGGACACAGGGCTGGGCCATTACTTGTTTAAATGTAACTCTTTACAATTACTTTTCATTAAATGTAGCTACCTGTAAAATTACTAATTTCCATAAGTAACAAACTATAATTACTTTTAAGACAAAATTTCTTACTTACAAATGTTTTGAAAAGTAAAGTATAAATGACTAACAGAATACAGTCATATGGTCGTTACTTTTGAAAAATGTAGACATTTAATATAGAATCTAAATCAGCTTTGGCCGAAGAATGTCCAGTATTACATTCGCAAAAAAATCGTCATCACTGCTAGATGAGTGTTCATAAACACTGCAATCAGTAGGAAACGTTTTATTTTCGTGGGAACAATATTTCTCCTCTAAGCCAGGGGTTCCCAACCTTTTTGCACCTGCGTACCACTTGACTTTTTGAAAAAAAATGCGTACCAACAGACCTAAATATTTTAATAAACGTATATTATTTACTCTTCTATAAGCGTTCAAATGTTTTCTGAGTAAAATTCATAAGAAAACTTCGTATTTAATGGTTAGATTTTTTTTTTTTAATAACAAACTTATAATTTGTTTATTTATAACAAACTTATAATTTGTTTATTTATAACAAACTTATAATAAAGGAGAAATAAAAAGGTTAAAATTGTATTAATTTACAGTTTTGTTTATTACCTATAAAAACTTGCAAATTAAAAATAGTACAAACTCATCAAAATCCGATCAAAAAATTAAAGATTTCTCTTTAAAATAATGTTAACGTTTAAACTAATGAGTAATATGTTTGCGTGCTCACTGCACATGCATGCAGAAGCTGATACAGCATCATGTTTCTCACATCACTCGCGCGTACCACCTGAAATATCCCCGCGTACCACCAGTGGTACGCGTACCACCGGTTGGGAACCCCTGCTCTAAGCAAAGAGTATCTGAAAGATTTTTTTTATTTCAGTTTTCGTTAAAGATTTTTTTTTTTTTTTGCATTTATTGGAGTGTTAATGATAGAATTAATGAAAGTAACTCGTCACCTTAATAAAGATTACTTTTTCGAAAATTATGTAACAAATTACCTGTAAAATTGCTGGGTTTTCAAATGTAACGAATTATATACAAGATAACTGTAAAAAGTAATTATTACAAATAACGCATTACCGCCCAGGCCTGATTGGAGATATTTGTTTTATTTAATTTAGTTTTGTAAGTTAGGGAAGATTGAAAGTGATAGCTAGATCTCTATACCAAAGTCTTTAACCCTGTAATGCATGAATTTATTTTTTCATCACGAAAAAATATATTTATATCCTTAATACTCATACATTATGGGAAAAATCCTGAAAAAAATAACTGCATTGAAATTTAAATTATTTCAATTTTTAAAATTGTTGCCATATGGCAAAAACCAACTACAAAATTCCAATTTTGATGAAAATGGCTAAAATATGATAATTGATACTATCTAATTCAACTTTTATCTATTAATTTATTATTTTTGTAAAGGCCTTGTATAAATAAAATATAGTGCATAAAGTAAAATATATCACATATAATTTAACTTACATGTACAATATTGCTAAAATACACATTTATATTTTATTAGATTCCCCCTGGTGTGAAATACGTACAACTCACGCTGGTGCTAAATTAGTCAAAACCACCTTTCCTTGCAAAAAGAAAGAAAGGTTTGAATTTGGATTCCAGGTTAAAAGTCGCAATGAACCTGCAAATATTGTGTAAGCAAAAAAGTTTTTGAAAGAAAGATAAAACCTCAATTATTAATAAGAAAAGTTTTTTTTAATGTTTTATAAGAACTAAACTATTTATATGCTAAAATTTATATTGTTAGTAGTTTTTCATTTTAGTTTTCACTCTTGAAAAAATCCTACTCATACATTCTTTATATAAACATATTTTTCTGTCAGTTATATATTTAAAATGTTTAGCAAGTAATTTTGAAAAAAAAAAAACCCTTAAAGTTAGACATTTGCTGAGGTGTACATTAATTGAATGGAATTTGGGGTTTTTGAGAAGTAAAAATATGTTTTTACTGTGTGACAAGGTATGTCAGTTTCTTGTAATTAATTGTCCATTTAAACTTATATTTTGATGCAAAAAGTTTACAGCTGAAAAAACTTATTTGCGAGATCCCCGAAATCTGTGATTTGTGACACTCTTGCTTTTTAAAATACAATTGATGAATTTTCTGCTTCGAAATGAGTATATTTGGGAAACCTAAACTTTATATTTCATAATAGAAAGTTTTAGAATTTTTAAAAATGTAATTGTAAAAATTCAATTTACAAATTTTCATGTATAACATAGACAAGAATGTGTACTTCTGGAGCTAAGAAATTAAACTAAATTTTCATAACACTATATGTAAGCCAAAAGTACAATATATGCCGCTAAAATATTTATTATCTACGCATAAATTACAAAAAATACAGTATTTCCTATATTTTCCATGTCTACCTTCTTTAATTATTTTTTTTACAGGCAAGTCTTAGAAGTAATGGCAGCAGTTAGGGGCGAGGACATCGACGAACTAGCAAACACTCTGTATGAAAATACCTGCAATGTTTTTTTGAGGCCAAGAACATAGACTATGTATGTTATAGAAAAGCTAATAAATTTTGTTATAGAGTTTTTGTGATGTGTTTTTCTTATAAACGTATGAATTTGTTACCCACCATGAAAGAAGATAATTTATGATGCCTACTTTAATTTTTCTTTAACCCTCTAATAGTCCAATGCATACTGTTGGCAACAAGACAAGTGACATAATACACTTTATTCTATTAAATTAGAGCTCCCTCTCGACAAATTTGTGTTTTTTTTCATCTATTACATTCGATTTGAAGTTTTAATTACTAATAATCCTCTTAGATGACAGTAGTAAAAGTGTATTTAAAATTAAAGAGTGAAAGTTATTAGCTCTTGTGAAATTACGTTTTTGGCAGTATTCAAAGTATAATAATATTAGTACTAAATACAAATAAATAAGTTTGAAAAAATTAATTATAGTTTAAAAAAAAGGGTTATTTTGAAATATGTGTAGTAGTTTTCTAGTCATTATTATCAAAATTGGAATTTTGTAGTTGGTTTTTGTCGCATGGAAATTTTATTAAAATTATTTAAATTCTAATGCAGTTAAATTTTTTCAGTATTTTCCCCATAGTGTATGAGTATTAAAGATACATATATATATTTTTGGGATGAAAACAAATTCATGAATTAGAGGGTTAATTCGAATAATTCTTTAAAAAATGAAAAAGTAGATATTGAGATACGGGAGATGACCTTCTGCCCCCCCCCCCCCCTTAAAAATAGTTTTACAGGTCAAATTATAAAAATATTTTTGGTTAAAAGGGTATGGAAACAGATAGTTATTTAACAAATTCTAGAATTTGAAGCAAGCTATTTCACATAGTTATTTTTTGAACTGCAAATAAACATTTAGCAAATAATAAAGAACATTAATTTTATTTGCGAAAGAAAATGAATGAAAATAATCAATTTCGGCTTTAAGAAGATTAAATTACAACTAAATGTCTCTGTTGGACATTTTTTTTAAAGAGGTGTATAAATTTAGCATGGAAACGGTTTTAGGTGACAGTTACTATTACAAACCTACTTGTTTTTCGATAAAATTTAAGCAAGTTATAGGAAAGTAGGCTAGTTTAGTACTTCTTATTTCTTCTGAAATTTGTCAAAATTGTATTTCTCCACGTTAATAAGTACGTTGTAAAAAATTCTAGTAAGAATAATTGGTTACTAGTTAATGTAAACTAGAAGAACACCCCTCTAACCTATACAGTACTAGCTTTAACTGTGTTACTTTTTTCTACAATTTAAATTACCCCATCAAATTTAAGGCTGGCAATTTAATTACTATGAGAAACTTGCAAAAAATAGATAAACTTTTTGTATCAAATATGGTTTATCCTGTCAATTTATCATTCTTTTTAAAATTGACAAATGGTTTTTGTAATGCCTAAATACACTAAAAATTGTCTTCAAAAATATTTTAGCTATAAAATTTGACCTTAATAGAATAATTCGTTTAGAATTTTTTTTCATTCTTACCTGGTTTTCAGCGACGAATAACAAATAGAAGTTTCTATCTTATCCAAATTCTTTATGAAAAAGGGGTACCCTGAAAGGTAACTTCCTTACAGCAAGAGTCCTATAAAAACAAAACAACTTTTACAGATCTAGTTTTCAGTAAATTATTATTCACTGATTTTTACAATACTGTTCAACAAAAAAACATTAAGTAAGGACATAACATAACATAACATTTGCGCCAAAGCTTATAAAGGGGAAAAGGCCTGCTGTGTCCATTTCAGCTTTCGTAACCAAGGACTCTGGGGGTGCAAAAGTATATGGGTCAACCTCCCAGAGTTATTTCCTATGCATTGTTGTTTCTACCTGCTTTTTACATGGCATTTTTTTTATCTAACTTTAAAATGTAGCTACGTTTAATTTAAAATAATTTAGTAAAAGTACTATGCTTGCAATTTTTCTTAGTAGAGTATCAGCTTTCCATAGCAGAGAAGATAGATCTTATGTTTCTTAAGGTAGCGATCATCTACAATTCTTAAAGAAGAATGAATGCTTACTACCTTATAAATGTGATGATTTGTATTGTGATTTAATTCAATCGTGTTTACAATGATTGTATTATATTCACTGTGTTTAGTTAGTGGTCTAAAGTGTTCATTTCCTTACGGATAATAATTATTTCAGGAAAACTAGGTAAAGTGGTAGTCATTTAAATATTATTCTCAAAAATAGTTATTTGATAATCTAGCATTTTCGATGTAGTTTAAGAAGCCTTTACTTTTTCAAAAAAAAAAAAAAAAAAAATTAAAACCAGAAAAAGTTCTATGGCGTATGCACGATTCATTATAATGACGTCCGACAGGTACTGGAAACTCGTTTACTAAATTTAAAGTCCTTAGCTTCCTTAGTTCGAGCTGTAGAGTGGTTTCAGATGGCCAGACCCTCTGACATACGGACCATTTCTAAAAACTACTTTTTTAGAATCAGCATCCTCCAAAAACATGTAGAAAACACAAGAATCTCCATTTCAATTCCCCCCCCCCCTCCTCTCCCCCATCTTTATAGCAATACTTCCATAACTCATATTTCATACTAGGCATTCGAAAGTAAAAATATGCCTATAAAAATCCTAACAATACTTCTGAAGGAATGAGTTGTACAGATATAGATATCCAATCAGGAGAGGAAAAATCCAATTTCATATTTTCAATGTCAACCACGAATCCATATACCTTTTTGATTAACTTTTTCCTTTCTCTAGTTCTTTTTCTCATTAGAGTTGTCCCTTAACCCGTGAGTCTAAGACACTTCTGCAAGTTTTCTAGGTCACTGGTGGATGTTATATTTGTCATCGTAACGAATCAAAGCTACACGCTATTCTTATGAAAATGTATTTCGATCTTAGTTTTACGCTAGGGCGTTGAAGAAATCGGTTCTTTATTTGTCAGGATGGAAATTTAATCTAATGCACTTCTGTTTTGATAAAAATACTTTTATTATGCAGTTAATTAGTGAACGCATGTGATGGTATTATTTAGAATGATATGATGTCATTTACGTGCATCTGGATGTGCAGAAGACGTTGTTACACAACATTTAAAAGTTATTTTGAAGGTAAGAAAAATTTTATGTTATTCAATTCCTAATTAAAGGCCAGTTTCAATATTTCGATATTTTACATTAAAAAATCAAATGCAAATGTTTAATGATCAAATCTAAATACAATTGTTTTTCAATAGTATGATATTTGTTTTGAGTTCGTTTTGAAGTTATGAGAATAAAAAAAAATCCTCAATTTATAAAAGTTACTCAAACCCGGTCCAGGCACATCTTTAAATATGATTGTTTTGAATTTTTTATTTTCTTTTTTGTATTACTTAGTTCAAATTTAACAAAAATAGAACTGATGTTTAACAAAGAAAAATTCATCTATAGTTACGAAATACAATGAAAATGTATTCTACGTGATATGCCAGTGACATTGCGACATCCCAGGATAATAGGTTGACTTTTCTTCCATTGAAGTCAGTTTCGACCTCGATTCACACATGGTGTATATACATATCATCTGAACTGAAATATTCCCATTCTAACTGATCAGCAATGTAATTTAAATGGATTTTCATTGCGCTTGGATTGTTATTGATTAAAGTAAAGATTTTACTGCTTTCCGGCAGGTAATAACCAATCTAACCATTTTCCAGGAACAGTCAATACCAAAATGGGCAAGTACTCCATTGAGTAAATTCACTTCAGGTGCGAAATCTACGAGTATTACAGAATAGCCTTTCGACCCGGCGGCGCAACGGTTAGGTAGCTAGCCTTTGGAGCTTCTGGGTTCCGGTTCGAATCCCGATAAGGCATGGATGTTTGTGTGTGTCAATTATATGCGGAGAACATGCTCGTTAAATCTGTTGGGTCTGAAAGTCCTGTGGGCGGTCATTGCGCAGTTTCCCAAGGGTACAGGTCCCTGGAGACTATTTCCCTCCCCTTCAGGGACATGTCTAAATTGTGGAGATGGGGCATGATAGATGGCAGCATCTGTCACGCGTGTGTGTGTGTTGTGTCTATCTTACTTGACCAAGCACACAAGCCTGAAAATATATGCCTATCAACCAACCAACCTATAGAATAGCCTGAAAAATGTTAGGTTGTCAGGCAAGCCGCACAATATCTACTGAGTAGCATAGACGCATACACCGATGCTCAATAAACAATTTATCTCGTTTTCCAGGAGCAGTCAATACCATCATGGGCAAGTACTCCATCGAGAACCTCCTCAAGTTCTCTGACCGGGGCGCTTCCAGCTTGGCGACCTCTCTTCTGGACGAGATCGTCAGCAAGGCCGAGGTCGACCACCAAGTGCCTCTCTACGTGATGGCCAACTACAAGAAGGGAGGCACGCTGATCGAGAGGTACCTCCTAGAGGGACAGAAAGCCCTGGACGAGATGGCCGCGGATGAGATGAGGAAGTTCATGTACAGGGACGGACAAGGAGATGTCTTCGATCAGGACAAGGGGGATAAGGTAAGGTAGTTTTGTTAGAGGCATTGCAACACGCATTGTAGTAAGCACGGTATAATATTTCTCGCTCAGCATTTGATTAAGCAATGTCTCATGGCTACCGACTTTCACCTTTCACACGACTTTCATAGCGTAAAAAGTGGAAGCTTTTACAAAGGCTCAGACACATGTTTGTCCATCTAAAATAAAGAGCTAGACTCCTAGGTCCAATACAACAGCACGTTAGTCGGCCAAGACCCGCCGTGCCCATTCCAGCTTGCATGACCAATGGCTCTGGAGTGCTACGCATATATGTCCCGGTTAGATGGTCAACTTCACGCGGAACTCCCAATGTTTCATTCCGAAGAACAGACTCGATCACTGGACCTTTACCATCGCAATTCGAAGCACTACCCTTAACCCCCTGTCTTTCCATCTCCCACTTTTATAGACCAAACCACAAATACTACAGACAAATGTCATACGACAAAACAGTGAGTGCTTTGAAACTAGAAGTCATTTTGAATTTTAGGAGAAAAAAAAACAGTTTGAAGAACTTAACTTATTAAACATGCTGCAAACTTTTATACCTTAAAAAACTTAATACCAATAAATCTTGTTATTTTAAAACATTAACTATTCCCTTCATTACATTTGAAGAGCTTAGTGGAAGAACGTGCTAAGTGGCCTACTCAACTACTAAGCCGAAGAAGCTTTTCCAAACAAGTTCAGGGACGGAAATTTTACGGAATTGACGGAACGCCATAGTTCCGAGTGACGATGTTCCGAAGACGAAGACAGCCTGTATCAAGACCTGTTCGGAACCACTCGTTCACGGCTGACCACATTTTTAGGGTTCCGAATACGTCCGAACTAGTTTCTCGATTTTCGGCACTTAGAACAGTGACGTCTACGCTCTCATGTTTAGGAGAGCTTCTCTGGCCTTGTTATTGAAGATGGCCGTGGTTAAGTGCATTTCTTACTTTTATTAAGAGTGCCGATTGTAACTCATATAAGTGCCAACTAAAAACTTAAAGCTCATTTTCTTCTCGTTTTGACTTCTTTGTCACTTAGAACGTTCTTCCACAAAGCTCTTCATTTCTTTTTTCTTTTGTCAGGAGAAGGGCAGAAAAGTGTGCTGGAAGCTGGACGACCGCGGTATGCTGGGCGAATCCCTGCTGCACGTTCTAGTGCTTTGCAACACCGACGTCCATACTCTGATCGCCATGTTCCTGGTCGACATGTACCCAGCCCTCGCACATGACATCGTCGAAGGGGAAGAGTACTACGGTAAGTTTAAAACTCATGCTCAAATATAGCCTGACTTTATAGTAAATCCTTCCCTGAATTTTCTCGTCAGTTTTGGTCAGACTGTATCGTCCTCTTATTCCCAAGCTATACCTCTATCTAGTAGAATGTGAGCCTCGAAAGCATTTTCCTCTCCTATCCCCGCATATGGTATACTTCGAAACGGCGAGAGCGTGTTTTTTCCCCTGCCTTATCTGAGTTTGAACTGTTCGGATTGTTAACCTCACAACAGAACCTCGAACGCGTTAGGTTTAGAAAAGCGATGCTCCCCCGTTGCCTAGAAAACCAAGCGAAGGGATGCGGGAAGAAAGTATTTTCAAGGCTCGCATAGTAAATGGACAGACTACAGCTAGGTCCTCAAACCACTGAAGGTATGAAAAAGTTGAGCGAACTTTGCCCTAAGCAGTTGAAGAACTAATGTGTTGTAAAATGAACAAAAATGTCCATCTTGTATGTTGTTGTTGCTTCCGAGTTATTTTTTTTTTCTCTCCTAGGTGCAACGGCAATGCATTTTGCCATCGCTTATGAAAATTCCAAACTGATGAAAAAGTTGGTGGAATGCGGAGCCAATGTTCACCAAAGAGCGAATGGAAAGTTTTTCCTACCCATAGATCAACAGTGGCCGATTCCACGGCCAAAAACGAATTTTGAAGGTAAATTAAAATAAAACATTCAGCATTATTGAAAAAATGAATTACTAAAGTTTATCAATGAATAAATGATTTCCTGTACAAGTGAATTTGAATGTCATTTTCTTTCCAAAATTATCCCAGTCCATATTCAGTTTATCCCAGCTCAGATTTTTCCTAAGTTAATTAAATTTGGTTCTTTTCCATTTCGCTGAAACAAGCGATAAAGCCACGAATAATGTGCAACCGTCGCCAAATAGAATGTTCCCAATGGTTATAACCTGTAACTTTTTTCTGCGGCACTGTATTTGTGTATGTATAATATGGTCCTTCAACTGTGTATACTGCGGTCCTTCAACTGTGCATAATGTGGTCATTCTACTGTGCATACTCCGGAATACAACTGTGTATACTGCGGTCCTTTAACTATTTATACTTTAATCCATTTAACGGTGTATAATGTGGTACCTTTAACTGTGTATATTATGGTCCTTCAACTGTGCATACTTCGGCCTTCAACTGTGTATACTCCGGTCCTTTAACTGCGTATACTACGATCTTTCAACTGCATTTTCTGTGGTAATTTATCAGTTTATAATGTGGCCCTGTATTTATTAAATGTTGCTATAGATGAAATAACAGCATTTGCACAGCAGTATTGGCCAATCTCGGCTCATACCCATCGCCCAATGCAGAATGGACTACCGATGCTGGGGGTGCAATATTGGTTTGAATATTATTTGAAAAAAAAATTACAATCCAAAATTCTTGATTGAAAAATATTGCCTTTTAAACTTGCAAAATACTATAAGATTGCGGTAAAATTAAGTAGGCACTTTTTGTAATTTCCAGTATGAAACATCAAAGAACGGGGAAATCTGGTTAAAATCGGTAGAAAATGATCGTTCATACAATATTCTCCAAGTTTGACCGATACTCATAGTCAACATTCGCCAAAATTGTTACGCTACATGGGTAGATGATTTTTACAACAAGTCTTAATATATTATGTGTTTCAGGTCTGAGCTACTTCGGCGAGTACCCGTTAGCATGGGCCGCGTGCTGCGATGACGAATCGAGTTACAACTTGCTGCTGAGGCATGGCGCAGATCCCAACCTGCAGGACACGTACGGAAACAACATACTCCACGTCTTAGTCATTCGAGACAAACTCGTACGTGCAACTTTTAACTACTATACGCTATAAAAATGTAGTTTCACTTTCAAGATGTATCCTTTACACCGAATTTACAGAGTAAGACATGTACTCAGCCAACATATATTCTTGATTCTGGCCATTCAGGACAAACTCGTACGTGCAACTTTTGATATTACACAGTAAAAAAGTGGTGTTTCATTCCTCCATTTTTATGCTGAACACCAAACCTTACACCGAATTTTAGACTTGAGTTATTTTACATTGATAAATTATAAGCAGTGCAACTGGTGGCAGCTGGTAATGCATTCCGTGATGGCGAACCGAGTTACAACTGAAAACAAAAAACCGAGTTACAACAACATTCTCCATGTCTTAGTCATTCGAGACAAACTCGTACGGGCAACTTTAACTTTTGTTAGCAGTGTAAAAATGTGGTGTCATATTACTACTGTTTTCTTTTTTGCATCGGATTTATGTAGTACTTACACTCTTACGATCTTGCACTAATATGCAAGACACGTATAGAAACAACTTTGTTCTGGTCATTCAGGACAAACTCGTACGTGCAACTTATAATGTTATCCAGTAAAAATGTGGTGAAACATTACTAAAGCCTTATGCCTAACACAAAACCTTACACCGAATCGACCAAGTAATGATATATAAATAAAAAGTTTACTCTGTAAAACTGGTGGCAAAAGGTAGTACATGCTGCAATGAGGAATCCAGCTACAACTTGTTGCTGATCTTTCCTCGTCATTCGAGACAAACTAGTACGTGCAACTTTTAATGTTGCACTGTAAAAATGGGGTGAGAGATTACTCAAACTTTATATCTTGCATCGAATTTATGGAGTAATGACACACAATTTGTAGTATTTGTAATATACAACTTGTAATGCACATGTAAATTTCAAATTACACTATAAAACTTAGGTGTAACATTGCTCCAGCTTTATACCTTACACCGAATTTATGGAGAAATGTTACTAGGGCGCGATCTGGGAAAACTCAGACTATAGGCACAACAAATTTTTTGGGCCCTTTTACGGAAAATGTTGTGTATGCTTGGTCAGTAATAATGCTATTGTAGGCCGATGTATAATAGTTTTTTTTTTTAACAATTTTACTGCCTTCCTTATAACATCTATCAAACCAATTACGTTAGGTCGTTGTCTGAGTCAAAATCAAGTTGAAAAGTAAGTGGAAAGAAAACATGAAAGTTTTTGTTGTTGATTTTTTTTTTTTTTTTGGATTTATGCAGAATTTAGCATAACAGAAACGGAAATTTAATGGAACATGATTTGGCCCTTAGGCCCGGGTTTAACAGGCCTTTTGGTGGATCAGGCTCTGAATGTTACATTAATAAGAGGTTTACTTTGAAAAAAACTGGTGGCAACAGGTATAGGATGCTGCGATGACAAAAAAAAATGGCTTCTAAAAGTTATAGTAATGTATTCACTCTCAGAAATAACACTTCATTTTTGACGATTCATGAATCTTCAAGCCCCATTTCGTTAATTTTGAGGATTGTTTCGTCAAACTATCACGTGACTTTTGCGTAACCGTGAATCCTCAGTTTTACGATCGTGATTTGACGATTCTGTATCTTGATTTTGAGGAAACTGAATCTCATTGGTTGCACTCGCATGCTCAAAAATGACGAAATATTTCTTTTAGATTAGACGACATTCAATTCCTCATAAAAATGGCGATTCAAATTTCCTCACTTTGAGGAAACGAAAACTCGGAGCATTTGCCAGTAACGGAATCGTCAAAATTGAGGAAAATTTCGTCGTTTTTGAGCATTCATTTTTTAGAGTGTATATTTCCGCAGAAAATGTACGGCTACGCCCTTCGCCATCCAAGCAAACCGGCCTCGGACAGATTGTGCAACATATTCGGACTGACCCCCCTGACATTGGCCTGCAAATTGGGCCGCAACAAAATATTCAGAGAGATGTTGGAATTCAGCTCTTTGGTAAGTTCGTATTTTCCATGTTATTTCTTTGAATTACCTAATATGAAATATATGATGAGTACAGGGGAGGAACCACTTGATCTCTTTAGAGTCTTTTCGTAATCGTGTCTGCTTGGCGGACATTGGTGACCTGAAATCGGTTTTTTTTTCGGTTCTTCATTCGTGGTACAAACGGGTGACTCGTATCCACTGATCTCTGGCATGAATCAGGGATGCCGCTAAGGATAAACAAAGCGAGTAACCGGTTCTTTACACCAGTTTAGGCGATTTCTCGCTATCATCCCCAAAGAGGCTATTAAAGAAAGCCTTCTACGAAATAAAGCGGTCCTTCCCCTGTACTCTTCAGATGGTAAGGAATGTATAGCAAAGAGGTCAAAAAACCGAAATAGATATTTTGCGTTTTCTACACTCTTAAAACAAACGAGCGATTTTTAACTCAATCTGAGTTAATTTTCACTCCTTTCTAGTGTCGGAAATGCACTTCTCCTATAGGAGTGGATTTCACTCTTTTGTTTTAAGAGTGTACATTTTGTGTTTCTTTTTTTGTGTGTTTTGGAGGGTACTGATACTAAAAAAGAGTGGTTTTGAGCATTAGTCTTTCTGTCTGTCAGAACAACTATACACCTCGAACTAAATGAGATATAGACTAGATATTTCGCACACCAGTTTCCGGTATCTGTCGGATGCTAGGGTTTTCGAGAAAAATGCACACACGCAAAAGTTGCAATAAACTCTTTGAAAAGCAGTATGTGTACGTTTAGACGATGGGTCTGTTTAATAGAGCTTATGCATTAGTTTTGAAATTGCTAGCTCTTCGAAAGTATTGCCTTGTTCAGTAAGAATTTGTTCATTAGTCATGAGTAATCATAACAGCAAAACAAAATAGTTTTGAGGAAAAATAGCATTCGGTTATGTTTGATGATTAATTGATAAATTTTGAAATTGTGTTTCGGAAAACTTTGGGGGTGGTTAAAACTTAAAAATATTTGCAGAATGAATTATGAACAATAATAATGCCAATGATAATGCCAGTTGGCATGACTCTCTCTACGTTGGAAGAAGCAATATCCAAAGACTTAAAATTGAACCGCTTTGATAAAGATTCAGATCATTTAACAATGTCTAAAAAAATCTATTTCTTCGTAATTGAAGATGCCTTTGAAATCAAGGTTAAGATAACCACATTCAATGCCAATCTTTAAAAAGAAACAATTTAACCAGACTAATTTTTCCGAGAAGTTACTTATGTCAAGGTTATAATAATCCTCTATACATGCTGTGCGTGACAAACGTTTGGACATTGATCTTGTACAAAGCAATTGTAATTGCATGGATTCTCAAGGAATGAAAACACAGATTTATTCGTGAATTTTCTAGTACAAAGGAAAAATATACCACGGAATATCGAGAAATAGAAATTAGATTGCATATCCAAAGTTTCTTTTTTTTTTTGGGGGGGGGTGGGGGGTACTTGTATCAGTATTTCTTAGTTTCGAATGGTGTTTCGGACACGCAATATTGCTAAGGTTTGATGATAGGAGATGAGGTGATGCGGTTGGTTGGTAGACATATTTTCAGACGTTTGTGCTTGCTCAGAGACCCGCTTATAAACCTTCGTCAAGTAAGACAGACACACACAAACATACGCGACAGATCTATCTATCGTGAGCCACCTCTATAATTTAGACAGGTCCCTGAAGGGGAGGGAAATAGTCTCCAAGCGTGGGAAGCTGCGCAATGACCGTCCACAGGACTTTCGGTGGTGCAATGGTTAGGGTGCTAGCCTTTGGGGCTTCTGGGTCATTGTTCGAATCCCGATAAGGCATGTATGTTTCTGCTTGTCGAGTATATGCGAAGTACGTGTTCGTTAAACCTGTTGGGTCCGAAAGTCGGGTGGTCATTGCTCAGTTTCTCACGGGTACAGGTACCTAGGTACTATTTCCCACCCCTAAAGGGACATGTCTAAATTGTAGAGGTGGCGCACGATATATGGCAGCATCTGTCACGTATGTGTGTGTTGTGTCTGTCTTACTTGACGAAGGCTTATAATCGGGTCTGTAACCAAGCACACAAGCCTGAAAATGTATGACTGCTAACCAACCAATAATATTTTCTTTGATTTGTATCAAATAAAAAGACATATCAATGAGTATATGACAAATTAAAACATGGTGAAAATCAATACGGAATTTAGCTATAAAAATGAATGACGAATAAAATAATGGTCATGCATGATTTTGATTGTAAAAATAACAAATAACTTTGCGTTTAAATGGGTTTCTTAAATTCTAGGAGTTCTGGCGTTACAGCAACATCACGTGTTCCGGCTATCCTCTCAACGCGTTAGACAGTCTTCAGCCAGATGGCAAAGCAAGTAAGAAACTTTTTAATAACATAAAATTCTGCTTTTAACACATAATACTGCTTTTGTAAGGCGAATTGTTGAGAAAATATTAAAGTTATTAGTGTTTGAATTTTATAAATGCGTATTGAACTCGATGCACGTCAGTTAACGATAAAAAAATATATATGTGGTACTTTTTCATTAGCCCTGTGCCAATGTCGCCAAACAAAGAAAAAAGCGCCAATTATGACAACAATAAGGTATAACGATATCGACCCGCGATTGGAGTATCAATGTCCCATGGGAACATCACACAAATGTAAAAGGTCATCAAAGTAAGTCCAGAAATGAAAGCTTGATGAAAAAAGTTACATGAAACAGCCAATTAAGATTACGATAACCTTCAAGGGGTTTATCGACAATTTAATACATTTGGCGACATTTTCTTAGCCGTCTAACGAGAAAGTACTAACCACATTAACCTCTTAAGAGACCCGAGCAAAATCCTACAGGTATATTCTGAATATAAACATACTTTCCATACAAATATATGCTAAAAAGTATGTTCAGCAAAGAAATGTTTAATAAAAAATAAGGTTATAATTACTGAGGGACACGCCTTAAACTCTAAAAATACAATTTTTTTGTGCTATAAATGCAACAAAGAAAGGCAGTATTTCTTATTTGTTGTTAACAAATTATTTCAACATTTTTTTAATGCAAATACCTTTAAAATCAACTACTAAAAGAACTTTTAAAAAAATTGATTTTTTTTATGAACTCTAAGATCGTATTGACCTTAGTTCAACTTAATTTTTTTATAGAAATAAATGACTGATACTTGTAACCAAAGGCTGAAAACTGATATTTGGATCTTCTTCTATCGGAACAGGTCAATTTTTGGGAACTAATTAACGTGTTAATTGTTTGTAGGAAGGTTTTTAAAAAATGTCTCCAAATGGGGACGCCAGGTCGCACGACGCTATCTGGGGTTCTGTAGAAGGTGCTTTGCCTTTGTGATACCCTAAAAGCAGAAAAGACAACATGCAGGGGAGGATATTCGCAATCACAATGTTAAAAGCGTATTATAAAGTTAAGGTAGGCAAATACCCAAAATTCTAAAATTTTTACTATTACTTTAATCTTTTCCATATTTGTCATGGTGATTTCAAATATAATGAACAATGCTTTTTATGCAATATTTTTTATTTAAATCGAATTGATTTATTTTAAACGGTGTTTTTCAACTGAAAATAGGGGGTTACGCTAACACTTCTAGCATAAAAAGGTTTACATGAATTTACCTGAAATTTTTTACAGAAACTATTTCAATATATGTCTGTGCCATGAACCTCTAACATCTGGTGTAAATATACAAGTTTTTGTTTTTTTAAATGTCAAAGTGTAAGTAAATCGAAAAAAAAAACCCATTTTTTTTAGTTAATTCATAACATTTTTCTTAATAACTTCGTTTCTTGTAATTTGTTTGTAACTCTAGAGGGTCATTGCATGTATCAGTTCAAAACGGAGAATTTAACACATAATTAATGTTTATAGGAGGAAAATTCAATGTGGTAGACTTGTTTGCGTAAACCTCTTTTTTTAGGTGAAAAACACTGTTTAAAATAAATAAATTACATTTAAATTTAAAAAAATGCCCAAATAGTATTATTCATTATATTTGAAATCAGTATGCCAAATTTGGAAAAGATTAAAGCAGTAGTAAAAATTTTAGAATTTTGGAGAATTTTGGGTATTCGCCTACCTAAACCTCTTAAGACTCGAGCAAAATCCTACACGTATATTCTTAAAATACTTTTCGAACAAATATATGCTAAAAAGTATGTTTAGAAAAGAAATTTTTAATAAAAATTATGTTTATATGTAGTTACTTAGAGACACGTTTAAACTCTTAAAATACACATTTCTTGTGCTATAAATTCAACAAAAAAGCCGCATTACTTATTTGTAGTTTAAAGATTATTTTAAGATTGTTTTTAATGCAAAATGACTTTAAAATTAACTACTAAAATAACTTTTGAAAAGTTTGAATGTTTCTTATGAACTCTAATATCGTATTGACCCTAGTTCAACTTCATTTTTTTATCGAAATAAATTGCTGATACCTGTAATCAAAGGCTGAAAACTGATATTTGGATCTTCTTCTTTCGGACCAGGTCGATTTCGGAACTAATTAACGTCTTAATTGTTTGTAGGAAGGTTTTAAAAAATGTCTCCAAATGGGGACGCCAGGTCGCAAGACGCTATCTGGGGTTCTGTAGAAGGTGTTTTGCCTTTGTGATACCCTTCAAGCAGAAAAGACAACGTGCAGGGGAGGATATTCGTAATCACAATGTTAAAAGCGTATTAACCCTTTCAGTCCCAGTGATGCCATTTGGCATCATAACTTTCAATATTTTTTTCAAAATGTTTATGTCCCCCTATGACATCCAAACACACATCATTCGATTCTTCACACTTTGTTCTATCAGACAAAAATTTACTTTTATCTCAATAGAAGTCAGAACTACTATCTTTTTTATTTAGAAAATAGTCAACAAGCGTTTCTCCTGATTTTTGATAAGTTCACTTCAGTTCCACATATTTAAAACACAATTTAAACTATTTCGGATAAAATAATTACTAATTTTTTTTAATAATTTGGTCAGATACCTTAAAATATATAACTCGAAGTGTTTTTAGGTAATATATATTTTTTTATTTTGTTGTTTTCCACAGTTAAAGAATTTTGACATTGTTTCAAAAACCATATAAAAAATTTTAATGGATTTTTTTTTCTTATGGAATTCGTATATTTGACCTAAAATAAGCTTATTTTGTGAATATCAGATGTTTCTGTAGTGTAGTAAATTTTTGGGACTGAAAGGGTTAAGGTAGGCGAGTACCCAATATTCTGAAATTTTTACTATTACTTTTATCTTTTCCAAATTTGGCATAGTGATTTTAAATATAATAAACAATGCTATTTATGCATATTTTTTTATTTAAATATAATTGATTTGTTTTAAACAGTGTTTTTCAACTAAAAAGAGGGGGTTACGCTAACACTTCTAGCATAAAAAGTTTTACATTAATTTACCTGAAATTTTTTACAGATGCTATTTCAATATATATCTGTGCTATAAACCGCTAACATCTGGTGTAAATATAGTAGGTTTTCTTTTAAATGTCCAACTATAAGTTAAGCGAAAAAATCCTTTTTTGGGGGGTTAATTAATAACATTTTTCTCAATAACTTCTTTTCTTGTAATTTGTATGTAACTCTAGAAGGTCATTGCATTATCAGTTCAAAACGAAGACTTTAACACATAATTTATGTTTATAGGATTAAAATTCTATGTGGTAGACTTGTTAGCGTAAACCTCCTTTTTTAGTTGAAAAACACCGTTTAAAATAAATAAATTATATTTAAATAAAAAAAATGCAGAAATAGTATTTTTCATTATATTTGAAATCACTATGCCGAATTTGGAAAAGATTAAAGTAATAGTAAAAATTTTAGAATTTGGGGGAATTTTGGGTATTCGCCTACCCTAAAAGCGCGCGCGTGCGCATTATGAAGCTAAATTCTTTCGAATTTCGGACTACTGCTCACATACTTATGTGAACGCCAGGTCTTATTGTTTGCATTTAGTAAGTTGTTCAGCATCATGTAATTGATAGTTAATTAACCACGTAAAACTCAGAGTTAAAGTAAGAAACATTGAACCATTTTTTTTTTCAGATTTGAACTCGGCTTTAATGATTATTCTAAAAGGAAACTCAACAGAACACTTGGACATGTTGGAAGGAGGAGTCATTCAACGTCTTTTGGAAGAGAAATGGAAAACATTTGCGCAGGTAAGAAAAATATTTGAAACGATATATATAGCGCAAATTTGTAGTTTAAATTTGTCTTCAGTGAATATAAAATACTTGGTTATGAATTAAGACAAACATCAATACCATAAATCTGACTTTCTTAGTTATGATTTTTAACAGAGGCTTAGGCACAAGTCTGAAAAATTGTCTTAAAAAAGAAACATCATACAAAAAATACACAATTTTTCGAATGTGAATGCAGGAAATTATAAATTCTATCTATATAAATAATTTAAGAAAAATATTGTAGGTTCAAATTAATTTGGATCAATAGATTTTTAGTAAAACAAATATGTAGGGCTTAAAAAAACTCAAATGTAATGCAATTATTGACTGAATGGGCATGTTTCTTGGCATGAGTGGCAACAGGATGAAAATGAATTCTTTCTAGAGTCTCGATTGGTGAAACAATGCCATGTGGAAACGGATCACACATCGATGGTAGGACAGGAATGAAACTTAAAAAGAAATTCGTCACCAGAAACAATCCAATTTTAGGATTCATAAATATATTATCAAAAACCTTAATAGCTTTGTGTACTCTCATAAGAGTTACCGAAGTTTTATTACTAATTGTTGTGTGCAGTCTTTAAACAAACGAGCGATTTAACTCGGTATGAGTTAATTTTCACTCCTTTCGGTATCGAAAATGCACTTCCCCCATGGGAGTGGATTTCACTCTTTTGTTTTGTTAAACCTCCAACAATCTTAACAAGAAATGAGCGATTTTAAGGCGATCAGGAGCGATTTAGAACAATTACGAGTGATTTAGCAGTTAATTTTCACTCCTTCCCAGTGTCGAAAATACACTTGTCCTATAGGAGCGGATTTCACTCTTTTGTTTTAAGAGTGTAGTACATCAATAATGGGGTTGTTCCATACGTCATGAATTCCAACAGCTCCAACGGTTTGTTTTCATTTTTGAATACTTTTGCTTTGGTATTCAAAAATGAGTTTTCTAAGAATACTTACTACACTGAATATGAGTGGATTTCACTCTTTTGTTTTAAGAGTGTAAACTTTTTAAAAGCGACCGTTTTGCTGTGCTGTTGGCTGTTCAAAACATTTGTTAAAGAAAGCTTGCATGGAGATAAAAAGTTTTTTTTTTTTCATCTTTATCGGTCATTATGAGAGCGAAACTGAAGCAACCAATGAAATTGCAGTACGAATTAAAATGATTACATAATCTGAAACATTCCCATTGTTGTGTAGTAGGTATATCATAGTTATGGTTATTTGTTTTTTAAATTTTTAGCGCTACTTTTACATCCGGCTTCTCACGATGCTGGTCCATTTATTATTTCTCAGCATCGCCGTGTTCCTGCGCCCTACGACCAGAGAACCCTTATTAGGAGGCACAGACGCTTCAACCATTGTAAGGAACATTTCGAGTTATACTTCCCTCCCAAAAAAACTTCATAAAAGTAAACAAACGCCAATCTCAAAACATAAAAAAAAAAACTATGCATTTATTTTATAACAAAAAACAAGTCATTATGAAAGTTGTCGCTAAAAAAGCCGTGATATAAAATGAATGCCAATCTTTTACTTAAAAAATTCTTGGTCATATAAATAGTCTTTAATTTAAGTTTCGCTGCCATACAAAAATGGCACTGTTTGAGGTTGGTGTCCACCTTAATTACCCACTACATCTTCATGTAAATGTATTGAGATCATATATTTGTTAAAGTTTTTTTAAGTACCCTTCGTTATTTTGATTTAGTAGGGTAGACTGACCAGTGAGTGAACAGGCCCCAGTGAATGAAAATTTGGTAAATATAATTAAAAAAATAAGGATTGAAAATCATTTCACTACATGGGATAGGCAACACTGACTTCCTCCCATGTAGTAGGAAGATATCTGACAATGGTTGGCTGTGTCCTGGTCATTATATCCTGGTGTTCATTCACTGGAGAACGTGACGTCTTAAACGTTCAGTCACTGGTTAGTCTAGTCTACCCTAATTCAAATTACTTTGCTTGATTTAATTTTATTAGGGAGATTAATATATTCACCAACCCCAAAAAGTGCAATTTTTTTTATGGCAGCGAAACTTAAATTACACTATTTATTCTGACCAAGAAGTGTTGAGCAAGAGATTGACATTCATTTTCTATCACGGCTTTTTTAGCGACAACTTTCATAATGAATAGGGTTTATTTTGTTATAAAAATGAAAATATTTGTTACATGAAATGATTTGGATGGTAATAAATTTCTTTAGGGATTTAAGTGGTTAAAATTTCCTTAAAATGCACTAATTTATTAAGTAGTAATTGTGAAAGTAGTGTACACTCTCAGAAATAACACTTTCATTTTTGACGATTCATGAATCCTCAAGCCTCATTTCGTTAATTTTGAGGATTGTTCCGTCAAAACTATCACGTGACTTTTGAGTAAACGCGAATCCTCACTTTTACGATCGGGATTAGACGATTCTCTATCTTGATTTTGAGGAAACTGACTCCCATTGTTGTGCTCACATGCTCAAAAATGACGAAATATTTCTTTAGATTAGAGACATTCAAATCCTCATAAAAATGACGATTCAAATTTCCTCACTTTGAGGAAACGTACACTCGGAGCATTTGCCAGTAATGGAATCGTCAAAATCACGGAAAATTTCGTCGTTTTTGAGCATTCATTTTTAAGAGTGTAGCGTTACACAATTCTGGTTTTCCTTGACTTTCTATGTGTCCCTACAGGTCCGCTACTGCGCGGAAATAGCAACTTGCATCGGCTGCGTTTTGTTCGGAATAGTTCAGCAAGTTCAAGAGATTCTCGCCCAAGGACTGTCAGGATTTTTGTACAGTTTAGTGCGTACATTTACGTCTGTTACATGTATTTACTACACTTTAAATATTACTATTAGTATCTCTAGTTAAATTTTATTTGTTATTTTTTTCTAACTTTATTATTTTTAAAAAAAATTGTCGGCTGTAAAATATTACAAATTAAACATATTACAGTATCTTTCTCTTTCATTAGATTTAATCTCTTGCGACCTGGCGTCCGCATTTGGGGATATTTTTTAAAACCTCCCCATAAGCATTTAACACGTTAGTTAGTTCCGAAATTGGCCTGGTCCGATAGAAGAAGATCGAAATATCAATTTTCAGCCTTTGATATCAGTCATTCATTAAAAAAAATGAATTTGATGGAGAATCAATACGATATTAGAGTTCTTAAAAAAATTATTTTACATTTTTTTCAAACTTTTCAAAAAAATTCTTTTAGTAGTTAATTTCGAATGCATTTTGCATTTAAAACGATTTGAAAATAATCTGTTAACTACAAATAAGTGATACGGCCTTTTTTTAATGCATTTATAGCACAAAAAACGTGTGTTTTTAGAGTTTAAGGCGTGTCCCTAAGTAACTATTAAACATTATTATTATTATTATTTTTTTTTGAAATTTTTTTAAGCATATATTTGCATGAAAATGTTTGCATTATTTTGCTCGGGTCTTAAGAGGTTAAAAAGAAACAGAACTTTTTTTACTATAGTTTATTTTTGAATTCCCTTGAATTATTTACACTCTTAAAACAAAAAAGTGAAATCCACTCCAGTAGGAGAAGTGCATTTTCGACACTGGAAAAGAGTGAGTATTAACTCAGACTGAGTTAAAATCACTCGTTTGGAGTGATCCTGTCGGATGTTTAACACACAAAGGATCCACTCCAAAAGGAGATGAAGTGCATTTTCCAGACTGGAGGAGTGAAAATCAATCAGACTGAGTTAAAATCGCTCGTTCGTTTTAAGAGTGTATGTAATTCCTTAAAATGATCCTTTTATCAAATTTTTCTTTTCAGACAACTAGCCCCACGAAGTCGGCTTTTCTGCTGTCCTGTTTTCTTATCCTCTGCTGCATTCCTTGCCGAGTCGGCCACGACAGAGACACCGAGGACATCCTGCTCTGCCTCGCCATTCCCGGATCGTGGTTCTATCTCATTTTCTTCGCAGGGTATGGACGCACTTTAACTTTTAGGGGCTTTGGGGAGCATAGTGGTAAAGATCTCGTCTAGCGATCGGAAGGTCCCGCGATCGAGTCCCGATACCACAGAAAACCCACCGAGTATATGCGGAGTGCGTGCTCGTTAAATCTATTGGGTCCGAAAGTCCTGTGGGCGGTCATGGCACAGTTTCCCACGGGTAGAGGTCTCTGGAGACTATTTCTCTCTCCTTCAGAGACATGTCTAAATTGCAGGGGTGGCGATAGATGGAAGCATCTGACACTTATGTATGTGCGTGTGTTGTGTCTGTCTTACTTGACGGAGGTTTATAAGTGGGTCTCTGACCAAGCACACAAACCTAAAAATATTTGTCTACCAACCAACTCTTCTTCAGTTACCTGCGCCAACTCGTTATGCTCTGGTGGTACTTATAATTAATCTTATTTAAAACACCGTTGTTTTTAATAAGATTTAATCACCACTTTAAGCACCGCACTTTAAGTGGGAATGTGCGCGCTGAACTGGGGGTCTCACCTCAATGTTAATCCAATGAGGAAAAAACTATTTTCTCTGCCGCATTTCCGCAACTGTATTGAATATTTTTACAAATGTTTTGTTTAATAATTATAGATAAATTACAGGTCTCTATAATCCCACTTTTTAAAATTGCTTCGAATACTTTTTGTAAAATTATTGATTCAAACTGCTAAGAAAATTTCAAACCAATTTCAAAAAGTGGGATTGTCGGAACGTGTAAGTCAGCTACATTTATCATATAAAAAAGTTCGTTTGTAAAAATATTCAATGCAGCCGTAGAAATGTGACAGAAAATCCTCCTCCCCCCCCCCCATTTTATTAACACTGATGCACTTTGCTTTTTGAGGCCCGCGATCCAGAGCGCCCATTTTCCCTTAACTTTAGTTACCTGCGCCAACTCGTTATGCTCTGATGGAACTTATAAATCCTATTGAAAAGACCGTTGTTTTATTTTTCATTGTTCGTTTTAGGGAAAACAAGATTTCAGAAGGGATTTTATGATTACAGTATTCAATTTCTTTAAAAAAAAATAATAAAGACTCAAATGGTTGATCATATTCATTCAACAAATATTAATAATTATACATCGAAAGGAAGAAGAGCGAAAATAAATTCATCATAGAGTGCATTTTATTAAAACCGTTTCTCTTATAGTAATATATTATTTTTAATAGCTTTAAAGTAGGCATCTGCAAATAATTAAAAATTAATTCTGAATGTAGTGCATAATGGGTTAATCTCTTTTTAGGGCCGTTCGTTTGACAGGTCCATTTGTGACCATGATCTACAGCATGCTCGTGGGTGACATGTTCCGCTTCAGCATCATCTACGGGATCTTCCTGTGTGGTTTCACTCAAGGTTCGTTTCTATCATTGTAAAACTTATATATGACATATTATAACTTAGCCCAACAAAATATTATATTTTTTAACCCCAATTAAACTTAATTACTTAAATTACCTTTATCACATATGCTTAATATCATCGATCGAGTTAAAGTTACATAAAACTCAAAGTGACGTACTCGAGAGCAAGTTTTGGAGAAAAGAGTTGCAAGATTTAAACAATTATAAGAAAACGGATTAACGCCGATTAAGTAGACGAAATGGTTTTAAACCAGTGAAAGTATACAGGAAATGTGCGTAAAAGGGATTTTTACAGAGCCAAAAATATGCAATTTTCCATTTCTAAATCGCAGCGTTTTTCTTATCAAAGGTACTAGTTTGGTTTTAAATCATCAAGGGTAATACAAATATCTGTAAAATTGATGTTTTTATGCATGGAAAGAATATTCAATTTATTGTTAATTTTAACGCAGCTTTTTTTGCATCAAAGGATAAACTTGTTTTAAATCCTCGGTTAAGTTACAGAAAATATCTGTATATAGAACTTTTTTTTACAATGCAAAATTATGTGCATTCTTTTCTATTTTATCGCATTCTGTTTCTCATCAAAGGTACTGGACTAGTTTTAAATAGCAGTTACAGAAAATATCCATTAAAGTGTCGTTTTTTTTACAATGTAAAAATTTTTATTATTTTTTTTTATGACAGCCTTTTACTTCTTGTTCAAGACACCTCCCTCCGAAGAACGGAGCCGTTCCAAGAGATTCTCTTCCTTCCCTGTTACATGGATGGGACTGTTCCACATGACTTTGGGCTCTTATGAGGCAAGTTATTAAGGGGCACGGTGACCGAAATTTTTTTTCCGGAAATACTAACAACTTAAAAAAAAAAAAACTCCCCACAAACAATTTACAAGGTAATGAGTTCCGAAATTGACCTGGTAATATTTAAGAAGATAAAAATATCAATTACAGGCATCGGTCATTTATTTATATAAAAATAAAAATGAACGAGGGTCAATACAATATTAGACTCTTTAAAAAATTATTTTTGTTTTCAAACTTTGGAGAAATACTTTTATTAGTTAATTTTAAAGGTATTTGGCTTTAAAAACAGTGTTAAAATAATCTGTTAACTGCGAATAAGTCGTACGACCTTTTTTGTTGCATTTATAGCACAAAAAATGTGCATTTTAAGAGTTTAAGGCGTGTCCCTAGTAACTATTAAATATAATTTTTTAAAAAAAATTCTTTGAAAAACATAATTTTTAGCATATATTTGTATGAAAAGTATGTTTATATTAAGAAGTATACGTGTATGATTTTGCAATTGTATTAAGAGGATATGTTTATTTTTTATATTACAGTACGAAGAATTTCGGGAGACTTACTACCAAAAGTTGACTCAATTAGTTTTCGCCATGTTCATGGTCTTCACTCCGATCTTACTCCTCAACATGCTGATCGCCATGATGGGGAACACGTACTGCGAAGTCATCACTCAGTCCGAAAAAGAATGGGTGAAACAAGTACATATGACTTTTGATTATTCTACTTTCATTTAATGTACCGGAGTCCCCCTCAGCACTCTTCACTCTTAAAACGAACGAGCGATTTTAACTCAGGCTGAGTTAATTTCACTCCTCCAGTCCGTAAAATGCACTTACCCGGAAGGAGTGGATTCTTTTTGTGTTAAATCTCCGACAGGATCACTCAAAACGAGTGATTTTAACTCAGTCTGAGTTAATATTTAATCCTTTCCACCTTTCCAGTGTCGAAAATGCACATCTCCAATTGGAGTGGATTTCACTATTTTGTTTTAAGAGTGTTGGTATTGCACTAAGAAACCAGGCGATATTTCTAAATTGCAACTATGCAGGCAAGACCAAGCTGCTCTCTCCAGATTCAGGACGGGACACACAAAGAGTTTGAAGTTTGAGGCCGGGACCAAGCTGTTCCCTGGCTGTCCCAACTGTCGTGGACGTGCACCTTAAACTCCATTGCCTCGTTTTGACGTGGAAGGACGTCAACGACGACCCATTTTTCTTTTTGGACCTTCTCAGGGTCACACACACCATGAAACTGGTCTAATTTTAACCCAGGGATATGTAAAAAAAACTTTCTTTTTAGCTTCCACACTACTTTTAAAAAGTGAAGAGTGGAAGGTAGTAGTATTCTTTCTGTATGTCAGACCATCTGACACCCACTTTCACAAAGCGAACCTTAAGTCTCACAAACAAGTGGGATACGTCATTTTGAAGCAAAAAATCAGGCTAGGCAACATTCCAAATTTCAATAAATATTTTTCTAATTAAAAGTGGATTTAAAATTTAAATTACCAAACATTTAATGTACATTCAAATAACATGAAAATTCCATTGTCGCCAATTCGTCAAACGCACTAAAACACTTAAAAAAACGCTACATGAACTCTTGTGGAAATATTTATCTATGAGATGAAAATCTTTCTCCATGTGCTCTCCTTATACAGGGTGTCCGTAAAAGAATGACTGAGTGACAAATTGTAATAGTATCGGCTGTAGTCATTCCACAGTCGTGGTTGAATGCGACGGATAAAGAATAACTCCAACAGTTTCAGATATGCGCATGCACTTGTACCTCTACATCGTTTTCACAGTTGCAGTGTCATCTATTCATTACTTGCTTCCATTACTCCGGACTTGCTGCAGACAGTTTGGGAAGAATTGCATTTTCGTTTGGATGTGTGTCGTATCACTAAAGGCCCACACATTGAGCACTTATAGGAGAAACTAGGTTAGTTTTCCTTCAACTTCATGTATGATTTGTGAAATTTAATATAAAATAAACTCCTGTAATATAGCATTAAAACTCGGACATTCTCTTACGTACACCCTGTATATTTGAGCAGTGTGGAGGACTATTAGTAACGCAGTAGTAAACCAGCGCCATCTAGCGTAGATGTTAAGTTGCGTGTGCGGAGAGCAGCTATAATACGGCGAAACGATTCGTTAAATGTCTACATTGTATTCATCACCATAATACACTAATTTGAAATATCTATTTTTTTTTTTACAGTGGGCCAACATAATCGTGGCTCTAGAAAGATCGATCGACGTCAAATCGGCCCGCGAATTCGTTCAGACCTACTCCATCAAAATGCCGTCGACGGAAAAAGACATGGAGATTCGTGGAGTAGTCGTCATCAAATCGAAGCCGAAGTCCAAAGCAAAAGAAAAGAAACAAGCTCTTGCACTATGGAAGGTATTTTTTTTTTAAAGTATAATAAAGCTATTTTAAGACAAGCAACTGTAAGCAAAAGAAATGTACGCAAGGAAAAAATTCTGAATTTATTAAAAAATATGTTACCTTAGCAAAAAAAAAATATATTAAATTCGTAAACTAAATGGAGACAGATTATTTAAGTGCCCCACCATTACACTACTCACCATAGTCAAAGCTTTATAAGACATTGAGTATTTACGATAATGGTACAAGTCATTAGTATTCTACAGGGTGAGACAAACAAAAGTGGTCGCAAATTGGAGATAAGAATACGACAGAAATGTTGCCAAGTCAAAAAATAATACAAAAACAGGTTTGCTAACTGAAGCTATTGATCACTTCAATATTAAGCCCAAACAAACGCTTGGCGACTTATTTGCCAGCAACTGCGCTATGGTATGAGAAGCTAGCTGAAATGAAATATAAACAAGGTTTGTAGAGCTGATTAAGATAAGTTCCCACTATAGATTATTTTGGTCCGGGTCACCAAATGTCTGTTTATGCTATTTAAATAACCTTTATTTAGCATTTTCTTAAATAATCAAAAGGACTAAGAATTGGAATCAGAAACATTGTCTTTTATTTACGTGCTCGCCAAGTAACTCATGTTGCCATTCATCTTAAACTAAATACAACAAAGGGCTATAACTAGAACACCAAATGCAACGAAGAGCTATAACTTGCAACATTGGTCAGTATTTATAATAGAGAATCGGAACTTTTTGTTTTTGTTAATAAAAACATTCTAAATTGAAACAAAAAATTTGCATTATGGGACGTCTTCATACACTAAGAACTAAGATCTGAACTCGCCACTAGTCTATGAGTAGCTCTAATGTGAAGCTAATCCGATCCAACCAAAGCAAAAACAGGTTTCAGGTGGCTTCAATAAGAGTTTTTCTCGCCAAGCATTTCAACGTATTCCTATCTCTAGACCGGGGCCACTTTTGTTTGCCTCACCCTGTAGATACTGCAGTTTGCCTGCCTACGGCAAAGCTGTTTAGAATCTTTATTATTCTTAAAAAATATAACGATTCCATTTTTTTTTCTTATTTGCATCTAGCGTGTGGGCAAACGAACCATCCAAGAACTCCGGCGAGTAGGCGGGAGTGCGGCGGACGTCCGCAAACGATACAACCTCTTCCGTTCGAAGCAGCCCACTGCTCGTCTGCGCAACGGCAAGATCGTCCTGGAGTGGAACCCTGTCTCCACCCCCGTGTACGCCCAGCAGCCGTCCGAAGCCACCGCGCCACCGGGGCTCAAGAAGTCGTCATCAGGCATGAGCGGCGACCTCAACGAGCTCCTGTCGAAAGTCCAGTCGGCCTCTGGGATCGACGTCCCGAGGGGAGACGAGAACGCGAAAGTGACGAACATATACCTGAAGGTGCCGACGTCCGTGGACGTGGGACCCCAGAAACAGATCGGCAATTCGAGGGCAACCAACCATGTAGCACAGAATGCAGTGACCAATCCGAATGAAAATAATAGTTCACTCTACCAGGTTTTCCAGAACTCTGATGTGGATTTAGTTGGGCAGAACACAGCAACTAGACAGAATCCAGCTTATCAACAGACACAGAGCGCTGCTGGCTGCCCGAATGGATCAAATACGGGTAATATTCTTCAGCATTCACAGCATTCACAGAACACGGTAATGAGCCAACCAGGACTAAACCCTGTTTATCAAGCTCCACAGAATATGACTGTCCGACCTATTGGACTGATTCCGGCTTATCAACCCACACAGAATGCAGACAGCTACTCGATCGGACCAAATGTAGCTTATCAAGGCACGCAGAACTCATCCAGCTACCCGAACGGACAAAATACAGTCTATCAGAATCCAGCTGGCTTTCGAAACGGGCAAAATCCAACTTACCAAGCTACACAGAATGTGTCTATAGGACAAAATCCAGACACACACTCGAACAGACAAAATGCAACTGTTTGCCAAGCTGGGCAAAACAGCGGAGTTTACCAAACTACAGTTTATCAGAATCCAGCTGGTTTCCGAAACGGGCAAACTCCAACTTACCAAACTACACAGAATGTGGCTGCTCAACCTATTGGACAAAATCCAGACACACACTCGAACGGACAAAACACAGCTGTTTACCAAGCGGGACAAAACACCGGAGTTTACCAAACTGGACAGAATGGTTCCGTCCACCCTCAGGGGTTCAATAATTTGGCTTACCAAACCGGATTGGGTCCTTACACGGAAGGCGTTAAAAGACAGATGGAGTACACCAACTTGGCATTCGAAGGAGACAACAACGTCCCGAATCAGGCTAACTTTGAAGCAGCCAACTTATCCGGCTACGAATCTGGTAAGAGGGACAACATCCAGAACTATCTCAATGATCCTAACTCTCAAATGACCGCTGTCGATACTGGTTCCCATCAAGTAAGTGGTGGTAACTTCGGAGTTGTTCCTCAGGACGACGACGGGGGAATATCTTTTAACGTGCACACGAGGATAATAAGTTCCAAAGTAACCAAAGTGCACGTGCCCAGGAATAAGGACCTGCCATCGAAACAGGACTTCTCCGAGAGTTCTTCGGATAACGTGGCGAAGAAAGGCGGCTATGGTAATAAGAAGAAAAAGGGACTTGGAAAGTTCTCGAATCTCCCATACAGGGCCAAGCATAAAAAACGTAGGAAGAGGAATCAGGTCGCTTTCGAGGAGAGGATAACTCTGGATGCGGCTCCAAGTGATTTTCCAGTGCGCATGGAGACCACTATTGAGAAGGCGGAAAAAACCTCGACCAAGACGAATCAATATCCGCTGTTTTATCCCAAAATTGAAGATGAACAGTAAATAAATAGCTAAATATTAATGGAGCAACAACTCAGAGAAGGCAAAGGCCTGCTGTACCTAATTTAGCTAATGTATTCACACTAAAAAATATCGTTCTCTCTAATGTACCATCACAGTGTGAGAGTAAAAGTGCTGCTACCCCCCTGTACTGTTAATACAGGGTGGCCCAAAAGTAGGCAAACAGTTAATGCTGTAACATTGGTACGAACTTTGGGTTATTTAGACTTAGTAAAACAAAGTTTCCCTGGCGACTTATTTTATATACATGTATTTCCCTACAGTAAACAAACACCCTTATATTGTACACATTTGTTTTAGAGTTGCAAAGTGCTAATGATTTGATCGGTGCATTTTAGTCAGCTGTGTCTATTGAAATAAAATATATTAATACTAATTTTCGTACTAACATTTCTTTAAATATGCATGACTTACTTGTCCTACTTATATGCGAATAAACAACTATTCTTCTTAATACAAATACAAAGATATTTTTATAAACCAGTTTTTAAGATTTTACTTATTTAACAATAACTATTCCTCAAGTAAAATATTCTATAAATTAAAAATATTCTGAGAATTCAGAATCAAAGAATAAGAAAAAAGAAAAAGGTGATTAAAAAGGTCATTTATAGCTTAATATCAATATTTTATATAGATATTTCTGGCCTTAAGTGGCAACAGAAATGCTACATGGAAAAAAATATTTTTCGATCCTCAATTGGTGAAGAAACGCATCACGATACACTTTGCCACAAAAAACAAAACAACCAATGGCATCGCAGTTCGGATCCCGTGGCTTTTTAAACCAATGTGCTGTTTCGACACTTTGTCAAAGATCACCAAACAACCAATGATATTGCAGTTTAGAGAGCGTAACTTTAGAAGAAATATTCGCATTTGAAACTGTTCAAAAACTTATTCAACAACGTGCACATAATTATACAAAACGGGGTTGTTTCACGACGAATCTGGCAACACTTGTCATCCTCAATTAGAATTTAATGTTTCTGCTTTAGAATTACCGTGTTGACCCGGCAGCACAACGGTTAGGAAACTAGCGCGCGATAGATGGCAGCATCTGTCACGTATGTGTATGTGTGGGTGAGTGTGTTGTGTCTGTCTTACTTGACGAAGGTTTTAAGCGGATCCCTGAGCAAGCGCACAAACCTGACAATGTATGTCTACCAACCAACCAACTTTAGAATCGGACCCGTTCATTTCGGACCGACCCCATTAGAATTACTGTTTATGTTTTGTTTTTGTTATTCGGCAGTGAGTTTTCGTTGAGAATATTGAAGTTAATTTTTTTAAATGCCAAGTTTTTGCTGTGTTGTTGGCTGTACGAATAATTCATTAACGCAAAATTGTGCAGAAAAAAAAGTTTCATTACACGTATTTCCCCATGCTGATCCTGAATTGATGAATGAGTGGCTATCTCGAATTAAACGAGCATGGAGGCCGCCATCTTTGAAATTCTAATAGAGGAAGAGAGGTGTTGCCAGATTCGCCGTGAAACAACCCCACTGAAGCTTTTATTTAAAAACAATGTAAGGGCAATTTAGTTTACATTTTAGACCATAGAGTTAGAATAAGAACTAGAGGGCGAAAACGAAGAGCGAGACTGAGCGCAACATTAGGTCACGTGACGCCGGACCTTGGAGGAGAAAACGGAAACTTTTTTTCTATAGCCCACTGCTGGGAACTCGTCGTCTGCTCAAGCGAAATGCAGTAAAAATGGTACATTATTGCTGTGCATATGGTTGTAAAGAAAAATTTTTTAAAGGGGGACCTTTTACATTTAATTGGTAAGATTTTTATAAACTTTCATCATTGAAATAGAAATAAATTAATAAATAAAATCAAAAAGTATATCGCTTATCAAGGTTTTTAAAATAATATTCGATGTATTATGTTATTAAATACGATTTGCTCTTATCAATTACATGTAAAAATAAAAATATATGCTTTGTTTAATAATCGGTATCAATAAAAAAAAAGTCTTAATTGCGTATTTTTTTTTGCTTTTCATGACTTTCATTTTTCGGAATTCGCTTGGCGGTCTATTGGCCATTGGCGTTATTTTGGGAATCGAAACTAATAACAATCTTTGAAATAAGTGTGTGTTAGAATCGGTTTTTAAATTGCAGTTTTTACAATGTTTCTTTATATTTCTTGCATTTATTTTTTATGAAATTAAATTTTTGAAATAAGAATTTATGGATTTATTATATATTTTTATTTATTTTGATCTATTTTTGTTTCGGTTGGTAGTTTCGATTTACAAAATCAGTATTTAAATGCTATTATTAAATTAAAAAGTTATTTAAGTAACACAATATTTATTCATATCTTATTTTCAACTATAAAATTACAATGTGTATATCGGACATTTATTTTTAATTTCATACATGTACTCCCTTCTGTTTTGAATATATATTTTTAAATTTGAATTTCGATATCTCTGATGTAAAAATTTAAGATTTTTTAGTAATTTAGATTTCCAACATACCCAATGTTAATTATTTAAGATATTAATTATGGAACGATATTTCAAGGAACAACATTTACTTAAGTTCTACCTTTATTTTTGCTTTAAAATGACGTATGCTACTTCTTTGTTTAACTTACAGCTCGTTCCGTGAAAGTGGGTGACAGACGGACGGACTGAACGATTATAATACCTTCCACTTTTTACGTTATAAACGTGTTCTGGAAACTAAAATGCATAAACAAATATCAGCTTTATCGTTTCAAAACATTGCATGTTAATTCATTTTTAATACTATAAACTAACAAGGTAAATTGCAAATGCTATTATTTGCTTTTGTAAAGTAAAATTATTAAATAAGGTTAACTCTCCAAATATTTAGCTTCCCTAAAGATGTGGAGCGACGGCAGCAATGGAGTCAAAATCTGAGAAGGGATAATTTTGTCCCAAAAAATCATTCTACCTTACACAAAATTTAAAAATAGAATGGCTCGATCTAAATTTGAAAAGAGACACGAAAATCTTCTCCAACTGTTCCGTTTTGTTATTCTTTCATATATTCATAAAAAAAATAGTTAAAATTAATGCGTCAAACACCGTGTAAATTTAAATTTATAATTTATTTTAAACTAAAGTACTAATATTCTTTTTTACTTGCACGATAGCCGAACCCGTTTAAAATAATCATAGTTCCCTCAATTATTTTGGTAAGTTTTCTTAACTCACATGTTTCATAAGTCCTATTTTTATATATAAATGTAGAAGGGAAAAAAAGGAAAACAACTGTTACAAACAGATTGCAATAAAAAAAAAACGTCACAGACGTAAAAGAATTACGATTACCAAGAGGCGCCAAAAAGGGAGAAATTTCACCACAGCGGCAAACCTATCTGGTGATTGACCTTGGATCAACGCGAAATATCACAGCCCTAAAGCACGTGACGCCTGTCGAACGGCTTCAATGTTATCATCAAGCAGTGAATGGGAGATTTGCATTAGTAAGCTCTCTTCTTATTCTAACTCTATGTTTTAGACATACTATGTTTTTAAAAGTAAACAAATTACATTTTAAAATGGGAGATACCATTAAAAATATAATTTGCATTTATTGGATTTTATTATCTGCTGTACATTATCAACTGTTTCCAGAAATTATTACGACGTACACATGAATGAAAATTTTTAACGAAGTTGCTATTAAGACTATATTTGTGTGGCAACGAATTGTACATAAACAAAATAATAACTTTTCAAAATTCCTGCGCAAATCTATCAAAATTTCTAGCTATGACTTCAAAAAAATCAAGTCCGAAGAAGAATTCGAAACTAGTCCAGAAAAATAACACGACCAAATCAGAACTAACCAAAGATTCTGCGCCAACCGACGAAGCCAAACAAGTGAGATTTTCCGAGCCACTGAAAAAATCAAGTCCAAAGAAGAATTCAAAACTAGTCCAGAAAAACAATACTGATAAACCAGAACTAACTAAAGATTCCGCGCCAACCGACGAAGCCAAACAAGCAAGATTTTCCGAGCCACTGAAAAAATCAAGTCCAAAGAAGAATTCAAAAGTAGTCCAGAAAAACAACACAGCCAAACTAAAACTAACAAAAGATTCTGTGCCAACCGACGGAGCCAAGCACGTAAGATTTTCCGAACCGCTGAACTTGAACCAGAAGAAGTCTGTGTCGGAGTACAACATAGTGGAGATGCTGGAAATCTACCAGAGATACGTCGAAATGGAGTTGGTAGACGACAAGGCGAAGAGAAGGAAGATGAGCTTGCATCAGGTATTCCAGGTACTGTTCGACTGCAACGAAGCCTGGATGGAGAACTACTTGGAAGCCAGGATCGTGGAACAGAAATAAAGTGAGACATTTGGAATGAGTAGGACTACCTCGTCAAATGAGATATCAAAAGGCAATCGAGTCATTTAGCAAAAGTAGAAATGCAGCAGCTTCTTTTTGGAATTATGATTTGTACTCTCCAAGACACGCATGTAACTCAGCCAAGTTTCTATTTCGCAAAATAAAGTTGGCCCATGGATAAAATAGTGTTTTAACAAATGAAAAATTATTTACAGGGTTTAGGATTTTGTTATACCTTGCCTAGAATGTGAGCCTCAAAAGCATTTTCCTCCCCTATCTCCGCGTGTGGTTTTCTTCGAAACGGCCTGAGCGTGTTTACCCTACAAGCAGGGCCTGCTCTAGGAAAACCCGGACTATAGGCACTAACCTATTTTGGAGGCCCCTCGACGGAAAATGTTCTGTATGACTTAGAAAAAGATGGTGCAATATTGACCTATGTATTAAATTTTGCTACGGTTTTATTGGCTGTCTCATAAATATCGATCAAAAATATCCCCATGGGCCAATTTCTCATTCCTAACCAAGAAAAAAACAAAGTGAAGTATCAGAATTTATTTTAGTTTTCTGATATTTTGGGGATTTACGGCATTTACTACAATAGAAACTGAAATTTAGGGGCCCCTAAAATTTGGGGGCCCTAGGCCCGGGCCTAACAGGCCTTATGGAAGAGCAGGTCCTGCCTACAAGTAGGGTAAACACGGTAGTAGGTAGTAGGGTAAGGTAGTAGGTAGTAGGGTAAGGTTTGAACTGTTCGAATTTTTAATACCACAACAGAACCTCAAACGCGCTTGGAGAAAAGCGATGATCCCCCCCCCCCTTTCCTAGAAAACCAGGCGAAGGGATGGGGGAAGAAAGTATTTTCGGGGCTCGCATAGTAAATAGACGGACTCTATGCGGCCGTCATTTTAATAAATAGTTTTAAATTTTCATTTTATTACTATTTATTTATTGAAAGCAAGGATTGGCGAGCTGGGTTAATTTCTGTAAGGCACAGATCGGCGAGATTTAGAAAGAGTATGGCTATGTCATAAACATGTTGTCAAAAGAAGTAGCAAGACCAAAAATGCAGCAGTTACTTTTTGAAATCATCATTTTTACGGTTTAATCGTAGCAGAACAATACATTCTTGGCTCGAATTAATTTGGTATGTTATAATTGCGTCATCTTGTAAACCCTTCTGTGATAAATTCGTGTCCCTCTATATTCACTTCAGGCGAAGTGTTTAGTTGGCCTTATCAAGATTTGGTTAAACTAAAGAATCACGGCCGGATTTGGCGTCTTTTCAAAAATATCACCAGGTCGAATGACAACAAACCACGGCGCGTGCCGAGATAAGCAATGAATGACCGCAGTATGGAGAACGGGGCATGATAAGAAACTGTCACATTGCTAAATTTGCCAAAGGCTGCCATAATACTAATAGGTCGAGGTTCCCAGATTTGACGTAAAATATCCCGGCATTATTCTTTAGTTTAACTAAGATTTATTTTAATAACATAATTAATGAATAAAATCCAGTTATAGTCTATCTCAAAAGTTTAGACAAAAAAATATTTTTAAGCACAGAATCTCACTTGAAAGGTGCGAAGTGGAAATCATATTTGAAGAGTACAGGGGAAGAACCGCTGGATTTATTAGGGGTCTTCCAGTAATTGTGTCTGCTTGGTGGACATTGGCGACAGGAAACCGGTTTTCTTTCGGTTCTTTATTCGTGGTACAAACGTGTGACTCGTGACCACTGATCTTTGGCGAGAATCAGGGTTGCCACGAAAGACAAACAAAGCGAGTAACCGGTTTCTTTACACCAGTTTAAGCGATTGCTCGCTATCATCGCCAAAGAGGCCTATTGAGGAAAGCCTTCTACGAAATCAAGCGGTATTTCCCCTGTACTCTTTATTTATAATGGGATTACGGCAGTCATCAATGCTAATTGAAAAAATGAATAATATTAAATGATCAATATAATTGAAAATAAGGATTCCTTATCTAACTTTGTATTTTTCTTTAATATTTGTCAGTTGGAAAAAACAGCCTTTGCTTTAAAATTACAAGTTGTTGGTAAAATTTTTCTATAAATTATACTGTATTTTTCCGACCGACTGAAAACCCAACAGAGAGAATATATGTATTTCATTTCAGTTATTTCTAAAGTATTCTATCTGGGGTTCTGTAGAAGTTGTTTTGCCTTTGTGATACCCTCCAAGCAGAAAAGACAACATGCAGGAGAGGATTTTCGTAATCACAATGTTAAGGGGTATGGGACACTTTTAACTATTTTTTTAATATTGCAAATATCAATATAATTTTTTTCCATAAATGTATACTAAATATACTTACACTTTTAGATAGTCAAGGGTTTTAAATTATCATTATTTATTTTTTTAAAAAATAAAATGTGTCAAAAAGTGATGTCTCTTATTTTTGTTATAAGTCAAAAACTTATTTATTGGCAAACAAATATTTAGCATTCTTATAAACAGAAAAGTGTATTTAACAAACTATCTTTACCAATTTTTCATATTTGCCATAGTTTTTTAAAAAAATTATTGAAATTTTTTTTAATAATTTCACAGGCTCACTTTTTTTTATAAAAATTAATAAATAAAAAAATAAACTATTTACAGCTAATCCCTAAAAACAAATTAAAGATATATGTTTGAAAAATATGAGTGGAAAATTTCGACACTCTATGGGCAGTAGATTTTGAGTTATATCAATTTTTAAAGTCAAAAAATCATCGAAAACACGATCAAGGAGAAAAACAGCTTTGAAGTTTATCACTTTCCTTACTGAAGCGCTCCAAACCGACCGAACAACTAAGGATTCGATAACGTTATTCCCATCTAATATTACGAGGAAGCAAAGATTATAAACGTGGTAGGCCAACACAGATGTCATGACACAAAAAACTACACATCCCACGTTCTACTGCAGATATAAATAAAATTTATGCTTTAAATCATTCTAAAATATTTGTGTTATTTTTTGAGATAATAATAATTATTTTTGAAGATTTTGTGTCCTATACCCCCTTAAAAGCGTATTATTATAAAGTTAAATTCTATCGAATTTTGGACTACTGAACACATTCGTATCGAATTGTTACTGAAAATAATGATGATATTAACAGTAAATAGTAATAATAATAAGTATTTTTAGTAGATCCCGTTGTTTACAGTGCAGCTATCTAGGAGTAGTTAGGTTAATTTTCATGTCAATTAGGTTTTAAATAATAAACCATTATGCACCTTTAATGGAGGGAATAAGATTTTCAGTTACACAAAAATCTCAAATTTTCACAAATGACACTTATAACACGCACTGCCGCTAAGCTCTTCAAATGTTTTTTTTTTTCCCAATAAGTATTTTTCTTAAAATCGGCATGAGACACATGATCAAGATTTTAAACATGAAAAAAAAATTCAAAGGAATACAGGTTTTCCGAGAAAAATCAAAGAATCTAACTTTAGATGGCTTTTTTTACTACAAAATGAACGAAATATGTATCGTATTACTTGTGCAATACTGTGTAATGTTCATAATTAAGTATAATAGTTATTTTTAAATTTTTGCTTCTTTATTTTGAAAGAATTCATATTATTTATCATGATTTAGTTTTATCTTTCAAATACATACTGTGACTTAGATTAATAACTTTGTAGAGAGCATAAAAACATCAAAAGTATAATATTTATCAAGTCACTCGTTATATCGCTGATTCGGTTATATCGCAGGTTTTTGCTTGTCTACCGGGCAGTGCGATAATGAAACAGAACATGCAGAAAACTAATTTTCAAGGTATTCAATTAAAAAAAAAATTGAAATTGATTTTTAATCAATAAAAAAGACGTAATTAAAAGTTTGAAATAACTAACTTACCTTTCGTTTCACATTAGGTTGAACGATTCCTTATGTCTATTTTCAAGGAGCTTGGTTGGTTGGTATACATATATTTTAAGGCTTGTGTGCTTGGTCAGAGACCCGCTTATAAACCTTCGTCAAGTCAGTCAACACACACTCTCACACGCAGACACACATATAAGTGACAGATGCTGCCATCTATCGCGCTCCACATCCACATTTTAGACAAGTCCCTGAGGGGGAGGGAAATGGTCTCCAGTTACTTGTACCCGTGGGAGACTGCGCAATGACCACCCGCAGGATTTTCGCAGCCAACAGATTTAACGGGCACGTACTCCGCATATACTCGGGGATTTTTCAGCGACCAGGACTCGATCGCGGGACCGTCCGATCCGGAGATCGAGACTCTGACACAGGGCGCCCAAGAACCCTCCAAGGAGCTTAAAACACAGGCATGGGGGCAAGTAGAAAATTTAACCGTTTCCAAGTGTCTATTTCTAGTCTCCCGTTAAGAGCTTAAATAAAGCCAATAACTCCTCGTAAATTTTAACCCTGGGCAAGGGACGATGTCGACACCGTGGGTTGGAAAATTTAGGTTAGGTAGAATTTTCGTCACACTAAAGCTACACGAGGGCTATTGCCTAGGTATGGTGGTTAGTGGGTATTACTCGTAATCTGGACCCGGGTTACAATCCTGGACCAATTCAGTTTTTATTGTACAACCAGGTTGATAAGTGAGTGCCGAGCATATAAAGTACAGTAAACCCTCGTTATATCGCGCCTCTTTACATCACGCATTCGGATGTATCCACGGCCTACTCAACTAAAAAGACCGAAGAAGCTTTTCCAAACAAGCTCGGGGACAGAAATTTTGACGTCATAGTTACGAGTGGTGATGTTCCGAAGATAAAGACAACTTGTCTCGAAATCTCTTCGGAACCACTCGTTCACGGCTGACCACATTTTTTGGGTTCCGAATGCGCCCGAACTAGTTTCTCGATCTTCGGCACTGGGAACAGTGACGTCAAAAATTCCGTCTTAGCTCATGTTTGGCAGAGATTCTCTGGCCCTGTTATTGAAGTTGGCCGTGATATATCGCGCCTTGTATCATGTCACCCAATTTTTCATCCATTTTTTTTTTCAATAAGACAATAAGTAGTTTTCTTACAGTCAACATCTGACACGCGGTCAAGATTTTAAACATGAAAAAAATTCAAAAGAAAACAGGTTTTAAGAGAAAAATCAAAGCCTTAGCTAACTTTAATTGGATTTTTTACTAGAAAATGAGTGAAATATGTACGGTATATTACTTGTGCAATGTTCATAATTGAGTATAATAGTCCTTTTTAAATTTTTGCTTTTATGATTTAGCTTCATCTTTCAAATACATACTGTGCTTTAGTTTAAAAACTTAGTAGACAGCATAAATACATCAAAAATATAATATATTTATCAAGTCGCTCGTTATATCGCGCATTCGGTTAGATCACGGTTTTTTACTTGTCTCTTGGGCAGCTCGATATAACGAGGGGTTGCTGTACTAGGTTGACAGATCACGTGACTTCCAATGCTAACGACGGGATGCGCATGGAGACCAGAATGAGGGAGCAATGGGGCCAGTGTTGTCCCCGCATTAAGAAGAAAAATACTGCGGCGTCATCGAAAAGAATACCATCAAATTCTAAAATTTCAAAAAAAAACTAGCTGCATTTTATAATATTTTTAGTGACTTAAAAAAAAAAACTTTAAATGCTTTTCTAGTATTTTCTTGTAATCTCAAAATTAAATGGTATTTTTTGTAGTAGGGTCAAGTGGGGTAAGTGTGATAGGGTTTCTGCATTTTTCATTAAGAAAATTCGTTCTCTGCTTCAAGTTAATTCGAAATCCTAAAATTGGTAGTGAATTATTATAAGAAACATACATATGTAGAAAAAAATTATATGTTTGAATTCCAATTTTAAGTGTACAAAATTTGCATTTCAAAATCCATTGCTGTTTTATCACACTTACCCAACATAGGAAAACCCACATAAAAAGAAGACAGTTGCACTTAAATTCAAAAGCTCAAAACTTTCTTTAAACAAAAAATAAGGTCAATATTTCTTTTTAGTTTAATTATAAGTGGTCGAATGTTATAGATTGCAAACTTTCAGATTTTTAGAATAATTTCCAAAGTTACAAAAGTTGTTTATCACACTTACCCCCAATCACACTTACCCCACTTGACCATATATTATTCTAAAATTACAAAAAAAAGAAAAAAAAATCATAGAAAAGCGTTTCACGTCTTTTTGTTACAGCCCATCGGAAGTTGAAAAAAAAAACAGCCTCCGTATTTATAAATCAGTATAGAGACCGTAAGCGTAGGTGCCTGGACCATCTGCAGGACAATGGATAAATTCTGGCGTGTAAACATTGCATCGGAATCTGTTTGTTTACCATTTGAACCGTTTCTACAAGTGACATTTTTCATATATTTATAGAATATTTCTAAATAAAATAATCTGAAAATGAGTAAAACTGTGTGCTGTGTAGTGGGATGCTCAAATTCCTACGCGAAAGCTATAAAGATAATACTAGATAAAAACTAACTAAAGATAATTAATAAAGATAAATATGTAGTTAAAATAAGTCGTAGGCAAACATAATTATGTTTCCATAATTCTTTTTGTTTCCAATTTTACTGTATAAGTTTTCTAATTAATAAATTATAGATTAAAATAATAACTAACATTTCTTAATATTCATTGACTTTTGTCATATCAAGAAACCCTTCCATATCTTTGTGACATAGTCTAATTTTTGTGTGTTATTATAAAATCTGTAGTATTTTCTTAATTACATTTCTCATTTCTTAGTTTATTAACCAGCTTTAAACCTCGGATTTTTTAAATATTGTGAACTGGACCTAATAATAAAATAATACACAATAATTTGTAGTTCTGACATTTTATTTATAAAAATATTATTTTGGCAAAGCACTTACAAATAAAATTAACTTAAGATACTTTTGAATTCTAGTGAAGGAAAAGTCATTTATATCTGATTTATTTTTAACAGCCCTGAGATGGAAAAAATTGGCGTACTTCTACTAATAGTAGGATGATATGTAGTGAGCATTTCGTAGGGGGGGGGGGACGTGATGAAGTTATACATCCTGCTTATATTCCAACAATTATGCCAGCTGTGTACCACAGAAGATCAGCAGATGCAGGTCAAGCCGAGTCCAGATTTCAGCGTACTCAAAAAAGGAAAAGGGAACTGGGGGTTGAATTATTACAAACAGAACCCTTATTTCGACTTTGTATCTTGAAGAAACGGATGTTTCCGGTATCACAAAAGCTGTAATTAAGCTTTCAGATACCATTTCTCTTAGGGCCGAACACATGGTTACTTTCATTACTAACTCCGACCTTTTTTCCAAACGGATTCTCGAATTTCGCTTTCGTCAATATTGATTTTATCAAGAAAAAAACGCAATATAAAACACAATCCATCCTGACAGAAAGTTTATAGAAATGAAATGAGATTCACCACATAACCATAAAACGATAAATTAGAGCTATGATTTGGAAAAACTTTTGGCATAAGAAACACAATGTAAAAAAATACTTTCGGCGTTTGTTTACACGCCATAGTTTCGGAATTTGGCCACTGCGAGCGCATTGTCGTTTTCCTCACTTACTTTACGGTCTCTATAATAAATATGGCTTTTTTTATTGACTTGCATTTAAAAAATATTTCATTTTGCCTCTTTTTCATATCATTTTTTAAAAAGTCGTTTTTGTCTTAGTCTATTAACGGTGTCTTTTCACTGCACTTGGCAAAGACTAAAATTTAGACCTATAAAGCAACGGGTTTGTATACGATTAGAATTTTTATGCGATTTAGAAATGTCAATCAATGCTACAAGTTTTTTTTATATCGTGTCCATAAGCAGTATAATAGCTTCAGGGAAACTGCATCCGCTGAAAAAGATCCAAATATCAAGGTTAGGTTTTTTAATTTAATGCTTTTCAAATAAATCAGTAATCTGGGCGGCAAAGAGTGAACGAAAATGTGATTTTTTTAAATAACAATTTTCCAAGTAATCTGGACGAACTAAAGATATGAAATCCTTTTTTCTATGAGAAAAAAAATCGCGTCTTAACGAATCTTAAATGAAGTTTCAAAACAAGTATAATTAACTAAATTGATTATACAATTTATTATGAAGGCCATTAAAAATTGTATTTTATGTGTAGTAGGATTAAAAAAACACGCGAATAATATATGTCATTTTGTTATTATAAATCAAATATACTGCCAAAAATTAATTGCAGGGAAGCCGGTATAAGCAGTAGAAGGCAGAAAAAGCAAAAGTACATTCTTAAAACGAACGAGTGATTTTTACTCAGTCTGAGTTAATTTTCACTCCTCCAGTCTAGAAAATGCACTTCTCCTACTCGAGTGGATTTCACTCTTTTGTTTTAAGAGTGAAAATTAGCTTAATTATTCTTTTGTGATATTCTGATTCTTCCTTTATCTCTATAGCAAGAATCTAATATATCTGTTCTCCAATTAAGAACTTGGTCAATCCCTAGACACCACTTGTTGCTTACTTCCCCCCCTCCTCCCATCCTCGCTGTCCGTGTAATATGACACTTTTGCGAACCTAAACCTATCCCCCCCCCCTTCCCTTCCTCCCCCAGGGCAATAAATATGTCCAAACCCAAAACGCAGGTGGTCTCTAGGACACAAAGAAAAGACACACGCTCTTGTTGAAGAACAGGGATGAATGTCACATTCCTTTGTACCAAGCCTAATTTTGAGGCCTAACAGTTCGCAGACCTATGTGCCAATGCAGGGACGTACTAGTTCCTTTGGGGTGGAGTTAGTAGGTTAGAAAGAACAGATTGTTCTCTTTGTAGTAGAAAACGGTTGGTGCCTGAGCAGAAGTGTTTATAGTAATTGGGTGGGGAATATGCTTGAAGCTGCTGGAGTTCTTTGTGAATGCGACTGAGAATGTATCAGAATGTTTTGACTTGTCAGAGGTCAGACTCTGAACCCGAAAATTGCTAAGTAGCCTTTTTTTGTTCATTTGAAGTTGGCTTGGCGCTTGGCGAAATTTTTCTGACACACGTGGCATCAGGCGCGGATCCAGAGTTCCTCCATAGGGGGGGTAATCCAGATTTTCTTTTTTTTTTTGGGGGGGGGGGATTTTTTTTAAAAGAATAAAACAATGGTTTTTAATTATTTTTAATAAATAATTTTTAATCATTCATAATTTTTATTAAATAATTAATAGTTGCAACTCTTTTCAAATACTTGTTTAAAACCATTGTTTTTAAAGACATCTTGCTTTTATAGATGATTTGATATGAAAACAAATAAAATAAAAACTGTACAAAATGTTTTTATAATTTAATAAAGTGTTAAAGCCCCTAAAGAAAGTAGATGATGGCGTTTATGACGGACAAGATAACTCAACAAGATTTCAACGGATTCTAATGACATTTGGAATGTCTCTCTCTACAGTATTAGCTTCCATTTGAACCTCAAAAATGCCAAAACAATTTTTTAAAAGCACCGTTCTTTACCCGAAATCCATCTACGAAAAGGGTAGAAATGTAAACTTCTTGTTTCTGAAGGATTCCAATTAATGATTTTTTGATTTTTTATAGCTTTTTATTGGGTTAAATACGTTTTATAAGCACATTCAAATAAAAAAAAATTTGATTTCCAATCAGTAGGAGAAGCTAAAAATTCCGTCGCTTGGTGCTTTTGCCTCGAGGGGGTCTCAGGAGATTAGTAACTACAGCTGCCATTTAAAAAAATCGGATTTTTGTATTTTAATATATGTAATGAATAAACAAACAAAATTTCAAAACGATTGATTTGGCCCTTTCCTTTCTAACAATACCCTGAAACACGGTCAACATTCAGGTGGTTACATGTTTCGCCCCCCCCCCCCCTTAAAAACAGTAAGAAAATCTTGTATTTAGCAGCGGTTCTAAATAACAATGTAAATTTACTCAATTCTTAAAAACTTCTCTATTCCATATAGATTAAAATAAAACTACTAAATGTCAACTTAACTTTTCAATATGGCGTTTAAAATTCTAGATATTTATCTTAGATTATATACATATGCTTTTTTTTCTCTTTCTCTTTTAAAAATGCCATTAGTCATTACCCCTATATTCCTTAACCTAATTGTTTTGAGACTCCGATAGCCCGACTTTGCTTTATAGTTCCGGAGAAAATGGAATTTAATAGATAATTACTTATTCAATCACTGAAGACGACAAATTTTGATTGCGTACCTCAAAAATAGGTTTGTGTAAAAGTGACAGATAAAAGTTAAGATCTTAGGGGGGGTAATTACCCCATTTACCCCCCGCTGGATCAGCCACTGCGTGGCATCTTGGCTGGGGTTTTTTTTGAGAACAATGAGTTTGACAGCGAAAAGTATAATTGATTTAGTTTGCTGAAATAATTGAAAAAATAAATTTATTAATAACAAAGAACTTTTTTTAAAATTTTGTATCGTAATATAAGGGTCATTCTCTGTAAAAGGGACAAATTGATGTCCCGGATACTTTACTCGTTATTTTCAAATTATCTATGCATGTTTGTGATTTATTAGTGTAAACTGGCCCACAACCTAACTAGTCCCACTTAAAAAATATCAAATGATTATAATTAACTTACATATAATTTCATTTAAATACCCGATTTGTCACTCCCTCACACTGTCCTTGCATGCTTTTGCAACTTTTAACGTCTAAAAATAGCCGTTTTAAATATATAATCCTTTTTGGCGGAACTATTTATGGTTAATTAGTTTCCGAAAATGTATCTGATGTTTTTCTACCATCATTAGTTTTTTGTAATTTTATGAGTATGTAATGTCTCTGGGGTTATAGAGTCACTCATATAACACGTCACTGCTTTAAAGTTCAATTAAAAACTTACTAGACGACTAAGAAATCGAATTTAAATTTTCAAATTATTCTTAAAGGATTGATGCTTCTACATCAGACATCAGTTAATTTGATCCATGAGTGCTAACGTTTTTACAGTACTTTTAGTATTAAAAATATCGTGGGGGGTCTTTTACTGTCGTCACTCACTCAATCTCATTTACTGATTATAATCAGTAAATGAGATTGAGTGAGTGACGACAGTAAAAGACAAGAAAGAAATTCTCGGACTTATCTATAATTATAGATAAGTCCGAGAATTTCTTTCCTAGTCTCAAATTGTGGGCATTTAAATGTAGATTAACATACAATCCCTAAACCTTATAAAACATTCTTTGAAAATGATGTTATTTGACTTTTCCTACGGAATCGTCACTCACTCACTACTCAGCCTTGATGGTCAGTCCAGTCCATATGGATAACTTTATCTTGGATCTTTCTTTCCAAACACATTCAATACCAATCGGTTGTTTCGCTTCAACTTAGATTTTTTTTAAAACGCATGCCTTTAGATATTTCATGAGATTCGTTATGATCAAGAGTTAGGGTTAATTTTAATTATCCTCACAATTTAGACCCAATATAGATTTTTTAGGTATCACAATTTAGACCCACGGTCGCGATATCATCAAGAGGTTTATGACGAATAATTGAAAAATAAAATGCGTTTGCTATTTTTTAAGCCGCTCTTCTCGATCAGAAATCGTTTACTCATATCACGTCATACGCATTTTATACTTATTATACTTATTTAACACAGTTTATTCCATTGAAAATTATACTTGACAAAATGCCAATTTATATAGCGTGTGGCTATAATAGAGAGAGTGTTTCATCAAATATGTGTTAAAACATTTGTTAACTTCAAATGGGGTGTTCTATATTAGAGCCATCTTTAGGGGTGTGTGAAAGGTGCTTTCGCACAGGGCCTCGCACTTTCAAGGTACTTTTTTTAAAGTAATCTTCCAATTCTTTCAACATTAACATTAAAAACGTGTAAATACTGAAATGTACAACCAGCGAACCAGAGTAGAGGGTACCTAACAAGTGTAACTCACTGCTATTGGATGCTTGCCCTCATTCTCCGCCCAGGTACAGGTAGGCAGTCAGTTAAGGTGATAAGCAGGTATTTCTCGGCCAATCGAGGATCCTTCTAGTTTCTAGGGAAAGGGGGGATTTTTCAATACAATTCAGCAAAACGGCTTTTTAAGGTAGGCGAATACCCAAAATTCTAAAATTTTTACTATTTCTAACTTTTTTCAAATTTGGCACAGTGATTTCAAATATATTGAACAATGCTATTTAGGCAAAAAAAATTATTTAAATATAATTTATTTGTTTTAAATGGTGTTTTCGAACTAAAAAAAAGGGGTTTCCGCTAACACTTCTAGTGTCAAAATTTTACATTAGGGTCAAGTGGGGTAAGTGTGATTGGGGGTAAGTGTGATAAACAGCTCTTGTAACTTTGGAAATCATTCTAAAAATCTGAAAGTTGGCAATATATAACATTAGACCACTTATAATTAAACTAAAAAGAAATATTGACCTTATTTTTTGTTTAAAGAAAGTTTTGAGCTTTTGAATTTAAGTGCAACTGCCTTCTTTTTATGTGGGTTTTCCTATGTGGGGTAAGTGTGATAAAACAGCAATGGATTTTGAAATGCAAATTTTGTACACTTAAAATTGGAATTCAAACATATAATTTTTTTTCTACATATGTATGTTTCTTATAATAATTCAATACCAATTTTAGGATTTGGAATTTACTTGAAGCAGAGAACGAATTTTCTTAATGAAAAATGCAGAAACCCTATCACACTTACCCCACTTGACCCTAATATTCCTGAATTTTTTTTTATAGAATTTCAATATATATCTGCTATATGAGCCTCTAACATCTGGTGTAAATATAGTAGTTTTTTTAAATGTCCAATTGTAAATTAACTTTAAAAAAAAGATTTTTTTTTTCGATTAATTCATAACATTTTTCTTAATTTATTTTCTAGTAATTTGTATGTAACCCTGGAGGATCATTCCATGCATCAGTTCAAAACGAAGAATTTAACACAGAATTAATGTTTATAGGGAGAGAATTCAATGTGGACTTGTTAGCGTAAACCTCTTTTTTTTAGATGAAAAACACCGTTTAAAATAAATAAATTATATTAAAGTAAAAAATGCCAAATTAGCTTTGTTCATGATATATTTTAAATAACTATGCCAAATTTGGAAACGATTAAAGTAATAGTAAAAATTTTAGAATTTTGGGTATTCGCCTACCTGTTCACCCATGGTCAGTGGGCGTTTTTTTTTTCACAGCTGCTTTTAAAAAAAATTAAGAGAATTAATTAAACTATTTTTCACGTCAATTAATGATTTTTATAACGGGGAATACACGTAAATGTATAATAGAACATTTTGGTGTGGATTTTGCGTCCCTTACTTAAGGGGAATGGGCGCGCTGAATCGCGGGTCTCCAAAGCAAAGTGCATCAGTGTTAATCAGATTTTAGAAAAAATATTCTCTCAGCTACATTTCTCCGGCTGTATTGAACATCTCAAAAAATTCTAGGATTCCAATTTGAACTTTTATCACTTTCTTATAGTGATTTTTTAAGTTAAAAAAACCCAAAACAATACCGAAATTTTGCAAATGATCATATATTTTTTTTTCTTTCTGATTACTCGAATTTTGATTTCTCAGTTCCATTTGAATAAAATTGTAATGTACTCATAAAAAAAATAATTTTTAACCTCATGCGACCTGGCGTCAGCATTCGGGGACATTTTTTAAAACCTCCCCACAAACAATTAACACGTTAATTAATTCCGAAATTGACCAGACCCGATAGAAGAAGATCCAAATACCAGTTTTCAGCCTTTGATTACAGGTATCAGTCATTTATTTCTATAGAAAAAATGAAGTTGAACGAGAATCTATACGATGTTAGAGTTCTTAAAGAGATTATTTAAAAAAATATGTCCAACTTTTCAAAAAGTTCTTATAGTAGTTCATTTTAAATTCATTTTGCATTAAAACAATGTTAAAATAATCTGTTAAATACAAATAAGTGTTACGGCCTTTTTTGCTGCATTTATAGCACAAAAATGTGTAATTTTAGAATTTAAGAAGTGTCCCTAAATAATAAAATACTTTAAAAAAAAATTCTTTGCAAAACATACTTTTTAGCATATATTTGTATGAAAAGTATGTTTAGATTATAATAAGAATATACGTATGGGGATTTGGCTCGGGTCTTAAGAGGTTAATCTTTATTCACACTCAGTACATAGACATAATACACGAAAACTCAACAAGTGATAAAAAAAAAACTTGACAATAAGGCGAACACTTTCTTTTCCTAGCATTTTTCTATTTCTTAATAAAATTCAGAAAATTCCTTAGAATCCTAGATTAAACTTTAAATCATTATTTTCTGTCAGATTTTTATTATAGGTGAAAGAAACTCCAAAGGACCGAAACAATATCGCCACTTTCCAAATCTCATGTACTTAGAGTTTCTTTTCCTACAACAGGGCCAAATGGGGCACTAAGTCAGCCAAACTGGGCAATCATGATCCAACAGTCAAGAGGGGGGGATTCTAACCCATTCCGCCGAACCACCCACCCCAGATGGCGAAAATCGTCCCGAAATGTCCTGAGTGCCGAAAGTTACGACCACAGAGGTCATAACAGATGACCTCGGCTCATCTGCTCGCTACCATCTTCTCATTACACTCAATAATTGGAATAGTTGATTTCAAAGAACAGCTGTTATCTGATTCCGTCTTTCTTAAAAAAAGCTTTTGGCGTCGCAAGAGGTTAACAAAGATTTTTTAAAACCTCCCACAAACAAATAACACGTTAATTATCTCCGAAATTTACCTCGTCCGATAGAAGAAGATCCAAACATCAGTGTTCAGCCTTTGATTACAGATATAAGTGGGGCTGGGGAGCCCAGTCGGTTAAGCACTCGCTTAGCATGCGGAAGGTCCCAGGTTCGGGTCCGGGCAACGCCAAAATAGCTGCCGACCTATAAACGGCCCGTGCAGCCAAAAATGTCCGACGAATAATACCCCGTGTAAGGGAGTGCACGTTAAATATCCTTCAAAGTCCTAACGCTGCGTACGATGTCGCCCTTAACGGTTGCGTTGGGTGCCTATTCAGGTGTTGGCTCGTCACCTGACTGTGGTTCTGAAATACGACGCCCGTCGCCAATCGCCCTCATGTAGCTCTAGTGCGACGATAATTTAAACCTAACCTCACCTAATAGATATAAGTTATTTATTTTTATTAAAAATATAGTTGAACTAGGGTCAGTATGATATTAGAGTTCTTAAAAAATTATTTTAAATATTTTTTTTCATACTTTTCAAGTAGTTCTTTTAGTAGTTAATTTTAAAGGTATTTTGCATTAAATGCAATGTTCAAATAATCTGTTAACTAAAAATAAGTGATATGGCCTTTTTTGGTGCATTTCTAGCACAAAAAATGTGTATTTTTTAGAGTTCAAGGCGTGTCGTTAAGTAACACTAAAAATAACTTTTTAAAAATGAAATCACACGCGAACTCTTTGTTTCTTAAATTAAACTTTATATTCAAAATGAAACTATACCCGTTTTTTTTTTTAGAATGCACCTGGAAAGACCATCTGTCTCTTTCCAAAACAATTTTTTTTAAAAAGGACTTATTTCAAGTTTCATGGATCGGTAAAGTGTTTGGGTCTTGTATTTTTTTTTAAATAAGTTACTCTCTAATTTAAATTGTCACTATTTGTAAAAATTTATGACACTGGGTTTTCATACGTCTAGCGGCCGCTGAACGTAACGCTGGAAGCGCTTTGACCTCTAGCGATTCGACCTTTTGTTGGCGAGAATTTGGCGAGTGAGATTGTAGCGCGGCGATTTTATTCATTGTTTAAAATCAACTAGATTATGGATGACGAAATTTTGATTGCTGCTTGTGTTTTACATTTAGAGAGTTTAGATAATTATCTAGAGGTAATTAGAAAAAAATATAAAAAACGTCGTCGAAGATGGTGGATGATGGTGATTTAACTGTTTATACCATCTTTAAGGGACATGACTGTTTGAAAAACAAAAACAAAAAAAACACAGGACATGACTGTTTTTTTAACGGGGCATGACTGGTATCTTTGCTGCCGGTCCCTGCCCATTACTAATATTTTACGGGGAATTTTTTTTGTTTTTAAGTGTATAGGAAAGTGCATTTTTTTCTGGATTGTTTTTTTGATGACTGTCCTTTTCCGTACTTATATTTAAAACTTTTAATGCCGGAGTATTACTGATTAAAATCAGGTCAAATAAAAAGGTGTTTTCAGTATTGTCTGCCAAAAATTTAGAAATTATATGTATTAAAATAACTGATTAAGCTATTAACTCCAACCAGGTTTCAGTATTTTAATACAAAATCTTGTTTAAAAATTAATTGTATTGATTACGGGTAAGATATAAATAAGAGTTTCAATACTTTTATTAACATAGAAAGCATTTTATCATCAACATATTTTACAGTGTCAAATTTTGAATTTCATTCATTTATGTGATTGAATTTTATTTTATCAAAATATTGAATGCGTCCTGCTTTAAGTAAAAAAAATTAATAAGAAAAACTCAATACAATTCAATTCGATGTTTTACATACTTTTTCGAAGGATCACTTAAAAAAGAGATAACACGCCAATATGTTTGCTATTTTCCTTATGGCAACCTTTCCTTTGATCTTGACCAAAAAACCGACAAAAGTTGGGTTGGTGGCCTTGAGATCCAACTTCAGTGAGCTTTCGAATAAATACGCATAAAGCGGTTACCTTGAGATTCTCAAGGTAACCGCTCGAGCAAGTTGCTAGACGTATATAACGCCGGTATGAGAAATTATAACTTATAGATCACTTAAGCATTGTGCTTCTGTTTACAATTCGTCTAGATATTAGGTTTTTGATATTTAAAATAATAATAGGTCATATTATTTAAATTAGGAGTTAAATATTAAGATTTAGGAAGCTGCATTGTAAAAGATGTTGAAACATAGTTCACTACGCCGAGTCAATTAAAAAACTATTTAAAAAATGTCATTGCACCCATTTACAGTAAAAAACAATGTTTTCAATTTAAATAGTTTAGGAGCATTATATGCCAAGCGGGAGTCACTAGCGATTTGTTGAAAGTAACTTTAAAGATAAAAAAAATGCTAATGGGCTTCAAAAATTAATTTTCGTGTATACAAATTATTAAAATAACAAATTGCTAAAAATACTTAAAAGCTCATATTTTTATGTATATTTTTCAAGCAACTAATATTGTATATTGACCCTTTCAGACCCAGGGACGACATTTGGCATTATCATGTTTCTGATCATAATTTTTTAAAAAAAAATAGGGCTGACATCTATTAGGAATAATAACAAATATTTTCTAACAGAAGAAAGTTTGAAGATTCGAATGATGTGCTTTTTGATATCGAAAATTTCTATCGACGAATAGAATTTTTTTTTCTAAAACGATGATGCCAAATTGTCATTGGGACTGAAGGGGTTAATGAGTTAAAGTTTGCCTGTTTTTTTGTTTTGTTTATGTAACAAATTTCAAAACAATACGTTTGTGATATTCTAATTCCGCTACACACAGTTTAATTCCTTAGTAAACTTGAAACTATCTGCTTTTTTAGAGCTATTGGGGCAATTTAAGAAAGTGTGTCTAGTAGAAAAATAACCAGTAACAATTTTTCATATTTTTGAAAAATGACGAAAACTGAATCTCATACGAATGCCCTGAATTAGGCCTAAGACAAGGGATTTTGCTTGTGAATCAAGAACACGGAAAAAATATTTTTATGTTCTTGTCTTTGTCATCGCCAACTTATTTCCGAAGTAAGGAAAATAAACATCCTAACGTACGAATCGAAAGGCGTGGCTTGCGCACTTTGAAAAGGTCTGAAATCCAACTTCGAAATTTGAGTTTTTTTTAATAACGTCGCACTAGAGTTACATGAGGGTAGGGATAGTACCAATTTTAAATCTGAATATTTGTGGCATTTATTTGTCACAGTAAAAGCAACCAATATTTTGATGTTAAATTTATATTTTGTTAGTTTGTTTCGGTCACAAAAAAATAATGTCATAATAAAGTGGTTTACTTCACTAAAATTGGACACCAAATAATAAAGTTCAACTTATTACGTCTAAAAAAAGTCATATAGACAAGTATGTGAGGACGAATTATTTCTGTTAAAAAAGTATTTTATTGTATTTTGACTTTTAAAGATTTTGAACAATGTTCGGTGGTAACTAAAATGTTATGACGTCTTGTACTTTCACGGAAGTGAAATAATTTTAGCAAAGTTGTATTGGGACAAAAATCCATGGGAAAATATATTGTAATCTTCAATAGAAGATGTAAAAATGTTTTTAAAAAAAACTGACGTTCTGAATAGAAAAAAAAGTAGTATTAAGTTTATTTTAAGAAAGATAGTCAGCCCCAAAAATGCATTAGTTTTAAAATCAAATTTCTGTTAAATAAGTTTTGCTTCGTCAATTTTCACCAGACAAGACCATGAGAGTCGTTATCTCCAGAAAAGTTGGAGAAATTTTAAAACTTAAACATTAATTTTCCTTTAAATGTGTTTTATTCTGATTTTCGAATTTGATGTAAAAATGCTTACGCAATACATTCGAAAGAGTTTATATTTCAAAACATTAGCTTTATGAGACTGGCCTCGACCTAAATTCAAAATGCCTAGCTCAAATTTTGTTATTCCGCTAAATATAATTTTTAAAAAAATTTTTTAAAGCATACACAAAGCAGCGTATGATGTTGCCGCGAGGTTGCGTTGAGTGCCCGTTTAGGTAAACTGACCTCGTCGCTTGATCGACGTTCAAAACTCTAGACCCGTTTAAAACTCAAAAAACCATTTACCAAAAGCCCTCGTGTAACTCTAGTGAGAAGCTAATTCATATTCAACCAGCATTTTCAGGAGCAAAGAACATAAAGACGGGTGAGTAAATATCGCACAGCAGGGGTAAAATAACGCTCCGTTATTTTCTTTGTCTCGGTCGCCCAAGACCCCTTAGAAGATGATCGGCCAATCAACGCAGTGGGTGGAGCCGTTTAACTGTAAACAAAGTTAATCCCATAGAGTTAATAAGACGATCGGAATGCTTGGCGAGAAAAACAATTGACGCCCTCCAGAAAGTCGCCAAAGCAAACTTATTAAGCCCAAACAAAGAGCTCACTCAACGTTTGTTCATGCTGAAATGCTTTTTATTCCTTAAAAAAAAGCATCAATTAAAAATCAAAAAATGACTGTTTGCGCATTGTATAGAAAAATTACGTTGTAACTAAAATTTTTACTTGAGTCAAAAAATTGCCAAATCCATGTTGGAATTCTGAAAACTCCACTGTAAAACCACGCCAAATACTTCTCCTAAAGCGTGCGTTCGGGCTTACTAAAAAGAGATAAATAGCCTGACTTGGCAAATCGCTTTTTGTATTGGTTTTACCGATAGCATGTCCATCTTCTCTATAAATTAGGTTAGACACTTTTTTTGTGTCGACGGGATTAGTTAATTTCAGTCAGACAAACGACGCTGTTTAGTGACGCACGTCGATCTACTTTGCGAATTTATTTCGTGCGATTTTTTAGAAATCAATGTCATTTTAGTTTATTGATTAAAAAATGAATTTTAAGGCTCTTTAATTGCCAATTAGAGCATGGAGAATTATTTGAGAGAAATATATTTCTCTCAGTGAAGAAAAAATGTACTTTTCGTACTTATCTAACGAGGTATGTTAATGCTAATATTTCTTCCGTATTATTTGCTAAATATTTTGTGTCCTGGTTGTTTTTGAATTTAAAACATGAGTCAGAAAACGAAATATTAATGTATTAGCCTTACTTATTGTGCAAATAATATAATAGTACATTTTTAATACTCTAAACTACCTAGCGAGACAAAGAGAACAAAAGTGCTTCGTACAAGTATCCTAGCTACCCTAAAATTCTTACTAATAAATGAATAACAATATTTTTTTATTATCTATATAATTAAGTAACGTATTGCTACATGGCACCTCCATTTATTTTATAATCAGAACATTAAGATAACTATTCCATTATTTTTTTTTATTTAGAAAAATATTTTTCCATTAACTAAATATCTTAAAAGTTTACTTGAAGTAATCAACTATATAGTTGTATCATTAAAAAAACTAATCAAGCTTGATATAATTAAATCATTAGTAGTATTTTAAGTACCTAACCAAACTATTTTAAGAACCTATATCTTTATTTGACAAAATGTAACTGAAACCCAAAATTTTATTTAGCATGAATTAGCTGAGTAACTTAGTGCAATGTCATTTAATTATTTTTGTTTAATAAACTTTATTCTAGATTAAGATTTTGTTAAAGATAAACTTAAATATAATTTGAGTTAGATACTGCAAGTTCATGTTCAAAATAAATCGCTTCTTTCTTGGAAAATAAACGCTTTGCACGAATATGATTTTCGAGTTAAAAGTGCGAAATTATTCAAAGTTTGAAGAGCAAGCGATTGCAGCAATTTTTGACCCATTATTGAATCAAGTAATTTCTTTTCATTTGGTATGGAAATAAGCGTTTTCTTATAATATTCGTTGTAATAGTATAGATTGCAGTTTTTATCACAAATTATTGCTTTAACTAGGTGAAAGTAGCTATTTCCAATTTTTTTTATTAGATCACATATGTAGCATAATATGACTTTTCAGAGTACCATTTAATATTTGCTTTTCAATAATATTCAGAAATAACGAATAAAATAGCTCTTTATTTATCGCGTGTTTGTAAGTGGAATTTAGACTATTGCTTAACTTTGTTAAAGCCTTCCATTTTATTTCTTCGACAGAGTGAATAACTTCTGTAATTCAATGCAGAATTGCTGTTTTTTCTTGCACACTGATGTTTGAAAGGATTGAAGACATCTCCATAAATGGACAGTAAGTAAAAAAAAAAGAGTGCATTTTAAAACAATCGATTTAAAATTTATGTTAATTTCCTTTGAAAAACTTAATTACCAATCTAAAGCCCATTTCTTATCCATAATATTATATTTGTAATTGTTATAAAATATAACTATTTCACCAATTTTAAAATTTAAATGTCATCAAATTACGAAATTAAATGTTATTTTAGAATATTTACCTGAACAAAATGAAGCGAAATTCAAGTAATTTTTTTTTAAATACCCGTTTAGTGCCAAATAATCTGATTTTTATACAAAAATCATAAATGAGAATTGAAGAGCCTAGTGGAAGAACGTGCTAAGTGACAAAAAAGTTATAACGAGAAAATGAGATTTCAATTTTTTTTCGGTTGCACTCGGATCTGTTGAAAATGGTACTTGTAAAGCGTAAAAACTATGCTGAACTTAAAGTTTATGAAAAAAGGGGAACTTGTTATCATTAAAGTAGTTATTATTTTGTTGATTGACACAAAAATCTCAATTAAAAAAATTGTCACTTAGCACGTTCTTCCACTATGCTCTTCAATTGCGTAAGTCGCAATTTTGTCACAAATTATTGATTTAACTGAGTGAAAGTGTCTTTTACCGATTTAATTTTTAAAAGTTCACCCATTATATGAATTTTCAAAACAAAATTCTGAAATTTACTATGTACATTCTTTTTGGAATTCATGTGCTTTGATGTACGCGAAGTCAGAATAATTGGTGTAGGCAATCTTGACCCAACTGAAAGAACGAGGGTGGGCTTCTCTTTTGTGAAATTCTCCATAGATGGCAGCACCATATATATATATATATATATATATATATATATATATATATATATATATATATATATATATATATATATATATATATATATATATATATATATATATATATATACACAATAGGTGCCTAGGTGTCTTACAGGTACAGATTTTGAAATTGGTTTGAATATTAGTCAGCTGCATTTATCGTATAAAAACACCCTATGTAAAAATATTCAATGTCGCTGGAGTTATGTGGCTGAGAAAATTGTTTTTTCATTTAATTTAGAGACTTTGATTTGGGTACCTGCGCTGTTATCAGAATGGAATTATATCAGAACGGAAGAAAAATCTCATTTTTTTTCTAAAATTTTAGTTATCACGTTCTTCCACTCACATCTTCTATTTCTATGTGTTCGATATGCTCGCTTTCATAATGGTTCATTACCTAAAAAAAGTACAACACAGAATGTTTCTTAGTATTTGAAAAGTTTCTTTTTATTTTGTTTTTCTATACAGGCTATCATGAAGACAGGCACTTATCATGAAGTATTGAAAAAGTAACTGATGCAGAAAAAGATTTAAGTCAACTTACAAAATGGCCAGTAAGTAAAAAAAAATATTTGAAGTAGATAGAAAAAAGGTTAAATGAAAGTTTCTCTATTTATGACATTAAAAATGTGTATTTACGTTTAAAAATATTTTTCTGCCACTGTAGTACTTTATTTGATATTTATGACTACTAGGGAGTCTATAATCCAAAATAGAGACTTTTGTGTTTTCTTCATTTAAGTAAGGTTCCGAGTCTAAAAAAGTGTTTTTTGTGGACGCATTATCTATTTATGATGACATTGCAGATTGTAACTTGGTTGATTTTAAAAATTATGTACAACACTCGCTCTAAAATTGTCCTTAAAAAACATATTATCGAAAAACAAATTACCCCAAAATCAACCTCTATTCTATAATCCAATTTACAACTCTTCTTAACTTCTCTTTCAGCTGATTATGATGCATATTTTTTGCTAAATTCTCATTCTTTAAACTAATTGTTACTTCTAAGTAATATTTATCTTGAGTATTTTTATGTTAGTCTTGTGTTAATTTTGGTGTTCCATGTACACTTTTCAGAAAATCACCATTTATTTGTAAACGCGCTCATATAATCAAATGATATCGAATATTTTTATATATAAAAATTGTACAAAATGTTTTCAAAAGATCTGGATATTTTTTAATGTTCAAATTCTTAAATCCTGTCGGATCTTTTCTGTTTTTTGAACTTTTATAAGGTTTTAAATGAGGAAATCGATTTGAACATTTGTTAAGTTTTCAAAGCTATATGTGTTCGAAATTTTCTAGAAGTAATATTTTTTCTGTTATTTTACTAATAATATACTTTGACTTTTTTGTACCTTTTAATTTTTAAAATATATTGGCAAATTTAAATTTATACAATTATATAACAATTAAATATAATTAATGCATTTTTAAATTCTATTTTAAATCTCTATGGATACAATATTCTGGGTTATATAATTTGTTTACACATACGCAAACAAGACTTGGTCCTAAGCAACTTATTTTAAAATTTAAATGTACATTTATATAGCAATTAAACAGACTTATATAAGTTTTTAAAAATTCTAATTTAATATGCAACATTCCTGACTATCTCTATAACATGCGTTATATGTACTGTTATTTTTTTTTTAAATTTAACTAAATAATTAAAACTTCCCTAAATAAAATACAAGGCCCTAAAAGAAACATCCAAAATACTTTAAAAACACCATGAAAAACCCCTAAACCCTGAAAAACCCTTAAAAAACCTAAGTGGGTTGGGGTTTTCGTGAATAAACCTTGTTTTTTTACAACCCTGTCTGTAATGTATTTAAAAAAAAAACCCTTAAAAAATCCAAGTGGGTTGGGGTTTTCATGAAAAAACCTTGTTTTTTTACAACCCTGTCGGTAATGCGTGTATTTAAAGAAAAAAACTTTAAAAAACCAAGTGGGTTTGGGGTTTTCATAAAAAAAACCTTGTTTATATTACAACCCTGTCGGTAAAGTGTGTATTTAAAAAAAAAACCCTTAAAAAAAAGTGGGTTGGGGTTTTCATGAAAAAACCTTGTTTATATTACAACCCTGTCGGTAATGTGTGTATTTTTTTAGATAAAATAATGTACAAATCTCTTTTAGAACCTAAAGACAAGCGCAGAAATCGCAAGGCGTGCCAATGTTGCAAAAGATGGTACAGGGAAGTGAAGAAGCTCAGACAACTGGCCCAGGACAGAAACGACACGCAGCTGAACATCATAGCCAGAAACCTCATGGATGAGATCGATGCCTGCCCACACAGGTAAGGTTTTGTTTTGTATGAAGAAAGATATGTACAAAATTCAAATTTTGCATTAAAAAAAATATGGAAAGCTACGCTTTTTATTTTTGAACCATCAATTTTACTAATTATATTTTTTTCGAACTGTAAATTAAATTGTGGCGACTAAAAGATTTTTATTAAAGAAATTGCATTATTATTTTACGAATTTCAAATAAATTTAGCAAACGATAATAAGTAATTTTTAATTTGCGAAAGAATAATTATGAAATAGTTAATTTTGGCTTTTAAATTTTCAATTAGATATTTTCTTTGTGAAATGTATAAATTGTGCGTTTCTAGTTAGCATACCGGGTGGTTATAAAATAACGCTCCCTATTCGGAGTGGTCTGTAGCTTGAATGAATAGTCCAAATGCAACAAACTTTGAGTCACTTACTAATCAAGAAGGGGGGAAATGAATGGAATCATAAAAAACAAACTCGTCACTTGACCAGGGTTCTAAATTACGAGGCGTAATTGGCTGTGTTGGCCATAATTGGCTACGCCTCGTAATTTACAACCTTGGTCAAGGGACGAGTTTCTTTTTTATGATTCCATTCTTTTTCGAAAAAAAGAAACTCGTCTCTTGACCAAGGTTCTAAATTACGAGGCGTAACTAGCTGTGTTGGCCGTAATTGGCCATCATTGACGACGCCTCGTAATTTAGAACCCTGGTCAAGAGACGAGTTTTTTTATCTATTAAAATATTACTTTTTAAGATTCCATTATTTTCCCCCTTCTTGATTAGTATGTGCCTCTATTTTTGTTGCATTCGGATCATTCATTCAAGCTACAGACCCCTCGGAGTAGAGAGCGTTATTTTATAACCACCCTGTATCTGACGTATCCTGACTTAAACCCCTTAACAACTTATAAGGGGGAGGCAAATAAAAGTGGCCCCAACGTGGAGATAAGAAAACGACAGAAAAGCTGCCAATTCAAAAACCAATACAAAAACAGGTTTGCTGACTGAAGCCATTGATCGCTTCAATACTAAGCCCAAGCAAACGCTTGGCGACATATTTATTTGCCGGCAACTACGATATTATTTGAGAAGCTAGTTGAAATGAATATAAGCAAGGTTTGTAGAGCTGAAAAAAAAAGTTCTACTAGAGTGATTATGATTTATTTATCCTAGAGAATCGCACCTATTTGTTTTTGTTAATACAAAAGATTCTAAATGATTGCAAAACTCAAAATTTGCATTATGGGATGTCTTCATACAATACGAACTAAGATCTGAACTCACCACTAGTCTATGAGTGGCTCTAATGTGAAGCTAATCCGATCCAACCAATGCAAAAACAGGTTTCCGGCGGATTCAAAGGTTATTCTCGCCAATCATTTCAAAGTATTCCTATCTCTAGACCGGGGCCGTTTTTATTTGCACCACCTTGTATACATATTCTGACCTAATACCCTCAAGTACTGACGGAAAAAAATTAAATCCTGCATTTTTATAGCTAGCATTCAAATTAAACTGCTTTTACAACAATTAACATTCAATAAACATACACGAAAAATAATAGATTGAAACTTAGTTTTTGTAATTAAAAAATTGTAATTTTTTTTTCAAAATGCTACTCCTCCTACAATTTAAATAATTTTTTGATGGATTTTGGACGTCCTATAATTTTTTGAAAAATGTTCCTACAACATTTGTTGATAAAAGTTGGTATGAATATTGAAACAAGAACATTTATGAAATTTTATATATAAAAATAGCAAAAAAGTACGAATTGTTGTAAATTAAAAACAAAAACTATTTACACTAGACCTTATCCCATAGCAACTTTTGTTAATTGTATTTGTCTCAACACAAAAAAAAATTGGAGCTCTATATTAATTTGCCTAAACTAATAAGGGTTTTAACACAAGCAGAAAAAATTAAATAAAGTTTCTAAAACCATTTTAACAAACTATATCATTTTCAATAAACCTCCACCATTATAAAGTATCCATTCTTTTTTTGAAATATCCTTAGCTCACAGTTTTCGATCCTGTTTCATTATTTTCTGGGCAGCCCTAGATTTTTGGTACAGCAACCCCTTTTCCCCTCAAAATATTATAAATCCTGATTTAAACTCTTTAAAAACTTTTCTCTCTACATTATATTTTAGAACTTAATAATTTCAACTACCTTTTTCACATATTTTTAACTATCACTTATTAATATCACTTATTATATATCTTTAATATCACTCATTAATATCTTTATAAACCATCCCAACAAATTCTATATATATAACATACTATGAGCAACAAACGATAACATACTATTCTACATATTGAAATTTCAAATTTATTTGTGACTTTTTGCATCATTTGACGAAATAAATAAAATTTATCAGTAATAACGTAATTCTTTTTCTTTAAGAAGGAGTTTTGGATAACATATTTTCGTATATTGTTTGCGTTATAATAAAGGAGTCATTTAAAAATTGTCAACGAAATTGTCAACGAATTGTCAACAAAAATTCGACGAAAAATACTTGCTATGATATATTATTATTTTAGAATAGCTATTACATTATAGTACTGCAAGATTATTATTTTACAAAAACTATTGCACTTTAACACAATGCTGTATTAGAATGCTATTTTAGAATAACTATTACATTATAGTACTTCTAGATTATTATTTTACAAGTGTGTTTGTTAGTCTTAAATTCAAAATATAATTTAGTTTTAAAAGAGAAATCTCACAGCGACTACCAAAAACGTTTAACATTATGATCATAAGTCCTTTCCTGTATATTTGTGTTTAATAGTTACTTAGCGACACGGCCTTAAATTCTAAACATACACATTATTTTGCGCCATAAATGCAACAAAATATTGCCGTATCACTTATCTGTAGTTAACATATTATTTTATCGCTGTTTTTATTTCAAAATGCTTTTAAAATGAGCTATACTAAAAGAACTTTTTTTAAAATTTTGAAAAAAATGCTGAAAATATTTTTTTTTAGAACTCTAATATCGTTTTGACTTCGACTTTATTTTTTATCGAAATAAATTACTGATACCTGTAATCAAAGGCTGATAACTAATATTTGGATCTCCTTCTATCGGACCAGGTCAATTTCGGAACTAATTAACGTGTTAATTGTTTCTAGGGAGGTTTTAAAAAATTTGAAGGATAAAAGTAATGGCATGTAACATAATTTATGAGCATTAAATAATTTTAAGAAGGTATTTGTACCGTGTACAGGTGGTTATAAAATAACGCTCCCTATTCGGAGTGGTCTGTAGCTTCAATGAATAATCCAAATGCAACGAACTTTGAGACACTTACTAATCAAGACAGTGGGAAAAAGAATGGAATAATAAAAAATATACTCGTCTTTTGACCAAGGTTCTAAATTACGAGGCGTAATTGGATGTGTTGGCCGTAATTGGCCATAATTGGGTACGCCTCATATTTAGAGTCCTGGTCAAGAGATGAGTCTCTGTTCTATGATTCCATTCTTTTTCGACAAAAAGAAACTCGTCTCTTGACCTGTGTTCTAAATTACGAGGCGTAATTAGCTGCGTTGGCTGAAATTGGCCATAATTGACTACGCCTCGTATTAGAACCCTCGTAAAGAGACGAGTTTTTTTTTTATGATGATTCTTTTTTATGATTCTTTTTTATGATTCTAAGATTTTTATGATTCCATTCTTTTTCCCCCTTCTTGATTAGTAAGTGTCTCAAAGTTTTTTGCATTTGGATTATTCAATCAAGCTACAGACCACTCCGAATAGCGAGCGTTATTTTATAACCATCCTGTACTTTGGCTAGCCGAGGTCGAGGTTTAAAAAAGTGACAGGCGAACTATATCATTATTTTAAATTTCATTTTTAGAAGTGGAGCATCACATGCTGCTGGGGCATCAGCAGCAACAGCTGCATCATCACCTGGCTCGTCTGACTCCTCCTCAGACTCATCGGACTCCGGTTCCGATAGAAGCGAGTATCAACTCGTGGTGGAGAACATCCATCGAAAGCCCATTCAAGGTGAATAGAGTCACTTTGCCGCGGCCTACTTAGTAGGGTGGGCCGAAAAAAACTTTTTTATTTTATTTCGAATTGCTATAGTGCGGAAAAGTTGCCATTGGTAAAGACATGAAAAATGCACTAATTATTATTTTTTTATTACCATATCTTCCGTTCGCGCAATGTCATCAAATTTTGCAAAAAAAAATAATTTAAAAACCGAATTTTTTTTTTATTTTTTAAAACACGGTACATGTTTTTAATTACGCTCCTATATCCTGAATTAACTACTAAAAGTATATAAAATCCATATATTATAGCACTTATTAATAATAAATGCTATAATATATAGTATAATAATTTATTATGCAATTGTGTCGCATCTTCCGGCCACTCAACGTAGTATAAAATTAGGAAAATTCGTATTTTTCGCTCAATTTCAGAGTTTTAACTCTTTGTAAATTTTAATCGTACCACATTATATATTAAAGCAATTAAAAAAATATATCGTGTTTTAAAAAAAATATGAAAAATTACGGTTTTTGACAACTTTTGCCATTTTTGATGGCATTGCGCGAACGGAAGATATAGTAATAAAAAAAATAATAATTAGTGCATTTTTCATGTCTATACCAATGGCTACTTTTCAGCACTATAGCGATCCGGAATAAAATAAAAAGTTTTTTTCGGCCCTCCCTACTACTTAGTTAAACCCATTTCACACCTTGTCACAACTACACTGCTCACAACAATTAGGGGAGCGCATGGTTGAAACTCTTTCACCCCCAATGATTAAATATCGTGTCATCAACTTCCGATTTTTTTCCTCCCTAAGTTGAGTTCGCACTTATTTATCATTAGAGGGAAGAATAATGACTTTTGAAGAATTAAATAATGTTTGTTTTACAAGGATGAAAATATGAAAAACATGGTAAAATAAAATTCATTCCCAAAAAATTTTAGGAAATAAATTGACCTTAAATTCTTCACTCTTGCATTCTTAGATGTTTAAAATTTATTTTACCTCCTTTTTTTACAAAAAAAGTTTTGGAAAAATTATTTTTATAATTTTTTCAAAATTTATGATAATATTTCCCCCCTTAAATTTTAGTTTAAAAATTAATATTTTGTTTCCTGTTTTTTTACCGTTTCATTACGGATGCAATATGAATATATTTCACAGATCTTAGATTTTATAATAAAAATAAGAAGTTGAAAATGAAAGAATAAGCAAAAGTACTAAAAGTGCTCCCCTAATTGTTTTGCGCAGTGTACTTGCAACTCCCATAGGGCACCGTGCATTTAAAAGTTGCACTCAAGTTGTGAGATTTGTTCATGCGAGCACGAAAAAGTCTCAAGTTGCATGTAAGTTTAGCCAATCAGAATTCAGTATTTAGTTTGGCTGCGTTGTGGCGAACCAGACTTCGCCAACTGGTTGTTTATTTACTTTTTAAGACGCCAACTTCACTTGCTTGCACGGCAAAAATGGAAATTGATCTTATTAAGGAAGTTCGGAAACATAAATTTCTGTATGATGCAAGCGATGCCTATGGTTTGATTCAAGTTTGTTTATAAAAAGATAAAACTTGATAAATTATGAGATAAATAATTTTTTGTGGAAACCCGAAAAACCAGGTTATCACAAGTTGCGAGTTGCAATTGCAAGTAGTTGTGCAGGTGTAAAATGGGCTTTACACGGCGTAATTGGCTGTACCAAAGCTTCTCGTGATTAGCCTACATGGCCTAAATGCCGACAAGGCCAAATAATTCCAGGCATGGTCGAAACACAACATCGTCAGTTAAGTCCCCACATGTGCTATCTGATTGTTGTGAAAGGATCACATTTACTGTACGGTAATCCTTGGCGCGATTTTTTTTTTCGGATTTGGCAATAAATAATTTTTTGTTTCAACCGTCTGACTTCGACTGATGATTCGAATTCTTTGACTTCGCAACGATGACGTTTTCCGAGCAGCCGATGTAAAATGAACAAACACGTTTTTCGGCTCTTCCTCGTGCAGCTCTAATGCGACGAAATTCTAACCTATCGTATCTCATTTCGGTTGGGTTTTTGGCCGACTTTTGGCGCGATTTTGGAAAGTTCGCTAAGGGTTAACGTTCAGTAAATTTCAAACGTTTTCCAAAGTTAGATAGCACATGTGGGAACCTATGTGACGACTTATTGTTAAGTTTATTTTTCCCATTTTTTTCGAATTTAGAATGTTTATTTTAAATAATATAATTATTTTTTATTGCTAAAACAAATGGTAGTGTACTGATAATTTGAATTCAGCACGTAAAACACCTTTAAATTACTACATTTACCCTTATAAGAAAAATTCTGTCCATAGAGACCAGGCTAAAGTTAAGTACGAAAAGAACTTTTTGAAAAAAAATAATAAAAAAAAATTAAGAGCTGTAATATCGTATTGACCCTCGTTCAACTTCATTTTTTATAGAAATAAATGACTGATACCGGTAATCAAATTCTCAAAACTGATATTTGGATCCTCTTCTATCGGACCAGGTCCATTTGGGAACTTGTTGATTGTTTGTTTGGATTTTTTAAAAATCGTCCCTAAACGGGGACGCCAGGTTAAAAGAGGTTTAAAAAAAAGCTCTACTGAAACTGGTATTCCCGTTCAGCAAGTTTTTTTTTTTTTTTTTAAAGTTTACGTCTAGTTACAACCTAGTATTTCCTAGCCCCGTTCTGTTTCTGCTGTCGTTAATTGAGTAATCGTTTTCTTTCAGCTTCCACACAACGTTTGTGACGTAAAAAGCAATAATTCGGGCTAGGTTACATCCCAAATTTCATCAAATAATTTAAATTAGAAATTTACAATAGACTTAAAGTCGCAGTGCTTGGCGATCTTGCCCCCCACCAAGAAAGTCATAAGTCATAAATTAGAAATTTATTTAAAATTTAAATAACTAAAAAATTAATCTACATTAAAATAACATGCAAACTTTTTCATTCAATATTTTCACTGCTGCCATTTCGTCAGACGTACGAGAACTTTATTTAAAATAAAAAAAAAACTTTGAAAGAATATTTATTTATGCAATATAATTCGGCTTGGATTGTTGTAATGTTACAAAGGAGTTCTTTTGATGCTTCATTATATATGTATGAAGAAAGATATATACAAAATCCTAATTTTGCATAAAAAAATATGCAAAGTTACGCTTTTTATTTTTGAACCATCAATTTTACTAATTATATTTTTTTAACTGTAAATTAAATTGCGGCGACTAAAAGATATTTATTTAAAAAAAATTGCATCATTATTCTACAAATTTCAAATAAATTTAGCAAACGATAATAAGTTTTTAATTTGCTAAAGAATATTAATGGAAATAGTTAATTTTGCTTTTAAAATTTTGAATTAGATATTTTCTTTGTGAAATGTATAAATTGTGTGTTTCTAGTTAGCATACAGGGTGGTTATAAAATAACGCTCGCTATTGGGAGTGGTCTGTAGCTTCAATGAATAATCCAAATGCATCAAACATTGAGACACTTACTAATCAAAAAGGGGGGAAAAGAATGGAATCATAAAAAAGACAGAATTCTAAAAAATAATCATAAAAAAGAATAATCATAAGAAAAAAACTCGTCTCTTGACCAGAATCTAAATTACGAGGCGTCGTCAATTATGGCAATTACGGCCAACATAGCTAATTACCCCTCGTAATTTAGAACCCTGGTCAAGAGACGAGTTCCTTTTTTACGAAAACGAATGGAATCATAAAACAGAAACTCGTCTCTTGACCAAGGTTCTAATTACGAGGCGCAGCCAATTATGGCTAATTACGGAGAACACATCCAATTACGCCTCGTAAATTAGAACCCTGGTCAAGAGACGAGTTTGTTTTTTATAATTCCATTCTTTTCCCCCCTTCTTGATTAGTAAGTGTCTCAAAGTTTGTTGCATTTGGATTATTCATTCAAGCTACGGACCACTCCGAATAGGGAGCGTTATTTTATAACCACCCTGTAAATACAGTTTGAGCTGGCTAATCCGAAGTACAGGGTGAGGCAAACAATAGTGGCCCCGTCTAGAGATAAGAATAAGACAGAAATGTTGCCAAGTCAAAAACCAATACAAAAACAGGTTTGCTAACTGAAGCTTTCGATCGCTTCAATATTAAGCCCAAACAAACGCTTGGCGACTTATTTGCTGGCAACTACGCTAGGGTTAGAAAAGCTGTCTGAAATGAATTATAAACAAGGTTTGTAGGGCTGATCAAAAAAGTTCCCACTTGTGATTATTTCGGTTGTTATTTATCCTAGAGAATCGGACCACTCCGAATAGGGAGCGTTATTTTATAACCACCCTGTATATATTGTGTGGAAGAGGTTTAAGTGACAGATTCCGTAACAAACCGTCCTGTTATATTTTCAGATCCAGACACTTTCGACTGGATCGGGGCGGCCCGGACTTATGGTCCGGGCGAAAAACTCAATGAGTTTGAAGACCTCAGGGAGGAGGGGATCAAACTGAGGGCACAGTTTGAATACAACCTGAGGAGTGAGTGGATTTCAATATTTTGGTTTTGCTTTTTAACCCTTTCAGTCCCAGTGATGCCATTTGGCATCATCACTTTCAATATTTTTTTCAAAATGTTTATGTCCCGTTATGACATCCTTACACATCATTCGATTCTTCACACTTTGTTCTATCATACAATATTTTACATTAATCTCAATAGAAGTCAGAACTACTATTTTTTTATTTAGAAAATAGTCAACAAGCGTTTCTCCTGATTTTTGACAAGTTCACTTCAGTTCCACATATTTAAAACACAATTTAAACTATTTCGGTTAAAATAATTACTAAATTTTTTTTAATAATATGGTCAGATACCTTAAAATATATAACTCGAAGTGATTTTGGGTAATATTTATTTTTTTTATTTTGTTGTTTTCCACATTAAAAAAAATTTCAAAAACCATATAAAAAATTTTAATGATTTTATTTCTTATGGAATTCGTATATTTGACCTAAAATAGGCTTATTTTGTGAATATCAAATGTTTCTGTAGTGTAGTAAATTTTTTGGGACTTAAAGGGTTAATTAAAAAATTAATTTTTATATAGCAATAATTTTTATTGCCCACGAACATACGTACAAGAATTGGACGGAAAATAAACAAATAAAAAAGTTGTACACTCCGTGCCAACCTAACTTGGGTAAAAAAACAAATACTAGTAAAAAGGCTTGGCTTGCCTGCCCTTGCAGTCAAAAATATCCGACGAATAACACCCCGTTTAGAGGGAGTGCACGTTAAATATCACGTATAAAATCGCCCAGCATGTGAAATATCCCAGGTTCGGGTCCAAGCATCACCAAAATAACTGCCGACCTATAAACGGCCCGTGCAGCCAAAAATGTCCAACGAATAATACCCCGTGTAGAGGGATTGCACGTTAAATACCCTTCAAAGTCCTAATGCTGCTTACCATGTCGCCCTTAACGGTTGCGTTGGGCATTTTTTTAGTGCCCTTAACGGTCGTCTTGACTAAACAAACAGACACTTTATTAATTTAGAACAAACATTACAAGAAAAGAAAAATTCGTCACAAGGAAGTAAACAAGAACCCCGTATGTGTGACCAAAATAATCAATTATAATAAATAAGTGACAATGTGGTTTATTTTTTTTTTTTTTTCAAAACAAATGTCTAAAAATTCTGGACAGCGGAGGAATTATATAAACAAAAAACATTCCGCTTCTATGAATTAAAAAAATACATCGATATCGTCTATTGACAATATAAATTTAAATGTGTTTTTTTTTTGTGGTTCTAAAATATGACGCCCGTCGTCAATAGCCCTCGTGTAGCTCTAGTGCGACGATTATTCAAACCTAACCTAATTAATCGTTCAACCTATACAGGGTTCCCACGGGTCCTTGAAAGTCCTTAAGAAGTCCTTGATTTTTATTTTCAATTTCAAGGACCCTTTATTACTCCTTGATTTTTACCAAATATTGATGAAAAGTCCTTGATTTTGGATTTTTGATAACAAGTATCTCTAGTACTCCTTAATTTTGACAAACAATCGTTGAAAAGTCCTTGATTTTCTTAGTTTGCATCCTCCAAATTTCGAGAAGTACATTCATTTCTTGAAACATTACTAAAGTCCGCTCTAAATGACGGGCATAGCACTTCAGCATTCGGTACAAAATGTTGCTTAGATATAAACACTTATATTTTGCCAAATACTTCTGTGTGTTTCTTTTGATATAGTTCCCATAACACCTGGCGTCGACGGTATTTCGAACGCAATTTACACTGCTCAAAACAATTAGGGGAGCACATATTTTGAACCCTTTCGCTCCCAATGATTACATTGGGAATCATCAGCTTGTGATTTTTTTCTGACTAAGTTAAATTCGACACTTATGTATCGTTAGATACATCGTTAGATGGAAGAATAACGTATTTTGAAGAATTTAATATTTTTTTTATATTAATGAAAATATGAAAAAGATGGTAAAATAAATTTCACTTTAAAACAGAGTTTTAGAAAATAAATTGACCCTTAACTTTTCATGCTTGCATTTTTTAGATGTTTAAAAATATATTTCAACTATTTTTAACAAAAAAGTTTTGAAAAAATTATTGTTATAATTTATTAAAAAGTTATTATTCCATTTCCCCCCTTTAAATTTAAGTATTAAAAACTTAAGTTTTTTTCTCCTGCTTTTTACTATTTCATTTCGAATGCATAGTGAACCTATTTAACAAATTCTAGATTTATAGGATAAAAATTAAAAAGTTAGGAGTGAAGTTAAAGTTGGAATTAAAAAGTGCTCCCCTAATTGTTTTGAGCAGTGTATATTTGACTTTTGGTCGATTTAGTAGGTATAGTAATCCACGGTTCTTGAAAAATTTTATGGGAGTCCTTGAAGAGTCCTTAAAAACTCCTTGATTTTTATTTTGAAATAAGAGTGGGAACCTTGAAAATTTATTTATTTCTTATTTTTTTAGAGAGGGAAGAACAAGCCCTGATCACTCTTCAGCAGGTTCAAGCTGCTGTGGGACTGGCGATGGCCTCCACCCAAACCTACCTTGGCAAGTATTTATTTTTTACTTTCAGTAGAACCCCGATTATCCGAGTTAACGTGGACTGAGACTAACTCGGATTACCGAAAAACTCTGTTAAAGCGAAAAATTTAAACAAAACAATTCTGTATGTCTAAGTGTATAATTTAACAAGTACAAATGTTATAAAAACTACGTGCAATTCATATGAAGGACATTGAAATAGTTCCTTCACTTAAAAAAAGTCTTTAATTGTTTTTTGTTTTATGTTATTCTGGCGTTGGCAGCAATGTAAGAAAAGTAAGCATTATTGTTGGATTTCTTTTCCTGAAGGTTTGTGAGAACATGTTCTGTTCAGAATTTTTTTCGGTAGTCGTCGGAAAAATCCTAGAAATATTTCAAAGCTCGGTTAAAGCGGAAAATCGGGGCTCGGATAATCGGGACTGTACTGTACTTGAATATTTTTTTCTCCTCCAATTTGGCTGCAATTTTTGGCGGTCAAGCCTTGGCAGACTCGGCATATTCCCCAGAACCAGATTTTTAAAAAAAATGTCCCCAAATGGGAACGCAAGGTCGCAAGAGAATACACTTTGAGACATTGTGATTACGAATATCCTCCCCTGCATGTTGTCTTTTCTGCTTGGAGGGTATCACAAAGGCAAAACACCTTCTACAGAACCCCAGACAGCGTTGCCAGAAGTAGTATTTTTGATACTACGGTAGTATTTTTTTGCCCAAAAATCGGTGATGTAGTATTTGTGTGGTATTTCACATATAAGTAGTATTTTGGTGGTATTTTTTGTAAAATTAAAAAAAAAGACTCAAAACAATTCAAATTGAAAAAAATATATATTACCAGAAGTAGTATTTTTGATACGACGGTTGTATTTTTTGCCCAAAAATCGGTGATGTAGTATTTTTGTGGTATTTCACGTACAAGTAGTATTTTGGTGGTATTTTTTGTAAAATTTAAAAAAAAAAGACTCAAAACAATTCAAATTGAAAAAAATATATTTTTACATTTTACATATGTATTACATTCAGGAATACATATCATATCGGTTGCTTTGGGGGCCTATTCAGGTGTTGGCTCGTCACTTGACTGTGGTTCTAAAATACGAAGGCCTTCGAAAATAGCCTTCATGCAGCTCTAGTGCGACGATAATTCAAACCAAACCAAGGACACATATCAGAATTAAATGCATTTAACTTTTTAGTATCTGGTGAAACATTAACACAGTTTCCTTCTAACCCTTCTTTTGCCATGGCGCCCTCATCTGAGACTCTTCGTAGTTAGGTTAGGTTTGAATTATCGTCGCACTAGAGCTACATGAGGGCTATAAACTCATCGTAGTATTTTGTAGTATTTTTTCAGAGGAAAGGTAGTATTTATTAAGTTCAAAAAATCTGGTAACGCTGACCTCAGATAGCATTCCGCGAAATAACTAATTAATTTCACATATTCTCTGTTGGTATATCAGTAAAAAGACTGTCATTTGGCGTATCAGAAAAAAAATACTGTATAATTTATAGAAAAAGAATATTTTTTCCAACAATTTGTAATTTTAACGCAAAGGCTGTTTTTTTTCACGCTAGGTCACAAAAGGTTATAAATGAATACAGAACCTATTAAAAATATAAGTGGCCTGTAATTTTGAATTAAACTATAAATGACGTATTTTTTTTTTTTACTTCATAGACGCGGAAGCAGGGCCGAGCAGTGCTCCACAGGCACTGGAAACCACTGCCAGCCAAACCAGCCCCGGTAAGTCTGCAATAAAGTCCTTAGATATTATATCTTCAGTAGTTGGCTGGTTGGTAGACATATTTTGTCACTTAAGATCCCACATGTGCTATCTAATTGATGTGAAAGGATCAGATTCACGGTACGGTAACCATTGGCTTGAATTTTTCGGATTTGGCGATAAATATTTTTTTGTGGCAACCTTCTGACTTCGACTGATGATTCGAATTTCTTTGACTACTCAATGATGACGTTTTCCAAACGTATCCCTATTTAATTATCATGTATCAAAATGTAAAAAGTTTTACATAATTGATATTTTACTTATATTGCAGTTAATACTTCGGTAAAATACTAATATAATATTGTGTAATAATTTATGAAGTATAAGTTGCCTGCATTTTCACATTCATAAATGATGTTTTTTAAAAGTTATAAGCCAAAAACTACAAGTGGGGTCATATATCCCTGGTTCCCCCTACAATCAATTACTCAATGGATTGTTGGACTGTGAGATTATGTAGTTGCATTTTCTATCGTTTTCAAAGTGCGCCACAAAATAAGAAAGGGTAGGGATGGCGGTTTTTCAGAAAAAAAAACGTTGTATCAAAAACCTTTTTTTCGATTTTGCTGAACCTTAAGACCGGCCTTATGAAAAACCGGTTTTTGGTCAAAAACGAGGGGGAAAAACCGGTTTCGGTTTTCCATCCCTAAAGTGTTTCAAATAAGGGTGGCGGGAAGTATAGTAGAATTGTAAGTGTTCTATAGTTTTGAAATAGACTGTAAATGACGCACTTTTTTTTACTTCGCAGAAGCCGGCCCCAGTACCGCCCCTCAGGCGATGGATGCTTCCGCAGCCACCCCAAGTAAGTCTGCAACAAAGTCAATATAAATTATAACGTCACTTAAATTCCCACCTGTGCTGTCTCATTGTAGTGCAAGGATCAGATTTACTGTACGGTACACTCTTAAAACAAAAGAGTGAAATCCACTCCCACAGGAGAAGTGCATTTTCGACACAGGAAAGGAGTGAAAATTAACTCCTAAATCGCTCGTAATCGCCCTAAATCGCTTCTAGTCGCCTTAAAATCGCTCATTTGTTGTTAGGATTGTTGGAGGTTTAACAAAAAAAAAAGGTACAAAAGGTAAAAGAGTGAAATCCACTCCTATAGGGAAGTGCATTTTCGACACCGAATGTAGTGAAAATTAACTCAGACTGAGCTAAAATCGCTCGTTTGTTTTAAAAGTGTAACCCTTTGGCACGATTATTTTCATATTTGGCGATAAATAGTTTTTTGGTGGCAAATGTCTGACTTCGGCTGATGATTCGAATTCTTTGGATTTCGCAATGATGACGTGTTCCAGCAAACCTATCTGACCGTTATTTGCTCATTTCGGTTGGGTTTTCGGCCGACTGTTGGCGTGATTTTGGGGAGTTCACCGAGGGTTGCCGTTCAGCAAATTTCTACCGTTGTGCAAACTGAGATAGCACATGTGGGAACTTAAGTGGCGATATCTTTTTTAAACGGGTGGAACCGTGACAAACTGTTTCCACCATTCTTCTGGTTAAAGAAAAGGTGAATCCCCATTATCTCAGACTGCTATAACCTTTTAAGACCCGAGCAAAATCCTACACGTATATAGTTGTATAATCTAAACATACTTTTCTTACACATATATATGCTAAAAAGTATGCTTTGCAAAGAAATTAAAAAATATATATGTTCAATAGTTACTGAGAGGCACGCCTTAAACTCACAATAAAAATACAAATTTTTGAGCTATAAATGCAACAAAAAAAGACCGTATCATTTATTTGTTGTTAACATATTATTTTATCATTGCTTTTATTTCAAAATGCCTTTAAAATTAACTACTTAGGACTTTTTAAGAAGTTTTGAAAAAATTTAAATAATTTTTTCAAGAACTCTAATATCGTATTGACCCTCGTTCAATTTCATTTTTTGTAGGAATAAATAACTGATGCATGTAATCAAAGGCTGAAAACTAATATGTGAATCTTCTTCTATCGGACCAGGTCAATTTCGGAACTAATTAACGTGTTAATTGTTTGTGGGGAGGTCTTAAAAAATGTCCCCAATGGGGACGCCAGGTCGCAAGAGGTTATAGCACACCATCAGACATTTTTCCCCTGTAAAAACAAACAGTTTTTTACAGTGTATTTCAATTAAAACCATTTTAACACTTTAAAGACCGAAGTCGACTAATCCATAGAGTAAGAATCTTCTGGACCAGCAATTAATCCAATGCCTAGCGCTCCAAAAGTGTCAAAAGGGACTAATACACTATTAAAGATTGATTTATTGATTGACAAAATTGTACTTTCCCATTGTAGCTTTACTGTTTCATCGGAATGTACTGTAATATTACGTCAGTTTATGACTGATAATTGTAATTTTCGATTTTACGACTATCTAAACACAACGCTAATTATTTATTTGCGTATAGATCTTGCAAAACAAATCACTTTCTTCGCTTGACCAGGGTTCTAAATTACAAGGCATAATGGGTTCTGTTAAAGCTCCTAAAGATAATTAGAAATAGGCAGCCAGAAACCATTACATTAGTTCCCTTAGACACAATGGGGGCGCTAGTTTCTAAGTCAATTTTAATATAGAAATTCTCCAATGAAAATCTAATGAGAGTTTCAAACTTGGAGTGTTCTTAGTCTATGGATTAGTCGATGCCTGTCTTTAACCCTTTCAGTCCCAGTGATGCCATTTGGCATCATCACTTTCAATATTTTTTTCAAAATGTTTATGTCCCGCTATGACATCCAAACACATATCATTCGATTCTTCACACTTTATTCTATCAGACAAAATTTTACTTTGATCTCAATAGAAGTCAGAACTACTATTTTTTTTTATTTAGAAAATAGTCAACAAGCGTTTCTCTTGATTTTTGATAAGTTCACTTCAGTTCCACATATTTAAAACACAATTTAAACTATTTCGGTTAAAATAATTACTAAATTTTTTTTAATAATATGGTCATATACCTTAAAATATATAACTCGAAGTGTCTTTAGGTAATATATATTTTTTTATTTTGTTGTTTTCCACATTTAAAGAATTTTGGCATTGTTTCAAAAACCATATAAAAAATTTTAATGGATTTTTTTTTCTTATAGAATTCGTATATTTGATCTAAAATAAGCTTATTTTGTGAATATCAGATGTTTCTGTAGTGTAGTAAATTTTTGGGACTGAAAGGGTTAAAGTGTTAATAAAAAGCTATGTATTTTTCTCACAGCCACGACAGCCCCCAAAGCCCAGAAAAGGGCAGCCGATGACCAACCTGGGACGGCCCACAAACGAGCAAGGACAGAGGACGATAGTCCAGGTTCGTACAGTTCGTCATTTTATATCAATACTCACAGGGGAAGAATCCCTTCATTAAGGGGGTTCAGTATGTTGTATATCGGCAATGTTAAATTGGCCAATTGCAATGTACCTTTTCACAATAACTACTGATCAGATCATCTTAAAATTTTCTGTATGTGTTATACCAACTTTATATATTAATCTGAGGTTAAAACTTTTTTGTAAATAACTGTTAGTTTTTTTTTTAATAAAATAAGTTTTAAAGCACCCAAAAAATCATGAAATTTTTCACTTTTTTTGCTCCATAATTTTTTTTCACTTTAGTTTTATTCAAATTTATTACCCCAGATTAATCTATACTATGTATTACATCATAAAAAAAAGTTTACGTAAAACACAGCAGTTTTTGAGAAAAGGTACATCGAAGTTCAAAAAATCAAGTTCTGAGAAAAACGCGTTTAAAGTTTTTATTGTTAACCCATTTCCTTACGAAGCCATGACATTAAAATGGCTTTTAATGTCAAAAATATTTTTCCAATCGTCTTGATACTTTGTGACATTATTAATAAAGGTTGTAATAGTATTTTAAGCCAATAATTTTATTTTTTATTTTTTCACCGATTTTGGGGTACTGAACCCCCTTAAACGTGTCCGCCTCGTAAGCCAAAGATCGCGGGCTCGAGCACCGGCTGAGTCGTCGGATTTTCTGGATGGGAAAATTCTGGGCACGCATGTCATATGATTATGTGGCATGTAAAAGATCCCTGGAGTTCCCATTTGGCCTGGGTTCCCTCGGCAAAATTAAATCTCGGCATACTTTAACATCCACAGAGAGCTCAGATTCATTGTAATCTGCGCTTCAAAATTGGTAGCGAGAGTCGCCTAGATGGTGCCACAAAAAATGGCTCTCAGTTCTGGGTAATAAACCGAGTCTGCAAAGGCTTGATGTTATAGCCCCATTCGAGAGAAAAAATAGAATCCCTTCATCGACAATACATCTGACCGTATCGGCTCTCTTTGCATGGCGAGTCATCGCCTAAACTGGTGTAAGATAATCGGCTTTTCACTTGGTTCATCTCTCGCGGCAACCGTGATTCAAGCCAGGCCCGAGTCCCACGTTTGTACCGCGAGAGGTTATGTTTAAATTGTCATCGCACTAGAGCTACAAGAGGGTTACTGGCGACGGGCGTCGTATTTTAGAACCACAGTCAAGTGACGAGCCGACACCTGAGTGGCTCTGGCTATTACCAATACCATCTAGATTTGAAGGCCGAAAAACTAAGCTACACAACGTCACACTAGTAGACCAATTTCGATTTGTTGACCAATAACATCGTATCGTAAGATGAAGTCGCATCTGGATTCACCTTATCTTAAAAATTTATTCAAATACAAGATCTAGTCATGAATGATCATTGGTCAAAACCACTTAATCGGTCCACTAATATGACGTCAAGCATTTAGTTCGCCGGCCTTCTAATCTAGGTGGTATTGCTATTACTGACTAGAAAATTACATAAATGTGTGAGCTATGGTATAAGTTTGATTTTTGTCCAATAATTACCCCGGTGTCAACCTAATGCAAACGAAAACTAGAGTGTTAATTTCCTCTCTCTTTTTCAACAGAGGCCCCGGGATGCGCGAGAAGAGTGTCCCGAGTATTTTCTCGCCTCCTGGGTAAGTACATCCCTCTACTAACTACTATTCGATAGTTCTCATTCTTAAGTTTTAATTCTCCAGTTCCTCAGCTCAAATTATAATTCCCATTCTCTAATTCTTATTATCTAATTCTTTATTCTAATTTTCTGATTATCATTCTCTAATTCAAATTCACTAGTTCTCATACTCTGATTTTCATTATATTCTCATTCTTTAATTTTCATTCTCTAATTCTTTATTGCTCATTTTCTTATTATCATTCTCTAATTCAAATTCTCCCATTCTTATTCTCTAATTCTCATTCTATGATTTTCATTATATTCACATTCTTTAATTTTCATTCTCTAATTCTCATTTTTTAATTCTCATTCTCTAGTTCTCATTTTCCTACTAACTCTTACTTTCTAGTTCTAAGTTCTTTAATTCTCAGTCTCTCTCATTCTCTAGTTCTCATTCTACTACTAACTCTTATTTTCTAGTTCACATTCTCTAGTTCCTATTCTCAAATTCTAATTCCCATACTCCAATTCTCATTCTCTAATTCTCATTACATAATTATTCTCTAATCTCATTCTTTAATTTTATGCTCTAATTTTCATAATTTAATTCGCATTCTACTAACTCGCATTTCCTCATTCTAAGTAACTCTCATTTTCTAGTTCGCATCCCTCTACTCTAACTCTTATTTTTGAAGTTATGAAAATTGCTTATTAGCAAATTGTTTTAAATTCGTTAATCATGAAGTTCTTCATTTGAAGAGAAATTGAAATCTTTAAAATATTGTTATATTGTGTTCGGAAACTTTAGCACTCATCTATTGGAAGTTGCAGTGACGCATTAGAATTAAAAAAAAAACTATTTAGAGGGGGGAAAAAAGGTGATTTTATGTGGTATGCAATTAAAAGGATACCCTCCCCACCCCCTCATTAAATTCCTTGTCTAAGTCGATTGCAACGTTTTAAAATCTTTAATAATTAGGTTCCAAGGGAGATATGATTTTTAAATATATTTTCCCCGCGATCTATGACTATCGAAGATCGAACTATATTATCTTGGAGCATAAATGAAAAATCATGCAAGAGGGTTCTGACTTACTGTAAACCTTTTAATTAATTCCACTATTATTAAGATTTTAATTTTCTAATTCAATGGACGTTTGAACGATGTGGAGGGTTTAACAAAACAATGCTTGACACAACTGAGGCATTACAGTAGGCATGGCCGTTCTAAACCTTGTCTGTCTAGAATGCGCGCATCAAAAGTATTTTCCTCCCCCATTAAAGCATGTGGTTTTCTTCGAAATGGCGTGAGCGTGTTTTTTTCCCCACCCTACTTGGGTTTGAACTGTTCGGATTGTTAACTGACAACAGAACCTCAAACGCGTTAGGTTTAGAAAAGCGATGCTCCCCCCGTTTCCTAGGTTAGGTTTGAATTATCGTCGCACCAGAGCTACACGAGGGCTATTCGCGATGCGATGAGCGTCATATTTTTAGAACCACAGTCAAGTGACGAGCCAGCACCTGATTAGGCACCCAACGCAAACGTTAAGGGCGACATCGTAAGCAGCGTTAGGACTTTTGAAGGATATTTAATGTGCACTTCCTTACACGGGGTATTACAACCCCTGGCAATAAATATGGAATCACCTCAAAAGAAATTATGTTGTCGACAGTTAAAAGCATGTACAAATAACAAAGTAATATCAGATGAAACATAAACATGTTTTATTGAAAGTAGAACATGTGAACTACAGATTATAAACATAAACTAGTCAAATAACATAATCTTGTGCGTGATAGGGGCAGTTCACAGTAAGTATACAAAGAAATTAGTATGGACTCACTAACAATGAGGGAAAAAAAATATGGACTCAGCCCATATCCACCTTGTACTAATACTTCGTAACACCTCCACGTGCCTTGATAACTACCCTAATCCTTGCAGGCATAGATGTTACTAATGATTGACAATAGTCAGTGCTAATTTCTTTCCAAGATTTGCGAATGGCAGATATCAGATCTTCCTTACATTGTGGAGATTTCGCCTGGACGAGTTTCTTTGTTTCCGCAACTTATTTTCAATTGGATTCAAGTATGGGCTATTGGCAATCCAATCCATGGTAGAAATTTGCCTATCAGCAAGGAAATCCCTTACACATTTCGCCCTATGACAAAAGGCGTTATCGTCCTGGAACACGACATCTTCATCTCCATATGCATTTTCAATGGATGGGGTCAGAAAATGCTCTAAAATGTCAATACAAATATTCGAATTGACAGTTGTTTTAACGACAACCATTTCGTCTGGCCCTTTACTTGACATGCAACCCCAGATCAGAACGGCAGTTGGGAACTTTACTTGTTTCTTAATGCAGCCGTCTGAGTAAGCTTTGTTCCTCGTCTCCAGACGAATGCTCCTGCATCGTCTCTATGACCAACGCAAATCTGTGACTCGTCACTGAATACTACCTTTTCCCAAACATCTACAGTCCACTTTGCCTTATTTTTAGCCCATTGTAGACTTTTCTTCTTCTTGGCAGTTGTCAGGGCCGGCTTTCTTTTGGCCTTTCTGTAAGAGAATCCCATCCCCCGAAGTCGATTTCGTACTGTCCTGACGCAAACATCAACACCCGCTTCAGCCCATTTCATTTTCAACACTGTTGAAGTTTGTTTGCGGTTCTGAAGGCAAAGTGACTTTAATTTTCTCTCCCTTGGTTGTTTTCCTTGGGCGGCCTTTGCGTTTCTCTTTTAAATTGAACTTGGTTTGTTTAAACTTTATAAAAATATCTTTGCTACTGCAGATTGAGAGCAGCCTACTCGATTTGCCACAATTCTGGTAGACAGTCCTTCTTTGAGTAGCTTGACTATTCCTTGCCCGACCTCATCAGATAATTCTTTTGTTGGAGCTATGCTTGCACTGAAATAACTTCGTCAAATGATAACATGATATCGGTAACACGTCTTTTATGTTACGATTAATTTGCTTAATTTGCAAATATACCTGTTGCCGGATTTCAAGACAGAAACTGCATGGTGATTCCATACTTTCTTCTCGTGTCGTCACTGAGTCCTTACATATTTCTCCAGTTGGGTTAATAATAATTAACATTATTCATGCTATATCACATTAGTCAACTTGTTTGTGTTTTAAACTTGTGTCTTAAATCGTCTACTTTTAATTAAATATATTTTTGTTTGGTCTAGTTTAACTTTGAAATTTCTACGCACTGTTGAATAAAGATTGCTTTACTTTTTGAAAGGTGATTCCATATTTATTGCCAGGGGTTGTATTCGTCGGCCATTTTTCGCTGCACGGGCCGTATATAATGCGGCAGTTATTTTGGAGATGCCCGGACCCGAACCTGGGGCATTTCGATTGCTAGGCGGATTCAAGACCCCAGCCCTCCCCCGTTTCTTAGCAAACCAAGTGAAGGGATGGGAGAAGTAAGTCTTCGAGGCTCGCATTCTAGGTAGACAAGGTATAGTTTAGGCGAATCAGCTGCTTGGTGTTTTTTTTAGTGGGGTTTGGTACAACGGTTGACGTAACTGTGACGTCCTTGTAGGCGTGGCCGATCCAGTTGTCCAAAAACCTTATTTTAAATATGTATTGAAAATAATTGAAGCTGTTCTTTATTCCGTCAACAGGGTGGATCCCAGTAGCAAGGACAACAGCCCGAGGTAAGTGCCATTCTCAAATTTTCCTACGATTTGTATTAATTTTGTAAATACTGCTTTTTTGTATTTATTTTGCAAATACTGTTTTTTTTTATTTTGCTTTCTGCAAAATTTAACCGGTTTGTATTGAATAATTTTTCAAACTTTTTTTAATATGATAAATATAGCTGACTTACAGGTCTCAATATAACCCCACTTTCTGAAATTGGTTCTACAATTTTTTAATATTTAATAAAATCTTCACTTAAGATCCCACATGCGCTATCTAACTATGCAAAACGGTAGTAATTTATTGAACGGTAACCCTTGGCGAACTTTCCAAAATCACGCCAAAAGTCGGCCGAAAACTTAACCGAAATGATAGGATAGGTTAAGATAGGTTTTAATTATCGTCGCATTAGAGCTACACGAGGGAGAGCCGAAAAACGTGTTTGTTCATTTAACACCGGCTGTTCGGAAAACGTCATCGTTACGAAGTCAAAGAACTCGAATCATCAGTCGAAGTCAGACGGTTGCCACGAAAAATTATTTATCGCCAAATCCGTGAAAATATCCGCGCCAAGGGTTACTGTACAGTAAATCTGATCCTTTCACAACACTTAGATAGCACACGTGGGAACTTAAATGACGAACTAATGGTAACAAGTACAAAATGTTTATTTACCTCCTCATAGGTTCCGGCAGAACCAGCCCACCTGCCGGACCCAGTGCAGTAGCTGCTCCAGCAGCAGCTGAAATCGAAGCTGCCATAGAGGATCCAATGATCGAGGATCCCCCTGCAGCCCAAGTAGCCCCTGCAGCCCTGGTAGCCCCTGCAGCCCAAGTTGCCCCTGCAGCCCCAGTGGACCCCCTGGCCCCCATCCTGGTGAGGATCCCACCCAGACGAAGGCGGCGGCGAGCCAACATCTACCGCCCCAACGTCGCCCAGCAAGAGAACATGGGCTATGGAAGACACGTGGGGTACTTCCGAAATTTCCGGGCCGAGAATATCGCGGCTCGGTGGGTGAGGCCCGGGGTCCAGTTGGAGCCCTTTCCGGACGTCGAAAGGTAAGGGACATAATGCTTTACGAATATTTACTTTTTACGAGTATTTTCTTTACGAATATTTATTTTACGAATATTTATTTTACGAACATTTACTTTGCGAATATTTACTTGGTGTAATATATGTAGAAAAGTATATGAAGAGTGCACGGAAAGAACCGCTTTATTTCGTAGAAGGCATTCCTCAATAGCCCCCTTTGGCGATGATAGCGAGAAATCTGGTATAAAGAAACCGGTTACTGGCTTTGTTTTTCTTTCACCTGATTCACGCCAGAGATCAGTGGACATGAGTCACACGTTTGTACCGCGAATGAAGAACCAAAAGAAAAAACGGTTTCCTGTTGCCAATGTCCGCCAAACAGAAACAATTGCTGGAAGACTCCTAATAAATGAAGCGGTTCTTCACGTGTACTGTTAAATTATTTTCTTTACGAATATTTACTTTGCGAATATTTATACTAGTGTAGTATATGTCGAAATACACGTTTAAGACTAAGAAAATCTATTATAAGTGTGATACGTCAAAAATTTCCTGTTGGGCCAACGTTGCCCAACAGGAGAATATGGGCTATTTCCAACACGTTGAGTACTTCCCCAATTTCCGGGCCGAGAACTTCGTGGAGCCCTTTCCGGACGTGGAAATCGTCACTTAAGTTCCCACATGTGCTATCTCACTTTGAACAACGGATCAGATTTACTGTACGGGAAAAAAAAATCCATGCATCACAGGGTTAATATTTTTTCTTTGCAGAATCCCAGCCCCATTGCGACGTCTGGAATTCGACTTTCTGCCCAACGTCCCTCAGGAGCAAGGGGGGCAAGTGAGGAGAAGCCAAAGAATCGCGGCCCAGGGGGAAGTCGACTACAGCCGCATGTGCTGAGGTAACAGGACCATTGATTTAAATACAGTTTGTGCTGGTTAACCCTCTAATGCATACTGTTACCGTTTTTTAACAAGTAACATAATCCGCTTTATTCTATTAAATTAGAGCTCCTCCTAGACAAATCTGTGTTTTTTTCATGTATTACATTTCAATTTAAAGTTTTAGTTACTAATAATCCTCATAGATGACAGTAGTAAAAGTGTATTCAAAACTAAAGAGTGAGGTTATTAACTTATGTGAAATTACGCTTTTGGCAGTATTCGAATAATAATAATAAATACTAAAAAATTGTTTTGAAAAATTAATCATAGTTAAAAAGGGTTATTTTGAAATATTTTTAATGGTTTTCTAGTCAATATTATCAAAATTGGAATTTTGCAGTTGGTTTTTTCATATCGAAAAATTTTTAAAAATTGAAATTGTTTAAATTCTAATGCAGTTAAATTTGTTTTAGTATTTTTCCCATAATGTGTGAGTATTAAAGATACATACATATATATTTTTTGGGATGAAAATAAAAAATCATGCATTAGAGATTAATCCGAAGTATAATATACACTGCTCCAAACAATTGAAGAGCTCAAGTGCAAAACAAGTTAAATCACATCTTGGAAAAAAATTGAGTTGGTTAGCTTTTCATACAGATTATACACGTATTGATGATTTTGTATATCGTCTCTTAAGTTCCCACATGTGCCATCTAACTTTGCAAAATGGTAGAAATTTATTAAACGGTAACCCTTGGCGAACTTTTCAAAATCGCGCCAGAAGTCGGTCGAGATGATAGGATAGGTTTAAATTATCGTCGCATTAGTAGAGCTACACGAGGTAGAGCCGAAAAACGAGTTAATTTAACACCGGCTGTTCGGACTTTCTTGTTACACATCTCAGCATTATGTAGACCGATATTATGTTACAACAAAGCCCGAACAGCACGAACAAACATGTTTGAACAAGCGAATGAACAAACACGCTTTTCGGTTCTTCCTCGTGTAGCAATTTCAAACCTATCCTATCATTTTGGTTGGGTTATCGGCCGACTTTTGGGGCGATTTTGAGAAGTTCGCAAAGGGTTACCTTTCAGTAAATTTCTACTGTTTTGCAAAGTTAGATAGCACATGTGGGAACTTAAGTGACGATATATACATACGATTTAACTTTTTTTTTTGTGCCAATCAAAATGTTGGTGGATCCCTTCCTACAATACCTGTATGAAAAGCTAACAACTTAATTTTTTCGTAAAAGTGATTTAACTTGTTTTGCACTTGAGATATTCAATTAGAGGAGCACTTTGAGTAATTTTTATTCTTTTATTATAAAAAAATTCAGCATGGAGAGCTAAAATTAGTCTATTTAGTTAAATTTTGTTTAAACAGTTTAAATCCTTTCTGTAACAGTGATGCCATGTGGCATCATCATGTCTCTTAAAAATAATACGGGTGACATCTATTGAGATGGATTTCTAAAACAAAGATATTTTCTAACAGAAAAAAGTTTAAGAATCGAAGGATGTACTTTTTGAAAATGGCTATAGACGATCATAAAAAAAAATCTAGAATAATGATGCCAAATCGTCATTGGGACTAAAAGGGTTGACAAATGACAGTGATTGCGCCCTCTAGAAGGGAGAGTGTAGGCTTTATAGCCCATTACCCAGCTCGCCAGAAGAGACAGTCACAAGAGACACACAAAGAAGGACGACACAAATACATAGACAAATAACAACATTTATTGACAAGCACAAACATCCATGCCATTACCGGGATTCGAACCCGAGCCCAGCAGCTCCAAAGGCTTAACCATTGCGCTGACGGGCCGGCGACAGAAAGGGTTAATTCACTTTCTAAACCCAAGTCCTCATTGTTTTCATTCTTATTTGTACTTTGACGAATATAGCCTACATTCCACAGAAACACGTCCAATTGTAAAACAAACAAATGCATATATCGTTTTGGTTAGTTTTTATTCAAATCTTGATCAAGTGCTCGAAGTTTAAGATGACCAGACTTACTGCATTTCGCAGTAAAGTTTAGTTTGTTACTCAACTATGTAGCTATATATATTATAAAAATAGTCTTCGTTTCCTTTTTTTTAAGTTTTTCAAATAAAATATTATTCATGAAAAGTTAGGGATTTTTTTTTACAGTCGGAAAATTAATCACTGAAATATATATTTCCGGTTAACACGTTGGATGCCACTGACTCCTTAAGGAGTCGCGTGGTTCCGATTCACCGATAACAGCACATTCTGATGAAATTCATAGAACCATTTCGCCAACAGTTTTTATTAGTTCAAGTTCGTTTGTAACTTTTGCAACCGATCCTTCTGTGCTTGGAATAATACTTGGTGATTTGAAAGAGGGAATTATATTTAAAATTACGAGGAAATTAAATCCTTCGTCTCAAGTGTAGGGCGACCAGACACCAGACATACCGCATTTCGTAAAGTGATTCAGTTTGTTATTCAACAATCTAGCTATAAAAAATTGCAAATAGTCTGTTTTATTATTTTTATTTTTTTTCAAACAAAAACTACCCAAAAATAATAATTAGGAAAATTTAATGAATATTTCTTAGTCGAAAAGTTAATCCCTGAAGCAAATCTGGTAATTGGCTTTCAATTCAATTATTAGTGACAGATGATGAGCTATCCGGTTGGAAAAGGCCAGGAACATTTCCTTGTATTTTGACGACTAGGTAGCTAACGTGTAGCTTTAGTTAGTGACGTTAATTCACCCTAACCTTGCTATTTTACGATCTCGAACTAAGATTTGTACTTGTTCAAAAATGAACAGTTAGTTTATTTCCATTGTAACGAACAGGTTTAAAAAAACAATATGTTTTTCTACTTCATCAGACTCTATCGATGAAGACTCTATCGATGATTTAGTGGCAGCGAATGTGTTAACCTACAGAAGTGTACTAATGATTCTCAAACACAGATACCTGTCAAAAATTCGCTCAAACACTTATCTTGTCTTTGACCTTTTTTCTAGGCCGACGTCCACCAACAACTGATGTGAACCCTAAACTTTGACACCAACCCCCAATTTTGACACCAGCCCCCAATACTGACACCAGCCCCCAATATTGACAAAACCCCCGAATATGACTACCCCCAACTACTGATGTGACAACTACTGATGGCGACGAAACAAGTGAAGGTGACAATATTGTCCATAATTTTTGTTCAAACAGTTTAATTCACTTTCTTAAACCCAAGTTCTCATAACGACACTTAAGTTCCCACATGTGCTATCTAACTTTGCAAAACAGTAGAAATTTACTGAACGGTAACCCTTGGCGAACTTTCCAAACGCGCCAAAAGTCGGCCGAAAACCCAACCGAAATGATAGGATAGGTTTGAATTGTCGCCTCATTAGAGCTGCACGAGGGAGAGACGAAAAACGTGTTTGTTCATTTATCACCGGCTGTTGGGAAAACGTCATCGTTGCGAAGTCAAAGAATTCGAATCATCAGTCGAAGTCATCGAGCCAATTGTTACCGCACAGTAAATCTGATTCTTTCACAACAATTACATATCACATGTGGGAACTTAAGTGACAATATGTTTTCATTCTCATTCTTACTTGTATTCTGACGACGTCCTACAGAATCATGACAATCTGTAAAACAAACAAATGTGCTAGTCATTTTTAATGCTCTTATTCAAATCTTGATCAAATGCCCAAAGTTGTACATGTACAGGGCGTTTATTAATTAACGTGAGGTGTTCAGAGCCCTGTAGCGAGTAAAGTATTGGCATGAAACCTAACCAAATTTGATGAGCATGCATAGTAGACCATGGGATTTTGATTTCCTAAAAAGAAAGTTGCACCATGAAAAAGAAACTCGTCTGTTGACCTGGGTTTTAAATTACGAGGCGTAATTGACTGTGTTGGCCGTAATTGACCATAATTGACTACGCCTCGTAAATTAGAACCCTAGTCAAGAGACGAGACACTTACTAATCAAGAAGGGGGGGGGGGGGATTGCAGCATTGAAAAGAAACTCGTCTCTTGACCGCGGTTCAAAATTACACTGCGTGATTGTCTGTATTGGCCGTAATTGGAAATAATTGACTGCGCCTCGTAATTTATAACCCTGGTCAAGAGACGAGTTTCTTTTTAATGGTGCATTTTTTTTTTTTGTTAAGGTAATCAAAGTCCCATGGTCTGCTATGCATGCTCATCAAATTTGGTTAGGTTTCGTCCCAAACTTTACTAGTTAGAGGGCCCTGAACACCTCCCGTTAATGAAAAACCACCCTGTATGTAAAATAAGTCGACAGGTAAACTTAGATAAATTTCATTTTTTTTATTGAATTATATAACGCATCGAGAGATGATAGAGTTATCGTCTGAAGTCGAATAAAGATGAGGACAGAATGCTCACAAAAATGGCGAAAGGTGTCCGTCCAGCGCTCCCAGACTGACCAATCAGAAGTTAGGATTTTGTTATAAGAATGGTTTTAAAAGGTCAACGTGTGTAGGCGGATGACTCAGGAAAGTTCTGTGGGAGTAATTGTTGTTTGAGGCGACTGTTTTTCAACAACAGGGTGGTTGGCATGTTAAAGTACTAAATGGTATTAAGGATAAGTGAAACGGTTAATTTAGGTTATAAAGTTTCATTGAGGTTAAAAATATATGCTTTGCGGGGTTCTAGTCATGATGTCATGTATTCTCAAATACAGGAAGAGGCACATAAAAGTGGCCCCGGTCTAGAGATAGGAATACGTTGAAATGCTTGGCGAGGAAAACTCTTGAAGACGCGTGAAACCTGCTTTTGCATTGGTTGGATCAGATTAGCTTCACATTAGAGCTACTCATAGACTAGTGGCGAGTTCAGATCTTAGTTCGTATTGTATGAAGACGTCCCATAAAGCAAATTTTGTGTTTTGCAATCAATTTAGAATGTTTTTTATAATTAAAAACAATAAGGTCCGATTCTCTAGGATAAATAACGACCGAAATAATCACTAGTGGTAACTTTTTTGATCAGCTCTACAAACCTTGCTTAGATTTCATTTAAACTAGCTTCTCAAACCGTAGCGTAGTTGTCGGCAAATAAGTCGCCAAGCGTTTGTTTGGGCTTAATTTTGAAGCGATCAATAGCTTCAGTTAGCAAACCTGTTTTTGTATTGGTTTTTGACTTGGTAGCATTTCTGTCGTATTCTTATCTTCTCGTTGGAGCCACTTTTATTTGTTTCACCCTGTACAACATGGCTTTCATAAAAATACCGAATAAAAATTAGGACAAGCACTTATCCTGTCTTTGACTTTTTCTAGACGTCCACAACATGATGACAACAAAACCCCCACAATTGTGACAAGAACCCCAAATAGGACTTACTACAAGCCGATTGTGACAAGTACCGATCAACTGAAGGTGCAACAAACAACTGGCGACAAAACAACTGTAAACAAACAGCAGCAAAACAACTGGCAACAAAACAACTGTAAACAAACAACAGCAAAACAACTGGCGACAAAGCAACTGAAAGTGACAACATACAACATATTGAACTCAGAAAGCATTGGACTTTCCCTCACTGAATCGTGAGTTTTTTTGTGTTATTTTCAAAAAGTAACTTTTACTCCACTTTAAAATTTGTTAATGCATACTGAAAGACGCAGGCAAATAGTTCGTTTTTTTTTTTTACTCGAATCCCCTATAAGCTTTTGATATATGTTTTTATTTAAAAATTATTACACTAACCAGAAATACTTGTGATAGTATTTTTCTACATTTTTACTACAGCATGGAGAACTAATTTTTTTTATTATTTTTTTTATTTAAACAGTTCAATTCTTTTTATAAAGATGAGTTATAAACTCATATTTAAACATCATTTTTTAAAAAAATTTGATTAAGCTACTAAGTTTATGTACAAGGTAGAATAATTCAAATATATTTAAATTTGGATTATATTGCACAATTGAGAATAATGCGGTAGTGGGCTTTTTAGATGATTGCTCAGTTACAAAGTGATATAAAATATCACCAAAGTAAACTTGAATATACTGTTAAAAATTAAAAAAAAAGCACTGTTAAAAGCGCTTAGTTTCACCAAAACTATCCTTCGTAGCTGCAGAGGCAGTGTGGTGAAAAGTTTCACTGTGTTTTCGGAATTTGGTTAAAAAATTTCTCACGTCTTTACAAAATTTGAAAAATGGTTCAATCTATTATTTATCTATCGATATTCTATCTGCGATATACGGTTTTAACCCGTATTTTTTTTTAAAAAAACAGGAGCACTCCCAAATATATAGAATTTTTTTTCTCATTCATACAATAGAGCAAAATACTAAAATTTTCAGGTATAAATTGGTTGACCTCTGAAGTGGTTGAACTCTGAATGACCACTGTAGAAAATAAGGTCAGATTTAAAAAAAAACCGCATTACTACCAAAGTAAGATTAATTAATTTGAAAAGTTTCCTCGCTTAACGAAGTGGCAAGGCAAAGGTAAAAAAAAAATCTAAATTTTATGGATTCAGGCAAGGGAATTAAAGCGAAATTTGTCTTCCAAATTTTAAAACTAAATTAACCAACAAAATAATTATTTTAGACTTTACACAAAACTAAGTTATTTTACGTTTCAACATTTGCAACGCTACAATTTTAAATAATTTAAACTTTTATAGTTTATGAATGGTAATTAGTTATGGGTTGCCATGATAAGTGAGCCGAGGGGATGAGACTGGGAGGGTAAGCCAAATTTGGCGAGAAACGGAATTCGGAAAAGAACATATATAACATTTTCATACGTCTCACAAACAGAAGTTATTTCGCAAATTTAATAAAATACACTCATATTTTTTGTATTGAAAGCAAATATCGCCAAACGGAGGCTTTGGCAACAAAATACAGTATACACAGTTTAAAATGCTCCTTTTGGCTGCGGTTGTACATTTTTGGCTACTTATCGCTTGCGCCCACGAAATGGGAAAAATATCGAAAAGTTTTAATTAAATGTATTAAATGATAACACGAATACTTGAGAAGTTACAATTTTAAAAAAAATAATAAATATAGAAGGGGATTACAAACCAATCAGGAAGAATGGAGAAATTAAAGCCAACTCCCAAGTGAAATTGAAAAAAAAAACTCACAAAGCTATATATTCTACACTGTAAAAAAAACTGTTGTTTTTAAGGCTAAAAACTGTAAACTTTAACGCCAGTTAATAACTTTTTTTTACAGTTTAAAACTGTAATTTTAACAGGGGGAAACTGTTAAATTAGACTGGCAAAGAGTCACGTGATTGAGATCATCGTTCAGCACAAGTACTAGCCCTAGCGACCGAGTAATTACTTAGTCACAGACGGTTCAGTATTGGGCTCGCACGCAAGAGGTTCCTGGATCAAAGCCGGGCCCGGTTCATACATCTTTCAGGAACCTCTTGCGTGCGGCCCCAATACTGAACCGTCTGCGACAAAGGAATTACTCGGTTGCGAGGGCTAGTATTGGGTACATTGAGAAACTGTAAGATTAACAGTTTTGTTCTGCTAAATGAACAGTTTCTCCCTGTTAAAATTAAAGTTTTAAACTGTAAAAAACAGTTGTTAACGCGCGCCAAAGTTGACAGTTTTTAACTGTAAAAACAAGTTTTTTTTTACAGTGCACACCATATATTAAAAATAATAGAATAAATCTTGGTTTGCTTTAATAGTTGGTACATGGATCACGTATTAATGCGGTAAATATGTCTTTGAACACGTATTAAAGGGAAATATTAATAATATAAAAGGTTAAAATAAAATCTACGAATATTTTTAAATTTAATAAAGATGAAAAATTAGCAGCGGGGATTTATTTTTCCAATCGTTGAACAAAAAATTAAAAAAAAAAGCTACGAATTGGATACTTTCAAGTATGAATTTTTTTTATTTTCTTGTGGCTTTAGAAAACGAAAGAAACTTGAAAATATTTTATGTATAACTTTAAAACAGTGCACTTGATTTCAAATATTAAAAATAGGCCTGCTTTTATGACTGGCACGATGAAGCTGAAGCATGAGTGAAAACCTGTCCGTGCGATGCACAGAAGTTCTTAAAGTATTCTGGAAGAGCCATATGCTGGGTATTATGAAATGAGGTAGAAGTAATAAATGGGATTTTAATGACGAGTAAAATAAGCGCCCAGAAAAACACTGGTTAAAAAAGATTAATACAATTTTGTTATCTGTAACGGTACGATAATTGTTTTTCCAATTAAAAAAAAGTACTGAAAAAATACATAACGAAAAAGATATGACGAGTAAAATAAGCACCCAGAAAAACACTGGTTAAAAAAATGAATAAAATTTTGTTATCTGCAGCGGTACGACAATTTTTTTTCCTATTAAAAAAAGTACTGAAAAAATTCGTTACGAAAAAGATATGACGAGTAAAATAAGCACCCAGAAAAACACTGGTTAAAAAAATGAATAAAATTTTGTTATCTGCAGCGGTACGACAATTTTTTTTTCCTATTAAAAAAAGTACTGAAAAAATACACTACGAAAAAGATATGACGAGTAAAATAAGCACCCAGAAAAACACTGGTTAAAAAAATTAATAAAATTTTGTTATCTGTAACGGTACGACAATTGTTTTTCAAATAAAAAAAGCACTGAAAAATACGATACGAAATGATAAAAGCATGGTTTTTGCTACCACCTTTAAAATCACAAAAAAAGCAAAATAGATAGAATTTTTTTAAAAAGAAGTTTATAAAATTTGGCAATGTATCACTATTGCTTAAACGAATGCAGCGAAGAGCAAAGATCCAAGCCGTTCCTTTGAAATTTGCTAAGAAAAGTAAAATAAAACAAAATTTTAGAACTTAGAAGAATCTACATGGTTGGTCATGAATTATGACGCCAAAAAGTTGTTTAAACAATTAATTTTGTAAAGCAGAAAAAAAATGAATTGCACAAAATGATATTGCGTTTATAGCTGGTATCAGGGTCACTATAGACGTGAATCTAAAAATGTAACATAGGTAATAGTGTCCTTGACATCGCAAATTCCGAAGAAAAGATCCGATTCCATTGCAAAATTATACCGCGGTTACAATACCTTGAGCGCTATCTTGGGCAGTGATTTGAGAGTGACCTTGGTTTTGCCAAGGTAAAAAAAAACCAAGCTAGATGGGTTCGTGGCCTTGAGCGCCAACTTGAGTGCCAGCTTGGTTTTCGCGGTTACATTGCCTTGGTCGCTGACTTGGTTAGCGTCCAAGGTAGTGCATATTAAAATAGAACTATAGTTACAGATTAGCTGTTTTTAATAGCTGGTATATTGGTTGTAGTAGCAGATATTACAAATAATTAAAATACTTTCAACATTGGGTTTAATAGGAATCTTTGGAAAGTGGAAAGAATCCAATCGTTAAAAAATAAATAAAAACTTTTCCTTAATAGCTGGTAAAGTGGTCTCATATATTGAAGCAAGTCCCCTCTCTGTAAAGTTACAACAATTTCCCCACCTCGGTCACGGGCTCAAAACGTTACATACGTAGAATGAGTTCACGTTAAATATCCTTCAAAGTCCCAACTCTGCGTACGATGTCGCCCTAAACTGTTGCGTTGGGTGCCTACTCAGGTGTCGGCTCGTCACTTGACGGTGGTTCTAAATTACGACGCCAGTCGGCAATATCCCTCGTGTAGCTCTGGTGCGACGATAATTCAAACCTACCTACTTAAAAACGCTACATACGACTGCAAAACCTTCAAAAAACGGTGAACCCAAATATTCGCTCACCACGAAACTGCCCCCTAAATGTAACAAATGCGTCAATGCATTCAAAGAATTCAGAACTTTTCAAAAAAGACGAAAAGCAGACAATTCTCGGACATGTTGTGACACCCCCCTCACATTTCGGACATTGACGCAAGACACAAGGAACCCACGCAAACCCCTACAACAATCAGTTAAACACGAGCACTACTGTGGGTCAATATTTCCGCACTTGGCCGCCAAACACTCGGTGCGCCATCTACCGATGCCAAACTGTAACTCGTCAGTTCTTGAATCGCTCGTTCATTTTCATCAAGCGAAATGAGATATCTGCAATCAGATTTTTCTCCGCGTCGCACTTTACACGAATCCTTTGTCAATGTATCGTATAAAATTCAACATCTTGGATAAACTTTTGGGGCGATGTGTCGTGGGAGATGAGAATGCGGAATGCGCCGACAGATGGCGCAAATCCGCCCAGTCGTGTATTTACTAGGTTATTGTGTGACATGTCTCAAATGACGGCTCCTATTTGGTATTTCATCAATAAATGAAATATATTTTAAATATATCTGACACTTCTTACAAAATTTGTAGCCAGTTAAACAGATGCGATGATAAAAAAAAAATCAAAGCACTGTATATGTTAAGACAAGGTTTTTTTTATAGCATTTTAAAAGGATTTTTCAGTTACTTTGTAATTTTAAACACATATTTTTTAGAGAAGTAAAGCTTTTAAGAACCATTGACTTAACTAAACACTATTGACTTCTAATACAAATATATTCAAGTACATCAAATTAGATAGTTAATTAAAACTGTTGAATTATAGTTAACGTATTGTAAACTTCAACTCTTTTCATATCCATGGTTTCGAATTAAGTTTCGGAAGGTTTTTTTTTCATCACTAGTGGTTTTTATAAAAGAAAAAGTCCTGCTCTTTTGAAATGAACAATTGCCTTTTCTTTAGAAATAAGATGCATGACAGAATTTCACTCACATTGTCAAGAACTTCCTTCGAAGAGAAATCTACTGAAATACATAAAATTAACAATAGTTCCTCGAAAGTGTTGAATTAAAGTTACAACAATTTAATGATGGCCATATATATTTGTGGTTTATTACGATGACTTCACTGTTGCACATGCAGTGCTTTCCCTTTAACTGAACAAGAAGGTCATATTATGGAACAATTTGTTTTAATAAAGGGATTATATATATTTGTCGTTTATGACGATGTCTTCACTGTTGAACACGCAGTGCTTTCCCTTTCACTGAACAAGAAATTTATATTATGGAACAATTTGTTTTAATAAGAGATTATAGATTTGTCGTTTATGACGATGTCTTCACTGTTGCACACGCAGTGCTTTCCCTTTCACTGAACAAGAAAGTCATATTATGGAACAATTTGTTTTAATAAGGGATTATATATTTGTCGTTTATGACGATGACTTCACTGTTGCACACGCAGTGCTTTCCCTTTCACTGAACAAGAAAGTCATATTAAGGAACAATTTTTTTTAATAAGGGATTATATATTTGTCGTTAATGACGATGTCTTCACTGTTGCACACGCAGTGCTTTCCCTTTCACTGAACAAGAAAGTCATATTATGGAACAATTTGTTTTAATAAGGGATTATAGATTTGTCGTTTATGACGATGTCTTCACTGTTGAACACGCAGTGCTTTAACTTTCACTAAACAAGAAAGTCGTATTATGGAAATATTTGTTTTAATAAGGGATTATATATTTGTCGTATATGACGATGTCTTCACTGTTGCACACGCAGTGCTTTCCCTTTCACTGAACAAGAAATTTATATTATGGAACAATTTGTTTTAATAAGAGATTATAGATTTGTCGTTTATGACGATGACTTCACTGTTGCACACGCAGTGCTTTCCCTTTCACTGAACAAGAAAGTCATATTAAGGAACAATTTGTTTTAATAAGGGATTATATATTTGTCGTTAATGACGATGTCTTCACTGTTGCACACGCAGTGCTTTCCCTTTCACTGAACAAGAAAGTCATATTATGGAACAATTTGTTTTAATAAGGGATTATAGATTTGTCGTTTATGACGATGTCTTCACTGTTGAACACGCAGTGCTTTAACTTTCACTAAACAAGAAAGTCGTATTATGGAAATATTTGTTTTAATAAGGGATTATATATTTGTCGTTTATGACGATGTCTTCACTGTTGCACACGCAGTGCTTTCCCTTTCACTGAACAAGAAAGTCATATTATGGAACAATTTGTTTTAATAAGGGATTATAGATTTGTCGTTTATGACGATGTCTTCACTGTTGAACACGCAGTGCTTTCCCTTTCACTGAACAAGAAAGTCGTATTATGGAAATATTTGTTTTAATAAGGGATTATATATTTGTCGTATATGACGATGTCTTCACTGTTGAACACGCAGTGCTTTAACTTTCACTGAACAAGAAATTTATATTATGGAACAATTTGTTTTAATAAGAGATTATAGATTTGTCGTTTATGACGATGACTTCACTGTTGCACACGCAGTGCTTTCCCTTTCACTGAACAAGAAAGTCATATTAAGGAACAATTTGTTTTAATAAGGGATTATATATTTGTCGTTAATGACGATGTCTTCACTGTTGCACACGCAGTGCTTTCCCTTTCACTGAACAAGAAAGTCATATTATGGAACAATTTGTTTTAATAAGGGATTATAGATTTGTCGTTTATGACGATGTCTTCACTGTTGAACACGCAGTGCTTTAACTTTCACTAAACAAGAAAGTCGTATTATGGAAATATTTGTTTTAATAAGGGATTATATATTTGTCGTTTATGACGATGTCTTCACTGTTGCACACGCAGTGCTTTCCCTTTCACTGAACAAGAAAGTCATATTAAGGAACAATTTGTTTTAATAAGGGATTATATATTTGTCGTTAATGACGATGTCTTCACTGTTGCACACGCAGTGCTTTCCCTTTCACTGAACAAGAAAGTCATATTATGGAACAATTTGTTTTAATAAGGGATTATAGATTTGTCGTTTATGACGATGTCTTCACTGTTGAACACGCAGTGCTTTAACTTTCACTAAACAAGAAAGTCGTATTATGGAAATATTTGTTTTAATAAGGGATTATATATTTGTCGTTTATGACGATGTCTTCACTGTTGCACACGCAGTGCTTTAACTTTCACTAAACAAGAAAGTCGTATTATGGAAATATTTGTTTTAATAAGGGATTATATATTTGTCGTGTATGACGATGTCTTCACTGTTGCACACGCAGTGCTTTCCCTTTCACTGAACAAGATAGTCATGTTATGGAGCAATTTGTTTTAATAAGGGATTATATATATTTGCCGTTTATGACGATGTCTTCACGGTTGAACACGCAGTGCTTTCAAATTATTTCTTATTTATCATTTAAGTCATTCATCATGCCATATAAGATAGAAGGCTTTTGTGTATTACGTAGCTTTTTAAAAGCTCACATTCCACTAAGTCAATGGTTCTTAAGATAACGTTAATAAATAAGGGGTTTTTTTTTGTAATTAAATACGAATTTTTTCCTAGCGTTTTAACTACCACTAGCAATATATTATTACATATTTCTAATAGCACAAGGTAAAAATGTGTAAATAATTTCATTGTCGGAAAGTAATCATTACGTACGAACAAAAACGTAAAATAAGCCATCTCCACAAAAAAAGGTGACTTAAAAGTTTGTCAACATATTATTTTGATGGTTTATTTTAATCTGAACAAAGTAAGAATTGGAAATAACGGAAAAAGTACACAATTAAAAAATAATTGTTTGATAACAACAGGGGCGGCCATGCAAATATTAGAAGCAGCGTACCAGAGTTCTGAAGTAAATAATCATTAAACAATGTGTTTTCCTTATTACTCTTGATTTTAATAGATTACTCTACTCTAAGACATAAGACGGAACGGAGCTAAAAACGGCATATTTACAAATGCTAGAGTCTTTTTTACATCTCATATATTTTGATGCGAATCATTTGCATTGGAAAATTTTGTTTTTACGAATGGACATATATTTGTGGCGAATTACGATCACTTCAATATTGCATACACGTGGACTTCTATGTTTGTCGTTTATTAGGATGTTTTCACTTTAGCACACGTTGTGCTTTCCCATTATCACTACAAGAATGCATATTATGGAACAGTTTGTTTTAATGACGGACTTGCATATTTGTCGTTTATTAGGATGTCGTCACTGTAGCACACGTTGTGCTTTCCCATTATCACTACAAGAATGCATATTATGGAGCAGTTTGTTTCAATGACGGACTTGTATATTTGTCGCTTATTAGGATGTCGTCACTGTAGCACACGTTGTGCTTTCCCATTATCACTACAAGAATGCATATTATGGAGCAGTTTGTTTCAATGACGGACTTGTATATTTGTCGTTTATTAGGATGTCGTCACTGTAGCACACATTGTGCTTTCCCATTATCACTACAAGAATGCATATTATGGAGCAGTTTGTTTCAATGACGGACTTGTATATTTGTCGCTTATTAGGATGTCGTCACTGTAGCACACGTTGTGCTTTCCCATTATCACTACAAGAATGCATATTATGGAGCAGTTTGTTTCAATGACGGACTTGTATATTTGTCGCTTATTAGGATGTCGTCACTGTAGCACACGTTGTGCTTTCCCATTATCACTACAAGAATGCATATTATGGAGCAGTTTGTTTCAATGACGGACTTGTATATTTGTCGTTTATTAGGATGTCTTCACTGTTGCACGCGTTGTGCTTTCCCATTATCACTACAAGAATGCATATTATGGAGCAGTTTGTTTCAATGACGGACTTGTATATTTGTCGCTTATTAGGATGTCGTCACTGTAGCACACGTTGTGCTTTCCCATTATCACTACAAGAATGCATATTATGGAGCAGTTTGTTTCAATGACGGACTTGTATATTTGTCGCTTATTAGGATGTCGTCACTGTAGCACACGTTGTGCTTTCCCATTATCACTACAAGAATGCATATTATGGAGCAGTTTGTTTCAATGACGGACTTGTATATTTGTCGTTTACTAGGATGTCTTCACTGTTGCACGCGTTGTGCTTTCCCATTATCACTACAAGAATGCATATTATGGAGCAGTTTGTTTCAATGACGGACTTGTATATTTGTCGCTTATTAGGATGTCGTCACTGTAGCACACGTTGTGCTTTCCCATTATCACTACAAGAATGCATATTATGGAGCAGTTTGTTTCAATGACGGACTTGTATATTTGTCGTTTATTAGGATGTCGTCACTGTAGCACACGTTGTGCTTTCCCATTATCACTACAAGAATGCATATTATGGAGCAGTTTGTTTTAATGACGGACTTGTATATTTGTCGTTTACTAGGATGTCTTCACTGTTGCACACGTTGCGCTTTCCCATTATCACTACAAGAATGCATATTATGGAACAGTTTGTTTTAATGATGGACTTGTATATTTGTCGTTTATTAGGATGTCTTCACTGTTGCACACGTTGTACTTTCCCATTATCACTACAAGAATGCATATTATGGAGCAGTTTGTTTTAATGACGGACTTGTATATTTGTCGTTTATTAGGATGTCTTCACTGTTGCACACGTTGTGCTTTCCCATTATCACTACAAGAATGCATATTATGGAGCAGTTTGTTTTAATGACGGACTTGTATATTTGTCGTTTATTAAGATGTCGTCACTGTAGCACACGTTGTGCTTTCCCATTATCACAACAAGAATGCATATTATGGAGCAGTTTGTTTCAATGACGGACTTGTATATTTGTCGCTTATTAGGATGTCGTCACTGTAGCACACGTTGTGCTTTCCCATTATCACTACAAGAATGCATATTATGGAGCAGTTTGTTTTAATGACGGACTTGTATATTTGTCGTTTTTTAGGATGTCGTCACTGTAGCACACGTTGTGCTTTCCCATTATCACTACAAGAATGCATATTATGGAGCAGTTTGTTTTAATGACGGACTTGTATATTTGTCGTTTATTAGGATGTCTTCACTGTTGCACACGTTGTGCTTTCCCATTATCACTACAAGAATGCATATTATGGAGCAGTTTGTTTTAATGACGGACTTGTATATTTGTCGTTTATTAGGATGTCGTCACTGTAGCACACGTTGTGCTTTCCCATTATCACTACAAGAATGCATATTATGGAGCAGTTTGTTTTAATGACGGACTTGTATATTTGTCGTTTATTGGGATGTCGTCACTGTAGCACATGTTGTGCTTTCCCATTATCACTACAAGAATGCATATTATGGAGCAGTTTGTTTTAATGACGGACTTGTATATTTGTCGTTTATTAGGATGTCTTCACTGTTGCACACGTTGTGCTTTCCCATTATCACTACAAGAATGCATATTATGGAGCAGTTTGTTTTAATGACGGACTTGTATATTTGTCGCTTATTAGGATGTCGTCACTGTAGCACACGTTGTGCTTTCCCATTATCACTACAAGAATGCATATTGTGGAGCAGTTTGTTTTAATGACGGACTTGTATATTTGTCGTTTATTAGGATGTCGTCACTGTAGCACACGTTGTGCTTTCCCATTATCACTACAAGAATGCATATTATGGAGCAGTTTGTTTTAATGACGGACTTGTATATTTGTCGTTTATTAGGATGTCTTCACTGTTGCACACGTTGTGCTTTCCCATTATCACTACAAGAATGCATATTATGGAGCAGTTTGTTTTAATGACGGACTTGTATATTTGTCGTTTATTAGGATGTCGTCACTGTAGCACACATTGTGCTTTCCCATTATCACTACAAGAATGCATATTATGGAGCAGTTTGTTTTAATGACGGACTTGTATATTTGTCGTTTATTAGGATGTCTTCACTGTTGCACACGTTGTGCTTTCCCATTATCACTACAAGAATGCATATTATGGAGCAGTTTGTTTTAATGATGGACTTGTATATTTGTCGTTTATTAGAATGTCTTCACTGTTGCACACGTTGTTCTTTCCCAATTTCACTACAAGAATGCATATAATGGAACAGTTTGTTTTAATGATTTACTTGTATATTTGTCCTTTATTACGATGTCTATACTGTTGCACACGCAGCGGTTTCCCATCATCTCTAAAGAAAGAAATATTACGGAACAGCTTGTTTTAATGATTTGATTAATGATAATGATAAATTAATGATTTTAATGATATTTGTCGTTTATTGCGATGTCTTCACTGTTGCACACGCAATGCTTTCAAATTATTTCTACAAGAGTGCATATTATAGAACAGTTTGGTTTAATGATGGAATAATATATTTGTTGTTTTTTACGATGTCTTCACTGCACACGCAGTGCTTTCCTTTTCTTTGTTTAAGAAAGGCATATTGCATATGCTACAGTCTTTTGTACGTCCTTTCTTTTTTGAATAAGATTCATTCGCATTGGATCTGTTTGTTTCGATGATGAAACGACATATATTTGTGGCAAACTACGATGACTTCTGTTGAACACGCAGTGTTTTCCTTTCTTCTCTACTATATAGATATAGCACAATATTCTACAGTTCTTCGTATGTTTAAATTGTTTCTCGCATTTATTTTAAATAAAGGGCTTTTATGTTTGTGGTAAATTTAGATTGACACAAATACAATCAGAAAAAATTTCCTTGAAAATATTGAATTTTCAATTATTCTAAATGTTTTACAAGTATATGATGATGGTGTCGTGTCCATGGGTAGAGATTATATGGGACCAAAGGTCTCATCGACTGTTTCAGCGATCTGCAGACAGTGGTCCTCATTAAGTTCTTCGTTGGGCGAGTTGGTGATTTGCTCCAATTCCGCCAGGATGGCTGGACGAGAAAATAGATGTTTTGGATCCAGTTTCAAGTCGGGGCAGTTTCTGCAGCTGGAGTATTTCCTAGTTCCATCGTTTAGAACTTGTATCCCTTTGAAGTGGCCTGTCCTTAATCTAGTTGAAGTGGTCGCAGTTACCCTATTGGTGTTAAATTCGCAGATTTGGTGTTACAAGTATATGTTAAATATAAATGATTTATATTTGTTAACGATCTTTAAAGTCACCCTTGAAGCTTAACATAAAATATTTTGACGCATTTTAGGTCCTAACATGTACATTGAATAAAACTTACATCAAAGCTCCCCCCTCCATGTCACAACGTTATGTTTTTTACACAAAATGTCAGATATATTTCATTATATCGCAGTGTACGTGTGAAAGTGACCTATCGGACAAGTTTGACTTATCGAGTTATAAATGTTAAAACATTTGTATCAGGAGATAAGAGCATATCTGAAATTGATTGGTAGAATTGTTTTGATACAGTTAACATATCCTAATTTTTTCTATAATGAAATGCAATTTAAAAAAAAAATAAACTTTAGGCAACATTTCTGAAAAACTAGCTTTTTGACGATAGGTCTCTTTTCCGTGTACGGTGCGGTATTTCAATTCTTGATAAAATATCAAATTTGAGCCTGTCCAATTTACTGAGATCATTACTACTGAACTAAACTGAAACTCTGGAAGGAGCATCCCATGAAAAGCCGGTGAAGCCTATTTTTGGGTCACTTGGCGACAGCTTTAGGGAGAATATGTGGCGAGCGATTAGGCTTGTGCCGACAACATCCAATGCAAACTGTACCGCAGTAACACGCTTCGAGCGTTAGAATCCAGCAGCCATTTGAGCGTGACCTTGATTTTATCAAGGTAACAATTTAACAAGTAGATACTCTAAGCTTCAGCTGAAACTGGCGCTCAAGGTCACGAACCCATCTCGTTTGGTTTCGTAACCTTGAGCGCCAGTTTCAGCGGAAGCTTAGAGTATCTGCTTGTTTATTTGTTACTTTGATAAAATCAAGGTCACGCTCAAATGGCTGCTGGATTCAAACGTTCGAAGCGTTTAACTGCGGTGTCAATTGTGATGGGCGAATTCATGCCAATTGTGACACATATTCTCCCTAAAACTGTCGTCAAATGACTCCCCAAAAAAAGGCTTCACCAGATGGAATGCTCCTACCAGAGTTTTAATTCAGTTCACTGATCATACTCACAATGTCTTGAAAATTTGCGATTCGGTGTATTTTCGCTATAGGCCGACACATTGCGCATTTGATCGCCATCTTCATACGTCACTGGACAAAAGTGTGGCCAAGAACGAATTTTATGCAATACAACGGCAACGGATTGTGGTAAACTGCAACGAAAGAAACATCTTATTGCAGTTCTCGTTCGTTTTGGTGGATGAACGACCGATTCCGGGAATGGCGAACTGCAGTCTGGCACCGGTAGATGGCGCACCGAGTATGGCGGCCAAGTGCGTAAATGCTGACCCACACTAGTGCCCATGCTACTGATTGTTGTAGGGTTTGCGTTGGTTCCTTGTGTCTTGCGTCAATGTGTCCGAAATGCGAGGGGGGTGTCCCAACATGTCCGATAATAGTCTGCTTTTCTTCTTTTTTGAAAAGTTCTGATTTCTTTTAATGCATCGAACCATTTGTTGCATTTAGGGGGCAGTTTCGTGGTGAGCGAATATTTGGTTCACCGTTTTTTTTAAGGTTTTGTAGTCGTGTGTAACGCTTTTAGGTAGGTAGGTTTGAATTATCGTCGCACTAGAGCTACACGAGGGCTATTGGCGACGGGCGTCGTATTTTAGAACCACAGTCAAGTGACGAGCCGACACCTGAGTAGGCACAAAACGCAACAGTTAAGGGCGACATCGTACGCAGCGTTGGGACTTTGAAGGATATTTAACGTGCACTCCCTCTACACGGGATATTATTCGTCAGACATTTTGGGCTGCATGGGCCGTTTACAGTTCGGCAGTTATTTTGGCGATGCCCGGACCCTAACCTGGGACATTCCGCATGCTAGGCGAGTGCCTTACTGACTGGGCTCCCGAGCACCATGTAACGTTTTTAACCCGTGACCGAGTAGGTTAAGTTTCCATAAGGTTACAGAGGTAAGTTAGTTAATCGTGCAAAAAGATAAAATAAGATACTTTATGATAAAAAATTATTTAAAAAAGACAAAATAAGACAAAATATTTATAAAAACAAAATTAAATTTATAATTTTAAATTATTTAAAAAAATAAAATACGACAAAATGCTCGGTCATTTACAAAGACAATGAATGATAAGGTTGTTGGTAGTTTGAAAAGTTTAAATAAGATTATACTTAGAATAAGACATAATTATCTACTATTTCTAAGAGAAAAATGATGTACTATACGATACATTATTGAAAAGGACAAAATAAGATATTCTGTGTGAATCAGCGAGTGTTGTTAAATGAAATTACCATCAAACTTTTTTAATTAAAGCAGAATAAGACATGATATTGTTTTAACAATGTCAACTTCGGTAGATGGTCTGCCTCTTTTTCAAACTCCAGTGGGCCTAGCCAAAAAGATTACTTTAGTTGTTCTGTCATCGTTCATTCTTATCATGTGCCAGGCCCGTTTCCTGCGCTGTATCTTACGGTTACTTCAGAATGTCCAGTTCTTTGTGGGCTACCGGTCAAAATAGTCATTACAAAGTTCAAGAGCTAGTTCTTCTCCTCAATCCATTGTCAAAAACTGTACTAAATTGGATTTGAGAATCTCCTTTTTCAAAAGTATAGCTAAGGGCCTAGCTAACCTCCTAAGTCCAGGTTTCAAATGTGCGAAAACTGATCTGATTTTGCTCTTATATATCAACAATTTTGTTCCTCTTGCTAGATTTGGAATAATGTCTTATGCTACAAAAACACCAGTTGGCTGTGCCTCTTCCTTACTTCTGTAGATATAGAGTTTCCGTAGTTGATTTTGGAGCCAATGTGAAAGAGTTCGTATTTTCAAATTTGAACTGTCCGATTCGATATACGTGGAGGAATCGATACACACTTTGTCTTGCTCCGAATGATCGGGAAGTGCATTTTTTTACCTCTCTTTTCAGGTACAAGAATGCCTACTTGAGGTCTCTTATTCTGAGGTCTGGCTCTGAAGTCTTTACGATATCTATATATTCAGCTTCAGCCACAATGCAAGAAGATTTCGATAAGATAGTTCCTCAAGTACATTTCTGATCTTTACATATTTTTCAAGAGCAAAGTTTAAGAGAAGGCATGACATGCCAATGACCCATGTGTCTTTTTGTTTGTTTAGGTTGTACACTTATCTTATGAGTTATCCACTGGGAGCTTATTGGCAACTCCTTTTTTATGAAAAGGACAGATGATTCTGAGCTTCCAATCTTTGGGGTAGTATTTTAGCCTCTCACATTGATAGCATATTGCATAATGCAGTGGATATTTTCGTAACATCTTTCCCAGCGTTTTTTACCGAGATTATATGTGTTTGATATCCTCCTGGTTTTTGGAATTACCACGGTTGAACTTTGCAAATCATTCACGATAAGATGCAGTGGAGATTTTAGCCGTTAATTTGGCTTTGTCTCTTGATCGACTCAGAATCGAAGCACGCTCCAAGGTGCTATAGGGCATCTAGAAAATCTGACACATCGAGAATTGATCAGAAGTTGGTCAAAGTGATTAATGCACCATATTTTGTTCGGCGGCAAAGCTGGCACCGCTTTGTCCATTTTCGTTTAAGTCGCCATGAAGACTTCTATAGTAGGTCTGAATTCGTGCTCATTTCCTATAGTTGGTCTGAATTCGTGCTCATTTTATATAGTTGGCTGCTAAAGTATACTGCGAAATAGTAGGCTGAATTCGGCAAAGCTGGCAACACTTTGCCCATTTTCGTTTAAATCGCCATGAAGACTAAGAATGAAATTGTCAATTGAGAAAATGTTCCTTCATCTGGGGATTCCCATGCCTTTTTATGCACTCTCTTATTGTGAGAAGAAGGTTCTGGATACAACCTTATGTGTTCGGCAGCAAAGCTTTGTCAATGGTCATTTGATTCGTCATTAACACTTTGTCTTCTGATTTCAGGTGTTTTTTTCGATTGGCGTGCTCTTTGCCTATTTTTGTGTGAAAGTCCCCTTGAATAATCGTAATATTATTTCTTGTGCAAGAACGAAGCAACTCACGAAAGTAATATTTTCCTCGATACAAAAAGAGGGAAAGAAAATATAGCGCTTTGTTGACAGTTGTTAACACTATTATTGTGTTTTGGGTATTATGCTTATCACATTTGTATGTTATGTTCGAATCGTCATAGAGAAGGGGTTTCCCGAGCCTATAGAGGTTGGACTTCTTTGCCTGTAGGTATTCGCTGAGCATACTGAACATAATGGAACGTTCTTCACGCCTCAGGTGACCCTGCCAGGAGAAAAATCTCCCCACGTACTTCGCCCGTACCGCCCAGGTACACCGCCTCGACACTATGAGGCTGACTACTGAGACTTGAAGGGGCATTAATATCCAAGAGTGGGAACATTAATATCCAAAACATTGCAGACGCCATTACCAAAGCACATGGTTTCTTTTAGCTAAACATTCACATTTCGGCAACGTCATAGACATGACAAAAAAAATGTATTTTATCATTTGTGTTTAAGATATTTAATATTTTTGCAAAAAGAACTGAAATCATTAAACAAAATAATGAAATAACACAGTAATTTGGCAACTCCTTCTTCATTCCGACCCCTTTACCAGCTATTAAAAATAAGTTTTTCAGGGGCCAATTTCGCTTAATTCTGAGTGATTACAAACAAGAGGAAGCTGTACTCTGTTGATAAAACTACCGACTTAAACTTTCGCTTATTTGAACATTAACGCTGCAATCAGTGTGAAAAATAATAAAGTATACTGCGAAATAGCCCCACTATACACATGACTTTTCAAGACCCCTTTACCAGATATTCAAAATACATTTCAGAAAGAATTTTAACATACGTCTTTTCTGAGTGGCGTTACAAAAAGGACGATTAATAGCTCTTGAGTTTTAAACGTATATTTTACTGTTTGATTATGTTTCTAAAGTGTGTTAAAAATTAACTTTTATTACAGAAATATATAAGGGAAAAGGGATTTGTGCTCACAGATAGTACCCTCACCTTGTTTACCCATAAAGGTCGAGTAATAGCACTTGGTTGATAGATATTAAGGCTATCATTTTGAACATTTCTGTTGTTTTGGGGGTATTTATCCGTTCTAACCTTTTTTTACAATAAGAGCTTAATTCAGTAAACGAAATATTAAAAAAACACAGCGATTTAGCTTCTATAACCATTTTACCAGCTATTCAAAATGGACCTCAAAAAGCATCTTAGCAGAAGTCTTCTATAACAAAAAGATGAAGTAAATAGCACTTTCATGGTACAGTTGTTAACACTATCACTGAAGTTTGGCGACTTGAATCAGAGGTAATCATCACCAAACTCAACCTGATGAAAGAACACAATTGAAGATTGTGGAAACATTTTAATTTTAACAAGTTTAATGAGGATATAGCAATAAACAGTTAATTAAAGACTTCCGTAGTTTGTAAATGTAATTAGTATCTAGCAAAAAAAGTGTCTTTTAGTTCCGTTTGGGCATGCAGCCTCTTCCTTTTACCTCCTCCTAGTTCAAATTTTAAATTGGTTCTTCCACGAATCCGCATATTCCAGTCTTCGCGCGGGTATTTTCGAGTCCACAATTGGCGCTCTGCGCCCACTTGGCGACGAATCGTACACTATAAATTAGTGCATTCGATTGCAAAAGGATACAATAAGATACTATAGTTGAAATTAGTTAAAAAGGATAAAATAAGAAACTTACTAACGAATTATTTACTAGGATAAAATAAGATAAATCTATGCGAATTATTTGAATGGATTAAATAATATATTATTATAAGGTGAATTAGTTAAAAAGGATAAAATAAGATAAATCTTTACGAATTAGTTGAATAGATTAAATAATATATTATTATTAGGTGAATTAGTTAAAAAGGATAAAATAAGAAACTTACTAATGAATTATTTAGAAGAATAAAATAAGATGAATCTATGCGAATTACTTGAATGGATTAAATAATATATTTTTATAAGGTGAATTAGTTAAAAAGGATAAAATAAGAAACTTACTAACGAATTATTTACTAGGATAAAATAAGACAAATATATGCGAATTACTTGAATGAATTGAATAATATATTGTTTTAAGGGGAATTAGCTAAAAAGGACTAAATAAGAAACTTACTGACGAATTAATTACAAGGATAAAATTTGATTAATATATGCGAATCACTTGAATGGATTAAATAATAGATTATTATAAGGTGAATTAGTTAAAAAGGATAAAATAGGAAACATACATACGAATTATTTACAAGGATAAAATAAGATACATGTATGCGAATTACTTGAATGGATTAAACAATATATTATCACAAGGTGAATTAGTTAAAAGGATAAAATTAAATACTTACTGATGAATTATTTAAAAGGATAAAATAAGATAAATATATGCGAATTAGTTGAATGAATTGAATAATATATTGTTATAAGGGGAATCAGCTAAAAAGGATAAAATAAGAAACTTACCAACGAATTATTTACAAGGGTAAAATAAGATAAATCTAAGCTAATTAGTTGAATGGATTGATTAATATATTATTATACGGTGAATTAATTAAAAAGGATAAAATAAGATAAATATAAGCTAATTAGTTGAATGGATTAAATAATATATTATTATACGGTGAATTAATTAAAAAGGATAAAATAAGATAAATCTATGCGATTGCTTGAATGGATTAAAAAATATATTATTATAAGGTGGGTTAGTTATGGAATAAAATAAGAAACTTACTAACGGATTATTTACAAGAACAAAATAAGATATTATATGGTGAATTAGTGAAGCGACTAACATGTTTTCCGTATATTTCGTGAATCCCTTTACCAACAATTAAAGCAAACAATTTATTCTCTTATCTACAAAAGAGTTACATTTGTTAGAATTTTATGATAAAAAAAAATAACAAGCATAAAATTCTTAAAACTAGCAATCCCTCATTAGGTGATTTGTTCCAATATGTCAATAAGGCTTGTTATGGATAAGAATATATTGCAACAGATACAATGAAGTAAATACATTTGAGTTAATCTGAATTTGAAAAGTGTGGGCAAAGAGTGGATTAGTATAGGATGGAATGATAATTGTTTATGACATTCCAGCATTTTAAAATGTTGTTTGCAACTTTCTAAACTAACATTTTATTCGGATGAGACAAGAGTTATATAAGCATTGAGGGAGATCAAAAACAAATAATCCCAATATGCTGACGTGAAACAAAAAAAGTCTTCGTAATCATAGATAAAAATTAAGGTTTTGAAATAATCATCTTCGTTTCTTCCCCTTTTTGGCAAAAGCAGCACCAATCTCAAGCGTAACTAGGTAATTTACGCATGCTCTTTTTTGGAGTTTAAGATATTTCATGAGGTAACATCACAAATTAAGTGCTTAAAACAATAAATTTACCTTGAGATCTCATCCCTTGGCAACCTGGATAAACTGCATGCCTCAAAAAGCAGTTTTAAATAACCTACATTTCTAAAGGTTTCTTTATAAACTTACTATTCTTATTTAAAAACGGAACGAGGAAAATGATAACGTACAAAATTAATATGGAGTGTATCAAATGATGAAAAAGCGACCAAAGGAAGTTAGAAGTGAAAAAGAGTACTTTGCTAAAGTGTTCAAACCTTGGGAAAAAAGAGAAACATTTGTAAGTGCAACAAATGAATATTGCAACAATTTTGAAATAATCAAGTAAATCTGCTTTGCACGAAAAAAAATCCAAGCGACGATCTTTTCTTTGAATCGAATTCAAAATAACTATTTTAAAAACTATTATATTTGGGGGTGTATACTGATTTAATCGCAGAAATAAACAATGATATTTTTTTAATTGTTTGATTGTTTTTAAGAGAATTTATACTATTCTTCATATGTATTTATAGAAAAAAGTTTTTGCAGCAACTTGATATCGTTGCACAAATTGTTTCTTTAACCATTGATCTTTAGCCGCATCTGATTGCCCACTCAGCCAAAAGTCATATTTTCTCTCTCAGCACATTTCTTATATTTTTTAATCGTTTTAACTATTTTAATTGCACAGCTTGAATTCAAGGCTGTATTTTTATGTTAAATTTATTCATCAAATACATTTCGTTTTTGTGACACCTGTATAATAGGCAAGTGTTGTTATTTTATGGTAAAGGCATAATCAATTGGAAATAACGAAACATATTAATAAATCGTTTAACTTAATTAATTTGTTTTGCAACATTATTTAGATGTTTAAAGTAGCGAACTATTTTGCTTGTGGATTTTCAGTGACGCATTAACTCAATAAACTGACAAAAAATTGTAACACAAAGAAAATTTCCATAATTAAAATGGAAATAGACAATAATGGAGAAACATATTTTCATACAATGAAATAAGTATGTTGGTTTAATTTTCAACGTATAGGATAACGTTGTATTAATGTATATAGTATTGTATATAACGTATGCGTCATATTTCATTCAATGAAATAAATATGTTGGTCAATTTCAACGTTTAGGATAACGTTGTGTGAATGTATATAGCATTGTATATAACGTATACGTCACATTTCATACAATGAAATAAATATGTTGGTCAATTTCAACGTTTAGGATAACGTTGTGTGAATGTATATAGTATTGTATATAACGTGTACTATTTTCTCAATGTGCATTATCTTTCTCAATATATTACCTTTTATTTCATGTGTGTTTTGATTATTTTATGTTGTCATAAAAATGCAAGATCACGCAAGGTTTTTAAAAAATGAAGTCACCAATTTCATTTTCATATTAAAGTTGGCCATGTTGTGAAAAGTACCAGGTTTTCTATCAATATTGCATTCATGTGTACATTGTATTTTATTCCATGTGTATTATGATTATTTAATGTTACCTAAAAATGCAAACATTATGCATAGTGAGCGACGTTTGGAAAAATGAAGTTACTGATTTCATTTTCATTTTTGAGGGGGCTTATGTTATGAAATGTACAAGTTTTTCTTTCGCTATTGTCATTAATTTATATATATTTCATTCAATGTGTGTTATGATTATTTTATGTTGCCTACAAATACAAGTATTGTGCATAGTGAGCGACGTTTGGAAAAATGAAGTTACTGGTTTCATTTTCATTTTATAGGGGGCTTATGTTGTGAAATATACAAGTTTTTCTTTCGCTATTGTCATTAATTTATATATATTTCATTCAATGTGTGTTATGATTATTTTATGTTGCCTACAAATGCAAGCATTATGCATAGTGAGCGACGTTTGGGAAAATGAAGTTACTGATTTCATTTTCATTTTTTTTGGGGCTTATGTTGTGAAATGTACAAGTTTTTCTTTCGCTTGTCATTCATTTATATATCGTTTATTCAATGTATGTTATGATTATTTTATGTTGCCTAAAATTGGAAACATTATGCATGCTTACATTTTGAAGTGTGCCTTGTTTCGAACAACATACTTTTATTAATGGACAAATACTGCTGTTTGCTTACGTCATCAAGCATTACTGTCAAACAACACTCTTGAATGCCATTTGAATGTAAACCAATTAAACTAATAAATTTGAATGCGTATAAAATTTCCAAAACAAGAATTGAAAATTTCAATAAGTCATATTTCATGAAATGAAATATAAAGTGCAAAAAGTGTATTTTTTGGCATTGTTCTACCTTTTGGGCTAACGTTGGATCAATGCAAAAAAAATATTGTATATAAAGATATTTTACCTTCATTTAAATCTGTATCATGCCTTATTTACTGCGTAATATATTTTATGATTTACTGTGAATTTTAATTTATACTATGAAGTATAACACAACATGGTAAAGTGCCGTTTTCATACATTTATTCACTGAGAAGAAATTCTGTGAGCAAACCACTCAAATATATGTCCTAGAACCCAGTATGTGTGAAAATTTCCAAGACAATAATTGGAAATTTAATAAAAGTCATATTTCATTAAATGAAATATAAAGTGCAAAAAGTGCACTTTTTGGCATTGTTTCAACGTTTGGGCTAGCGTTGAATCAATGCAAAAAGTATTGTATATAAAGATATATTAACTTTTTAAAAATATGTATCATGCTTTATTTACTGTGCAATATATTTTATGATTTACTGTGAATTTTAATTTATACTATGAAGTATGTTTTCATGATAAAGTGCCTTTTTCATACATTTATTCAATGAAAAGAATTTCTGAGAACAAACCCCTCAAATGTATGTCCTAAAATCCAGTATGTTGTCAACTGGCTTTTTTAAACTCGTCACATTACTGTCAAACATTACTCTTGAATGCCATTTGTGAGTAATCCAATTAAACTGGTAAAAATTTGAATGCGTATAAAATTTCCAAAATAAGAATTGGAAATTTCAATTACAGTCATATTTCATACAATGAAATATAAAGTGCAAAAGTGCATTTTTTGGCATTGATCAACGTTTGGGCTAACGTTGGATCAATGCAAAAAGTATTGTATATAAAAGATTTATTGCCTTTTTTAAAATCTGTATCATGCTTCATTTACTGTGCAATATATTTTATGATTACTGTGAATTTTAATGTATACCATGAAGTATATTTTTATGGTAAAGTGCCTTTTTCATACATTTATTCAATGAAAAGAAATTCTGAGAGCAAACCACTCAAATATATGTCCTAGAACCCAGTATGTTGTGAACTGGCTTTTTTGAACACATCAAGCATTTCTGTCAAACATTGCTCTTGAATGCCATTGGTGTGTAAACCAATTAAACTGATAAAAATTTGAATGCGTATAAAATTTCCAAGACAAGAATTGGAAATTTCAACAATAGTCATATTTCATACAAGGAAATATAAAGTGCAAAAAGTGAATATTTTGGCATTGTTTCAGCGTTTGGGCTAACGTTGGATCAATGCAAAAAGTATTGTATATAAAAGATTTATTGCCTTTTTTAAAATCTGTATCATGCTTCATTTACTGTGCAATATATTTTATGATTACTGTGAATTTTAATGTATACCATGAAGTATATTTTTATGGTAAAGTGCCTTTTTCATACATTTATTCAATGAAAAGAAATTCTGAGAGCAAACCACTCAAATATATGTCCTAGAACCCAGTATGTTGTGAACTGGCTTTTTTGAACTCATCAAGCATTTCTGTCAAACATTGCTCTTGAATGCCATTGGTGTGTAAACCAATTAAACTGATAAAAATTTGAATGCGTATAAAATTTCCAAGACAAGAATTGGAAATTTCAACAATAGTCATATTTCATACAAGGAAATATAAAGTGCAAAAAGTGAATATTTTGGCATTGTTTCAGCGTTTGGGCTAACGTTGGATCAATGCAAAAAGTATTGTATATAAAAGATTTATTGCCTTTTTTAAAATCTGTATCATGCTTCATTTACTGTGCAATATATTTTATGATTACTGTGAATTTTAATGTATACCATGAAGTATATTTTTATGGTAAAGTGCCTTTTTCATGCATTCATTCAATGAGAAGAAATTCTGAGAGCAAATCACACAAATATACGTCCTAGAACCCAGTATGTCGTGAACTGGCTGTTTTTGAACTCGTCAAAATTTACTGGTGAATGTCCGCGAACAAGACATCCAATGTGTAAACCAATTAAACTGAACAATGAAATTGTTTAAGCAAAAAAAATCAATTAGAGTTACCTGAAATGCCCAATGTTACAATGAAATATAAAAAACATTTTTGCAAAGTTTGGGCAGCTAATGTTGTATCCAGGCAAAAATATTGTACATAATGTATATTACTTTTTTAATGTGTAATATTGTATTTACTGTGATTTATTCAATAATGCACAAAAGTTAAAACGTTATGCAAATTGACGGCGTTTTGTTTACTAGTCAATCAATTATGGTGGAAATGTGCTTTGTTCACATTTTATTTTGTTAGTACTTAAAAGTGTCATTTTTGCCTTTGATATGGATTTTATATGCCTTTGATACGGCACAATTAAGCAAATAAAATGTTTATGTTTTAGAGTTTGCATAATGATTCATATGTATATATAATTCCTATGTATATATTATTCCTACGTATATATGATACTATGTGTGATATACTTTATACCCATATATACTTTTTATACCTTATTGTTTTAATTTTGAAGGGCATTTAGTTTACTATATGCTTTACAATTCATGCAATATTTGTGTTCCTGTCAACTGTCCTTACCCAATTTGCGTGTCCTAGAATTGAACATAGCTTGGTTCAGAATGAACATTTCTGTGTATGTGAAGTTCCAAGTACACACAATGTCAATGTTTGGACCTACTTTTTGTGTGATTAGTTGAATGAGAAAGTGTTAAATTGTGTTTGTGGATTGAAAAACTATTTTTTTTGTGCTTCAGAAAAAAAATAGAACTATTTTTCGATAAAAGTATATTTTGCCTTGAACTCTTTCATACCAAGAGAATTAGAAAAATGATGTACATATTTTTGAAGCCTTTGGGCAGTTGATTTAATGAACATAATCTTGTATATTATCTTTTATTTAATGTGTTATACTGTTTTATTTACAAGTATATTATGTTTTATTTCAAGTGTATGTATTATTATATTAATGTTGACCATGGTTTATCGAATGCCATTTCATTTTTTAAAATTGTGTTTTGTGGATCGGGGGTACCACAGAACACAAAAAATATAACTATTTTTTAAAGCAAGTTTGTTTATAAACTATGACGTGCCAAGAGAAATAGAAAAATATATTCAAATATTCAGCATTTTTGCAACGTTTGGGCTAGCGTTGCATTAATGAAAAGAATATTGCATATAAGCTTTTACGCAGTGTTATGCTGTATTTACAGTAGATTAGGTTTTATTTAAAGAGTAAAATGCTTGCATAAATCACGTAAACATTGTGAAAAATGATAACGTTTTATTGGTTAATCAAACCATCTTGTGGAAAATGTCGTTGTTGATTTTAGAGGCTATGTACTTGAAAGTAATGTTTACTCAGTGAAGTGCCATTCCATTTTACTCCCGATTTTTGGGGAGAATGATTCCACTACCTTGTTGTGATATTGTATATTAATTTTGAAATGCATTTGGAACACTACAAACTTTGCATTTCATGCAACATTAGTTTTGAACTTAAGTGTGAAAAAATGGACATTGTTTACTCAGTGAGTTTTTAAGTGCCATTCCAATGTACTCCCACTTTTCCCTTACTTTCCCACCACTTTTTGGGGAGAATGATTAAACTACTTGGTGTGATATTATACCTTGATAATATAACCTTATTATATGAATTTTGAAATGCATTTGGAACACTACAAACTTTGCATTTCATGCAACATTAGTTATGAACTTAAGTGTGAAAAAATGAACATTGTTTACTCAGTGAGATTTTAAGTGCCATTCCAATGTACTCCTACTTTTCCCTTACTTTCCCATCACTTTTTGGGGAGAATGATTCCACTACTTAGTGTGATATTATACCTAGATAATATAACCTTATTGTATGAATTTTGAAATGCATTTGGAACACTACAAACTATGCATTTCATGCAACATTACTTTTGAACTTAAGTGTGAACATTGTTTACTTAGTGAGTTTTTAAGTGTCATTCCATTTTACTCCCAATTTTGGGGGAGAATGATTCCTCTACGTTGTGTGATATTATACCTATATAATACAACCTTATTATATTAATTTTGAAATGCATTTGGAACACTACAAACTATGCATTTCATGCAACATTACTTTTGAACTTAAGTGTGAACATTGTTTACTTAGTGAGTTTTTAAGTGTCATTCCATTTTACTCCCAATTTTGGGGGAGAATGATTCCTCTACGTTGTGTGATATTATACCTATATAATACAACCTTATTATATTAATTTTGAAATGCATTTGGAACACTACAAACTTTGCATTTCATGCAACATTACTTGTGAACTTTCGTGTCCTGCTAATGAACTTGAATGAGTTTTGAAGAGTATGTGTATATAATGTATTGGCCCATGTACAAGAGCCAATATTTTAAAATGCTTATAATGAAATTTTTTTATTTTTCTAATGTGATATTCAGTTACACCAAAGCAGTTTATTTTGTAAAATTTTGAAAAAGATGTATTGCATACATGAACACTTAAATGTTTATATCATTGTATATTCAAGAATTGTATATAAAAAGTATTTAGTGTTATAGTGTATATTTAGCAAACATATTATTCTGTAATATAATATTTGCATCAAAATATTTAGAGTCATATGTTTTGAGGCGCTGTTCCTATTTTAAATTTTTTATTTAACAGTTCTTTCTATTGCATAGATGAACTGTATATCTTTTTGTATACATATTGCATACATAACCAGTAAAATGTACATATTTTATATCCAAGAATTTTATACAAAAAGTATTTAGTGCCATAGTATATTGAACAAACGTATTATTCTGTGATGAAATATTTGCATCAAAATATTTATCAAAATATATTTTGAGTCACCATTCCTATTTTAGATTTTTATTTAACAGTTCTTTCTATTGCATAGATGAGCTGTATCTTTTTTTGAATCGTGCAATTGATTTTATATACAGTAAAATACTTAAAAGCCAATAAAAATTATTTATTTTTTTATAAAATGTGTCTTTCTTTCGTGTTATTTTTCTTTGTAATACATCATACATCAATTATATCATCAAAATAAAACATATATTTGAAGTGGTAGTGGTAGTCTGGTAGTGTAATCGTTTCCGGCTGCCTATTTCTAGCATCTGTATATTTGAAGTACAGTATGAACCCGATATTTAGTAAATGTATTTAGTACTTAGTTAGAATAACTACTTTTAAATATTGTGCTGCCATCTTCAGAATAGTCCAACGACTAAGAATTAAAATTAAATCTTAACTCAGTGCATAAAAATGTTACCGAAAGTAAAAACGTATTTTAGTGAATATAAAGAATTCTAAAGTAGGGTGGAGACTAAACCTGGCAACAGCACCATGGAAAAACACGTAGAAAATACAGGGTGGCATGTGGGGCCCGATGGCCGAGTGGTTTGGATCGCAGGCCATAACGCTAGCAGTCCGCGTGCTGTAACGAGGGCGAGTTCGATTCCCGCTTTTGCCCTGGGTGTTCTTCCTTACTCAGTAACGAAATTATAAATTAACTAGCACTTTTGCCACTCTATTCGGGCTCCGAAGTGAGCCATGGCTGCCGATGGCAGCTCAGTACGAGTCGTTCATCTACCCTACTATACACACTTAAAACAAAAGAGTGAAATCCACTCTCACTCATATAGGAGAAGTGCATTTTCGACACTGGAAAGGAGTGAAAATTAACTCAGACTGAGTTAAATTCACTCGTTTGTTTTACGAGTGTAGAACTCTGAGTGAATCAACTTTAATACAGAATTCTTATTATTTCGTGTAACTGTAATTTAAGTCACAATTTTAAAAAGATCTCACAAGCTTTTAAATTTGAAAAATAAATAAAATAAGGCAAGTTAAATTATTTGGTTTTAATATGTGAAGACAAGCATACCGCTATTTTTCTTATTTAATGTTAAAAGTAGTAGGTATAACCACTTTTTTATAATTGCGTGAAAAAAATCCGTCTTTTATATTATAATTTCAATATCAGACGCATGCAAAAAGTTACACTTTTTGAAACAGTGAAAAAAAGTACTTTTTTTCACCCAAAAGCAGTGAGAAAAAAAAGTACCTTTTTTTACGCCTTTTCATAAGATACCAACATTTCAAGTTAAATTTCTATTTCATAATATTCATAAAATACAAAGATTTATCTATCACCTTTTATTTAGAGATATTAATGCACGTGAAATATTTTGGTACCAATGATAATTTTTTTCACACAATTTAAAAAAAATAGTGTATGCATCGCTTGTGAAAAGTAAGCTTTTAAACCCTTTCAGTCCCAGTGATGCCATTTGGCATCATCACTTTCAATATTTTTTTCAAAATGTTTATGTCCCGTTATGACATTCAAATACACATCATTCGATTCTTCACACTTTGTTCTATCCGACAAAATTTTACTTTCATCTCAATAGAAGTCAGAACTACTATTTTTTTTTATTTAGAAAATAGTCAACAAGTGCTTCTCCTGATTTTTGATAAGTTCACTTCAGTTCCACATATTTAAAACACAATTTAAACTTTTTCGTTAAAAATAATTACTAAATTTTATTTAATAATATGGTCAGATACCTTAAAATATATAACTCGAATGTGTTTTTAGGTAATATATATATTTTTATTTTGTTGTTTTCCACAGTTAAAGAATTTTTGCATTGTTTCAAAAACCATATAAAAAATTTTAATGGATTTTTTTTTCTTATGGAATTCGTATATTTGACCTAAAATAAGCTTATTTTGTGAATATCAGATGTTTCTGTAGTGCAGTAAATTTTTGGGACTGAAAGGGTTAAAACACGTCTCGTTATTTCACTTGCTTGTGAAATAAAAATACACTCGTTTTAACCCTTTCAGTTCCAAAAATTAACTACACTACAGAAACATCTGATATTCACAAAATAAGCTTATTTTAGGTTTTAAAAAAACAAGAGTTCCGTAAGAAAAAAATTCATTTTAATTTTTTAAATGGTTTTTGAAATAATACCATAATTTTTTAACTGTGGAAAACAGCAAAATAAAAATATATATATATTACCGAAAAACACTTCGACTTTATATATTTTAAGGTATCTGACCATATTATTGAAAAAAAATTAGTAATTATTTTAACCGAAATAGTTTAAATTGTGTTTTAAATATGTGGAACCGCAGTGAACTTTTCATTCAACCTGGTGAAAGGCTTGTTAGCCATTTTCTAAATTAAAAAAAAAATAGTAGTTCTGACTTCTATTGAGATTAATGTAAAATATTGTCGAATAGAACAAAGTGTGAAGAATCGAATGATGTGTGTTTGGATGTCATAACGGGACATAAACATTTTTGAAAAAATATTGAAAGTGATGATTCCAAATGGGCATAACTGGTACTGAAAGGGTTAAAAAGTATTACTTTTCACACTTATTGCATAAATAACTATTTACACACTTGACTTGCACTACAGAGAGTGTAAATTTGTATAGAATTAGCCAAAAATAGTACCCCCGAAAATAATGTTCTAGACTGGGAATTTTTAATAGTGGCCAGTGGCTACCAGAGTGAAAAAAAATGGTAGCCACATTTGGATTTTTAGTAGCCAGTTTTTAACTTAAGTATATATGACAAAAAAGAAAGTGCTATTTTACACAAAACAAAATTTTATAACGGGCATTTTTTACATGAAAAAAGACTGACAGTAAAAAAAGTATCATACCAAATGTGTAAGTATTATGTGATTGGCCGTAATTGAAAGGAGAAAATTATTTAATGTACCTACACCTACAGTTCAACTACAGGGTGCGTAGCGAAAGTTCATTGTAAAAGTTAGTCTTTCTTCCCGATAGAAACGAATTGGAGCGTTTTAGTATTACTATTTTAGAAATGCAGCTTCAGTATTAATTATTTGTTGAACAAAAAGGAAAAATTATGATCGCCAATTTTGGCAACTGGGGTTCGATTTTTAGGTAGCCACTTTCGATGTAATAGTCGTCAGTTGGCGATTGGCGCCGCTAATCTAGAGCTTTACCCGAAAACATAATGTAGTGACGCTTCACTGCAGTAACAGTACAGTCAAGGAGGAACAACATTTTCAGAACGCGACACATAGATATAGAAAGTAGCAGATATGCCCATTGATTGCGCAATCCCGTACAACGCAATACAAACCGCGCGATTATGTGATGAAGCCACATTTTGCCGTTTTTGCAATGCATTACGGGATAGTGGTTCACAAAAAATGCTTTTGCCGAAGAGTTACGTGCAATAAAAACTGCATTTTTAATATGCTTTCTTTTATGAATGTCTACCTCACGTCTGCCAGAAATTATCAATACATATCCAGCTATAAACTTATGCTAGCAAAACTGGTAAAAAGTTTTAATTAGTTAATATGAAATATATATATATATATATTATTAGTCGAATTATCTCATGATGCCATCTGGTGGCGTATGGCATGCCATGTGCTAGGTCTTTCGAACTGCCTGATGGGATACTGGTTCACAAGTGGCATCGCATTTTCCCCCTAGGGGCAGATCTGCTACTTTCTTAATCTATGGTATGGCAGAACACTGTCAATTGAAGAGCTTAGTGGTGGAAAGTGCTAAGTGACATTTTTGAGTGCAACGGGAAAACATTAATTATGGCGGTATGAGCGAGAGTAGTCTTAGAGCAATGTATTTCAGCAACCAATTTTAAGATTTGTCTGTATCTGTAACTTTAAAATGTGTATTTAAACTGTTCAATCTACAACAGTTGCTAGGCCCGTCCGTGGCCGAGTTGTTAAAGGCATCCGCCTCAGGATTCAGCCTTCTCAGGAGTGCCACTGGCGGAATGGTTAGTGTACTAGCCCTTTTAGCTGCTGGGCTCGGGTTCGAATCCCGTTAGAGGCATGGATGTTTGTGCTTGTTAATAAATGTTATTATTTGTCTATGTGTTTGTGTCGTCTTTCTTTGTGTGTCTCTTGTGACTGTCTCTTCTGGCGACCTGGGTAACGGGCTATAAAGCCTACCCTCTCCTCTCCCTTCTAGGGGACGTATTCACTGTCATTTGTCATACTGTACGTAACAATGGGTACAGTATGAAATCATTTTCTTGTTTAATCCTTTCAGTCCCAGTGATGTCTTTTGGAATCATCGCGTTTCTGATCATAATTTTAAAAAATAATAGGGCTGACATCTATTGGAGTTAATAAAAAATATTTTCTAATAGAAGAACGTTTGAAGAACAGAATGGTGTGCTTTTTGATGTCATAAATATCTATAGACGATCAGAAAAAAATTCTTAAATGATGATGCTAAATTGTCATTGGGACTAAAAGGGTTAAACCTTTTTGTCAATTAGCACGTTCTTATTCTCTCTCTAAGCATTTTACAAAACACTGAGGAAACAAGAAGCGTTAAAAGAATTAAATAACCTAATTTCCTGTTATCTTAATACTCACGGAATTTTTTTATAGAGAAGCTTATATGTTGAAACAATAACTGTCACTTAGAACCACTTTCACTTATGATTAACCTTGGAAATAAAAGCGCTAAAAACCATTTAGTTTACTATCTATTTTCGTTTCTTTTCTTTCGCAAAATCAATTAATATTCTTTATAGTTTATCGTTTATTTAAATGAAGTTTAAGAATTAAAATTAAAAAGAAATTAAAGGATCGACTATAATAGTCGATCCTTCAACTATATTTTTAATAATTAACTATTTTTTTAATAATAAAGGATGGACTATACAGGGTGGCCTAATAGTAGGCTTACAGATAGTTAGGTATACAGAAATTTAAACAGCACGTTTTTGATTGCACGTTTCTGACAACTGACGTTTTTGATTGTCTGAAGCCGCGTAAGTTACGTGGCTTTCAAGCATCCGACAATTACCATTTTATATTATATAGCGAAACCTCATATCTGCCAGAAATTATCAATACATATCCAGCTATAAACTTATGCCAGCAAAGCTTTTAAAAAGTTTTAATTAATTTTAAATAACTATTTTTTTATTAGTCGAATTTACTCTTGGTGCCATCTGGTGCCTTATGGTATGCCATGGGCGGGGGCTTGCGAACTGCCTTATGGGATACTGGTTCACAAGTGGCTTCACCTTTCCCCCTAGGGGCAGATCTGCTAATTTCTATATCTATGCCAGAGTCCTGCAAACTGATGCAGTAACCCTAGTTTGGGGCTGTAAGGAGCCTAGTGGTCCGGACCCTGGACTTGAAATCGAAAGGTTGAGAGTTCGGGCCCCGGTTGCCACTGAAGACTTACCGAGTATACGCGGAGTACGTGCTCGTAAAATCTGTTGGGTCCGAAAGTCCTGTGGTCGGTCATTGCGCAGTTCACCATGGGTACAGGTTCCTGGAGAAAATTTCCCTCCCCTTCAGGGACATGTCTAAATTGTGGAGGTGGAGACAGATGTTGCCATCTGTCAACAGATGGCAGCATCAGTCATATGTGTTTGTGTGTGTCCTGTGTTTGTCCTACTTGACGATGGTTTATAAGGGGGTCCTTGCGACCAGCCACACAAGCCTGAAAATATATGTAAACCAATCCAATCCAATCTAACCCTAGTTTCTTTTAGCAAAATAATTCAGGCCCAAGGTTTTGGTTTGCTTTTGACAACACAAACCAAACTCTACTCTACACTTATAATGGCAATCCAATTTAGTGTCGCTTGAATTTTCTAAACTAGAGCTACATGAGTGGGAATCCAGCTTAGTTTGAATTAATGTCGCACTAGAGCTACAGGATTGGCAATCCAGTTTAGTTTAAAATAACGTCCCGGTTTTGTTTAAAATAACGCTATCCAGTACGCAGTTAAGTTTCGTTTGAATTTTAGTAGCACTAGAGCTACACGAGTGGCAATCCAGTGGCGCACCCGTTTGGGGCCGGCCATTTTTTTTCCCTCTAAAAGAACATCAGTATCTAACATGGGGCAGTATTGCCCATTGAAATCTTGAATACTCGTTTGGGGCCCCAGGCAATTTTTTTTCTAAAAAAATTGTCAGTATCCGACAGGGGGCACTATTTAAGGTAGATAGGTGGGTTTGAATTATCGTCGCACTAGAGCTACACGAGGGCTATTGGCGACGAACGGCGTAATTTAGAACTACTATGCATTTACCTACTCTGACCATAATGATTAAAAAAAATTGCTATTCATGTTACATTACTGTTGATATCGACATGCAAATCTATCGGAATATTAATCCTACATAGTCCATATAACCACAAAGCACAATTTTTGAGTACATGCCCATTAAGATTAAGTGAAAAACACAAAAAAAAAATATAACGAAATAGCATTTGTGAGATTTGGTACAAACGTTTTGGATCTAAAATGTAAACAAAGCAAGCTAATTTAAACCTTCTCATTCCCAGTATACATAAGTTTGTGTTAATATTAAAAAAAAAACATTTTTGAATTACTAGACTACTGAAGTTGTTTTTATTATGTATATCATAAGAAATAAACTGCACAAAAAAATAAGAACATTCAGTTATAAATGCCGGTCATTTCAAGAAAATGTCAGGTAACGTCAAACAAATATTAACAACTTCACTAAATTTACGATTGTTGTATGGAAAAGTTATATAAAAATGGTTTAAAAATCAGACTTTAAAACTCAGTTAGCAATAATACTAATAAATAATCAAGGAAGTCAGTTAAACCCGTCTATTCTCAGCAATCACAACACACAAGAATTTCGTTGTAGGAATATAAAAACACTTACCTATGAAAAGCAACTCAGGGAATCTTCTTTGAAACTCTATCAGTGCAGTTATATTGCCACGCCCAAGACCTCATATTCATAATTATTTCAAAATACTATTTTAAATTTCAACAGTTCATCAAAATAAGTGCCTGGACAGTATCCCGATATTGTCACGAAGATTAGATTAAAACCGCGCTAAATCGTGGTTAATACGACCATTAATAAACAGCAGATTGCAGAACCGCCCACTAACTGGTGGGACCACCTAATTTTGAATTGATAGTTTCATAGAATGTTCCAGAATAATCGAAATAGAACCTTGGAGACAGATCATATTAGAACATTAAAAAGAAATATCCACTAGAATTTCAAAACATCCATGTCTACAGTGTGGTGTTGGTTATAAAATAACGCTCGCTATTCGGAGTGGTCTGTAGCTTGATTGAATAATCCAAATGCAACAAACTGTGAGACACACTAATCAAGAAGGGGGGGGGGGGGGGAGAGTATGGAATCATAAAAAACTCGTCACTCAACCAGGGTTCTAAATTACGAGGCGTAATTGGGTGTGTTTGTCGCAATTAGTCATAATTTGGCTATGCCCCGTAATTTAGAACCTTGGTCAAGAGACGAGTTTCTTTTTTATGATTATTCTTTTTTTTGTGATTATTTTTTAGGATTCTATCTTTTTTATGATTCCATTCTTTTTCAAAAAAAAAAAAAAAAAAAAAAAAACTCGTCTCCTGACCAGGGTTCTAAATTACGAGGCGTATTTAGCTGTGTTGGCCGTAACTGGCCATAATTGACGTCGCCTCGTAATTTAGAACCCTGATCAAAAGACGAGTTTGTTTTTTATTATTCTTTTTTATCATTATTTTTTATGATTCTGTCTTTTTTATGATTCCATTCCCCCCCCTTCTTGATTAGTAAGTGTCTCAAAGTTTGTTGCATTTGGATTATTCATTCAAGCTACAGACCACTCCGAATAGCGAGCGTTATTTTATAACTACCCTGTATATAGATTAAATAAGTATTTTGAAATGCTATATAATTGAAACATAATTGCTTGGTTTGCTATTACAATTTTTTTTTTCATAAAATAAAATCTCTTATCTTAATAAAATCTATTTGTTATTCGTCTATGTGTTTGTGGCGTCGTCCTTTGTGTGTCTCTTGTGACTGTCTCTTCTGACGAGCGGGGTAATGGGCCCCCTAAAAAGCCTACACTCTTCCCTTCTAGAGGGCACAATCACTGTCATTTTGTCATTTAGGTATATAGTTATTTATACAGCAACAGTTATTTTTCGAAAGAATGTCCGGTTGTTAAGTCAGTTGATTGCGCATTAAAAATTTCAGCAAACCTTGCCTCGTTACCACCACCTCTAGATGCAGCAAAACAACACTGTTTGAGAGTATTCCACCAAGCCCAACTCTATTTATAGTCTAAGAGCTAGCAACGTTTTTGAGAGAGAATTTCAGGTGGGCCAGTTTTAAGATATGCTATCTCTCTCACTCTCCCGGACATCATACGGGCTATCTGGCTGGCGGTAGTGGTTGCGTTCATCAGTGCGCATCCTACTAATACCAAGTAAAAAATTTATTTTTCAAATCATTTAGGACGTTTTATTTTTTTATTGTTATTTTTAGTGAACTTTTTGCAACATAAATAAATTATTGCCAGAAATTTTTATTATTGTTTAAGCTGTGCCAGACGCTAATTTTGATTTTGAAAGCTCAAGTGTTGCCCAAATTACCAGCTCAGGTGTGAATTCACCGATCATTGTAATTACGTCATCGTCATTCATTGCGCAATACCATGTGGCAATACTTGTAATGAGCTGATAATTTGGGCAACACTTGAGCTTTTAAAATCAAAATTAGCGTCTGGCACAGGTTAAACAACAATAAAAATTTCTGGCAATAATTGATTTATGTTGCAAAAAGTTCACTAAAAATAATAATAAAAAAATAAAACGTCCTAAAATGATTTGAAAAATCAATTTTTTACTTGTATTAGTAGGATGCGCACTGAGAAACGCAACCTCTACCGCCAGCCAGGTAGCCCTTATGATGTCCGGGAGAGTGAGAGAGATAGCATATCCTAAAACTGGCCCACCTGAAATGCTTGTTTTTTCGACGTTGCTAGCTCTCGTACTATTAGGGAACCTTGATAGCCAAACACCCAAACAGTGGGGTTGGAAAGCCACGAAATTCCTCTTTACTTCACTCACACATGTTTTAAACCCTTTCGCTCCCAATGATTCCATTGGGAATCATCAGCTTGTGATTTTTTTCTGACTAAGTTAAATTCGCAACTTATGTATCGTTAGATACATCATTATATGGAAGAATAACGTATTTTGAAGAATTTAATATATATATTTTTTTTAATATTAATGAAAATATGAAAAATATGGTAAAATAAATTTCACTTTAAAACAGTTTTAGAAAATAAATTGACCCTAAATTTTTCATGCTTGCATTTTTTAGATGTTTAGAAATATATTTCAACTACTTTTAACAAAAAAAGTTTTGAAAAAATTATTGTTATAATTTATTAAAAAGTTATTATTCCATTTCCCCCCTTTAAATTTAAGTATTAAAAACTTAAGATTTTTTTCTCCTGTTTTTTACTATTTCATTTCGAATGCATAGTGAACCTATTTAACAAATTTCAGATTTATAGGATAAAAATTAAAAAGTTGGGAGTGAAGTTAAAGTTGGAATTAAAAAGTGCTCCCCTAATTGTTTTGAGCAGTGTACTAAAGGTAAGTCCTTAAAATAAACCATTATATTTAAATACAATTACATATCTTATGTAAAAAGATTTTTATTTAATTAAAGTAAATTCTAAATTAATTTTCTTCAATTACTCAGGTTGTTCCAATTCGAATAAAAAAGAAAACCATATGCCCAAATTTTCGAGGAAAGACACCACTGTACCATCTTTCAGAAATGCATGGACTTTCAATCTATTTTATTGTTTTTTTTAATTCAAATTACTTCATTTTATTAGTTTTTGAATTGAGCAAAAATGTTTTGTATAATTAGATTTTCTCTTGTACAGTAGACTCCCTCTTAACCGGCCTACGTTTAACCGGATCTCCGCTTTAACCGGGCTAAACATTTTCCACCCTTAAAAATTTTAAAAATAGCTAAAAATACAAGTTTTTGGTTAGTTTCGGTTTTCGGTGTCGTTTTTTAAGGTATGTAATCAAAAATGTAAAATACTATATAAAATAACCTGCAAAATGACGTCTTATTTCAATTGTACATGTATTTCAATTTCATAAGGCAAGTATCATTAATAAGCAAAAGTGCAATCAAATAAACATCTAAATTTCAATTTATTTAATTTCTCCGGTTTAACAAGATTTTCGTTTAACCGGCTTGCCCTCGGTCCCGTTTAAGCCGGTTAAGAGGGAGTCTACTGTATACACATTTCCTTTTATGAGAAATTATTCAGTAATAAAGTATTTATTTAATTTTTTAAGTTTTTATTTCATAAACAATATTATGGAGCATGTTTTCTAGTACCCAGACCTAAAAAAATGAAGGTATTTGAAGACTCTAAGTGTGATTCTATAGATAATATATTAAATATAATTTTTTGTCACTCTCAAATATGGACGGCAGTACTGTATATTGCTATAGAATATATGTTAAATTCTGAAATATGTGTATTTCGAGTTGCAAGTGAGAATTTTGGATTTTACACTGTCGTGGAGGAAACCGTTTGATTTTCAGCGCGTTGTAGCGTCCAAATTATTAGTCTCACATTAATGATATAATTGACTTTTCTTTAGCTTGTTTAAAGTACTTAAACTTTTGTGTTGACTTTTTTGTTGAAAAATCATTACTTTTCCTGCTGGAAGGAAAAAACCCAAAAAAAATTGTAAAATTTCGAGATTCTTTCGATTTTTTTTAATGTGCCCCTCTACCAGCAGTTATCTGCAGGCTACAATATCTGTAAGTACAATGCAGAGAAAGTCACTTGTTCAAAAAAGTTGGTCATTTCAAAGTAAATTGACACCACTACAAACTTTCATCTTGATGCTGGAGGTTTAAGAGAAAAAAGGTGTTTTCAAAGCTTATTTTTCAATATTCGGTTAAACTGAACTTCAATACAAAGAAGGTACTTTCGTAATGGTGTGGAGTGAATTTAAGTTAAAATGTCCTACTTTTTTTTTGTCGTTTGTGAAGAGGTGATTATCTTTGCATTGTACTAAAGTGCAAAATATGTCGGTATTTAGGTGATTTTGCATGGGAGAGGGTGTACTTTTCATCAAGAAAATCGGTCAATGCATCTCACTAAATCTACGAATTCGTGGCAAAACTTTAAGGTGATGAGCTGGTAGGCAATCGGTTCCTATTTAGAAATGTTAAATTGTATATTTAAAGCAAATATAATTTGAATAAAGATTGAAAGTGGCTATATTGTCTGTTTGCTGTGAAATTGAACCTATATCGTTTTTTAGTCTGTTTCGTTCACCAGTTAGCATGGTTTTTTTTTTAATTTATCATATAAAAAAATATAAATTATCAATATATTTAGGGGTTTTGTATTTCTGTGGGGGGGGGGGGGGTATTCGCAATTCTAAATTTTACAGCCAAAAAACATAATTTCTAAACTTTTGGATCGCACTGTACAACAAACAAATCATTATTATGCAAGACATGACTTTTTACAGAAAATTTGATCCAACACAAAATTTTATGACATTCAACCATATAATTTATACATTTATTAAATCAAATTTTTTTCGATGAATACATATCTTGAATTAAATATCTTCAAAATAAAAAATCAAATATATATTGCATAATATCATATTCATTGAATTTTAAAAATACAAAACTGCAGTGATATAATTTGATCTACACATATGAATGGAAGCAAAATTTTAGATTCTTCTTATGCGTATTACATACGCATAAGAAGAATCTAAAATTTTAAATATGTATATACATTGAATTAAAAGCGACTTAATTGGCGCATGATTTCGCCCAAGTAAGAGCAGGTGACCTTTTGAACAGCTGCTTTGATGCGCAGGGCTCTGTCGGAAGTATAGAGGTGCACTGAGTGACCTGGAATTTGGGAGAAAATTCATTAGGAATTAAAAAAAAGTCAAACTTTCACTTGCCCCCAAATTTACACTATAGTTCCCGCCACCCTTGTAAAAAAGAAATAAGTTCCTAAAATTTTGGATTGGTACATCTAGTAGTTTTGGCTGGCGATTATGCATTAGTGAGTCAGATCTTTGGCATTAAGAGGATTTTCTATACGATCCTGTTAAAATTACGAGTCACATAAAAAAAAAAGAAGAAACTGACTCTGGATACAATTAAGGGTCAAAAATAGTTGAACAGTTCACCTGCTCTGTTGCTTTTAGATTCACAATAACTTTACAATGTTGCTAACTCTCACGAACATGCTACGTGTTGAGATAATTGACATTTTGGAGACGTATTCAGTAGATTCGAATATTACAGTGTGTTACATAGTAAAATTAGAATAATTTTTAGACTTAAAAAATATTCACTGGTTCAATGTAAAAAAATCCCAACAGTTAGCACGAAATGTTTTGGTGTTATCCCTTTGAGTTCGTGTTAAGGTGATTTTGACTGTGTTTTCTACACGTTTTGAAAGGTGTTGATTCTAAAAAAAAGGCTTTTACCTTTCAAGTTTTTGAGGTAAATCGCAGTCTCCAAATCATCCAGAAACACATTAGTGTGTGCAGGGCTCTGTCGGAAGTATAGAGGTGCACTGAGTGACCTGGAATTTGGGAGAAAAGTCATTAGGAATTAAATAAAAGTCAAACTTTCACTTGCCCCCAAATTTACACTACAGTTCCCGCCACCCTTATTCGAAACACTTTAGGGATGGAAAACCGAAACCGTTTTTTCCTCCTCGGTTTCGACCGAAAAATCGTTTTTTTTTCATGAGGTCGGTCTAAACCGGATACCAGTTTTCGGCAGGGAAAACTATCTAAAGAAAGGAATTCGTTTTTTTTCCTTCAAAAACCGCCTTCGGCAATTTTTAAAATTATATAATTAAAAAAATGTTAGTTTTGCACTTTGCCAACGGCATAGACAGCAAATGGGAGGAATTATTTTTTAAGAGATGAAATAATGCAAATCTTAATTAAAAAATGTCAAAACGATTGGAAAAACCGGAATAAGAAAAGGAATATTATAATTTAAAATATAAGAAAGTAACAATTAGGAAGACACTTAGAACTTATTTCCAACAAAACACTTTAAACTTTTAAAATTGACTGTGTAAATTGTTTTTTTTAATTCGAAAGTAAAGTTTAAAAATTAGTTGATTTTTTCAATTAATAAAAAACTGAAAAACTTCTTTATAAAAAAAAACGCAACAAAGGTTTTTTTATTGAAAAGGTTTGTAAGGCTCGGTAAAACTGAAAAACTGATTTCGTTTTTTTCTGAAAAAGCGCTATAACTACCATACTACTTTGGCGGCGAGTATAGTAGGGGGTTTGTGAGCCAATATGATGTCGGCTGCTTATTCCGGCTTTCATGTTGGGTTTATCAAAAAAAGCTACAATAAAGCTGCCAAATTAGCAACCTTCATTGCTGATAAAACGATTCATCTTTGGTTCTTTCTCCACTTTCTTTTTATTCTACATGTTGGCGCAAATGAAAGTGGCCCCGTCATGGGGCAAGGATATGCTTGGCGAGAAAAACTATTGAAGCCGTCTAAAAGCCACCTATTCGAATTTATAAATAATTCAAGCGTTCAACGGTTCACTTGGCAAACCTTTTTTCAATGGTTGGCTTAGTTGTTGTTAAACTAGGGCTATTAACATAACATATAACAGCTTAGATTGTAATAACATAATAAACATAATAAAGTGTTCCAAATCAAATTACAGACATGATTCATTCGTGTGCAAGAATTGTGTTAATATCTCTATCCATTTCATTTGTATTAATTTTTAAAAAACAGGTAGGCCATTTTTGAACACCCTGTATCTTCTACAGGGTGAGGCAAACAAAAGCGGCCCCAAAGTGGAAATAAGAATACGACAGATATGCTGCCAAGTCAAAAACCAATTCAAAAACAGGTTTGCTGACTGAAGCTATTGATCGCTTCATTATGAAGCCCAAACAAACGCTGGGTGACTTATTTGCTGGCAACTACACAGTGGGGAAAGAAGCTACTTGAAATGAAATATGAACAAGGTTTTTAGAGCTGATTAAGAAAAGTTCCCACTAGTGATTAGTTTGGTCGTTATTTATCCTAGAGAATCGGACCTTTTTGTTTTTGTTAATAAAAAAACATGATAAATTGATTGCAAGACACAAAATTTGCATTGTGGGACATCCTCATACAATAAGAACTAAGATCTGAACTCGCCACTAATTTATTTGTAGCTCTAATGTGAAGCTAATCTGATCCAACCAATGCAAAAACAGGTTTCATTCAGGGTTTTTCTCGCCAAGCACTTCAACGCATTCCTATCTCTAGACCGGGGCCACTTTTGTTTGCCTCGTATATTAAGCCCAAACAGACTCTTAGCAAATTATTGTGGCGTCAAAAATATAAAACGATTAAATGTTTACCTTGTCTTTGCAGATGCAAGCAATAGTCAAGAGCACGGTCATCATTATTGCGACCATACAGCGGCCGAATTTTTTCTAGTTCTGTAAATGAAACAGACGTATTTTAACTATAGAGTTGAAAAGAAGATGGATATGCTTGACGAGAGACGAAGTGAAGCCCCCGGAAAGTCGCCAAGCAGCCCAAATAGGTCTGAACCGTAGACATTATAATTAATGCTAACGACGGGACGCACATGGAGACCCCAGAGGAGCCCCAATGGGGCCAGTGTTGCCACCTCTTTAAGGAGAAAAGTGCTACAAAAATATGAATTTTAATTCTTTACTTGCAAAAAATACCATAAAAATACCAGCTGCATTTTGGAATATTTTTAGTGACTTTAAAAAAACTTGAAACGCTTTTCTGGTATTTTTATAATGGGGTTGTTTCACAGAGAATCTGGCAATAGCTTCGAGGTAATGTTTTCCTTACACTCGAATGCTCTCGAATTACTCTTGCTTTGGTTAAATTGGTTGGTTGGTAGGGATTATCAGGTTTATGTGCTGACCAAGCACAACAGCATGAACATAAGTCTACCAACCAGCCAACTTAACCAAAACAAAAGTAATTCAAGAGTAAGAAAAGCATGACCGCGAAGCTATTGCCAGATTCTCTGTGAAATAACCCTAATTTAGAACTAAATGGTATTTTTTTCGTAGTATTTTTCTTCTTAATATGGTTGCAAAGGAGCAGTGGTGCCACCACATTAAGAAGAAAAATACTACAAAAAAATATAATTAAGTTCCAAAATTAAAAATAATCCAAAATGCAAATAGTATTTTTATGTGTTTTTTTTTCTGAAATTTTAGAATTAAATTTTCTATTTTCGTAGCACTTTTTTACTTAAAGAGATGGCACCACTGGCAACATACCCCACCAATTTTGCTCCCCATGTACATCACGTCATTAGCATTGGAGGTCACGTGATCCGCCCACTGAACTAAAACTGTGGAAGGAGTTGGTCAAGTGACAAAGTCGACATTCGAGCAGGCACCCAAAGCAAGTTAGTGGCACCCTCATGAGCTTGTTCGGCACTTTTGACCTCCCAGTTTTAACCTTAACAGCTAATCCAACCAATGCCAAAACAGGTTTCAGGTGGCTTCAAGAGTTTTTCTCGCCAAGCATTTCAACGTATTCCTATCTCTAGACCGGGGCCACTCTTATTTACTTCACCCTGTAGTAGAAGTATTAGAGTGGCAGATCCCAGGCCCTTCAATAGCAGTGGCGGGAAATGCTTGTAGCCAAGAATTTCATGGCAAACAAGCCAGTGTTAAATCCACTTTAAGGAGAAAAATGCTACGGTATCATTGAAAAAATACCAGTTAATACTAAAATTACAAAAAAGTGCTTGCGGTTTTCCAAACTATTATTATTAGGGGTTTTTCTAGCAGCTGCCCTTCAAAAGCTTTTTTTATTCATTTTTAAATTCTTTATCGCACATTTCTCTTGATATGCTTCCACTACGCTTCCGATGCGCTTCCACTTTTAGCCAACATCTTCCTCACTCAGCTTCTCGCGTTGTCGGTCGCAATTAGATTTCAAATCTTATCATCAAATCGTCACTTAAGTTCCCACATGTGCTATCTAACTTTGCAAAACGATATAAACACGAGGGAGAGCCGAAAAACGTGTTGTTCATTTAACACTGGCTGCTCAGAAAACATCATCGTTGCGAAGTCAAAGAATTCGAATCATTAGTCGAAGTCAGACGGTGGCCACAAATAACTATTTATCGCCAAATCTGAAAAAAAATCGCTTTAAGTGTTACCATACATTAAATCTGATCCTTTCACATCAATGAAATAGCACATGTGGAAAACCGACGCTTATGTGCTTAACCGACGAGCAACATGTGCTTAACCGACGAAATATTTTAAGAAAGTATTTCAGATCCTCATATTCATAAAAATGTAACGGAAATTTGCAAAAATATGCATGTCACAAGCAGCTGTGTTCGACATTAGATAAAGAAATGTAGCAGCAATCTGCGTGAATAACTAGAAAAACTAATGCACATTACCAAGGAGCATTTTTTTATTATGAAAAAAAAAATGACGGGTGTTTTTTTTTTGGTTAAAAATGAAAATACCTAAGTATTTTTGCTATGTACTGATAATATGTTTAGACATAAATTTTTTTTTACTTGATATGCGTTCTGAACGATGATTCTTTCCTGGCCGTTGTACATACATCGTTCTAAAAATCGTATTGCTTCGCGAGCATTCCGAGCTAATGCTGGATCGCTGCTCTAAAAAGAATTAGTAAGAAATTTATTAAAATAAACAATGTATCTCTTTAGACTAAATAAAGTAATGGTTATTTTTTACTTGCAGGAGTTAGATGTTAGTTATTTTTTACTAAGGGGGTCCGATACCCGAAAACCACAAAAAAAATAATTTCATATTAGTAAATAATGTTCAAACCTTTCTTTAAAAAAATTTCCGAAAACGATTTTAAGAAATTCCCATTACTGTGATAGTTATGAATTTTTTTTTAAAGAAACACGGCAATGATCCCACTAACATGATCCAAAATTTAAAGGCTCATATCTCTGTAGTCGTTTTTGTATTTTGAGAACATTCAAAATGCTAAGGCTTTTTGAATATTATACTTTGGCTAAAACAAATTGTTTTTTTATTACTAAATAGATGTATGCATTCCGATTTTTAAATTTTTCAACCATATTTTTATAAATGACTCTCTAAGTTGAAAATTCACTTTTTTCATGGTTTTTTCCGCCAAATTTTGCAAAAAAAAATGTTTTTTTTAGAAATGGTTCATTTAAATTAAAATCTGAATGCATACGTTTCTCTAAATATTATCAAAGATGTTTTTTTTTTCAAAATTTTATTAAAAAATATGCAAAAGAAAAAAAACTAGTAGGGATTTTAAAAATGCTTCAAAATCAACACAAATTTAAATTAAAAACACAATAGTATGAATTGTTATATTTTTAAATATTGAGTTGTTGTTAATTTGTGTGCTTAACAAGTGGAAAAAAAATTTGAAAAGTCTACCTGTAAAATAAAGAAAAAGTTCTCAAGGGTATCGGAGCCCCTTAAGGAAAACAATATTTTTGACAAAAGATTGCAAATAGTCTAAAGGTCAATATTAGTTAAAATGTTGAACCTGGGTTTTCACCAATTTTGTAAGCATTAATTTTAAAAGTCAGTTCTTAAATTATTTTTTCTCAAAAGCATTTCGTGCTCTAAGAATGATAAAATTACCTTATTTAAGATCTTTTATAAATTCTTATGTGTTTTATTTATATTTAAAAAAATCTCGAAATACGTAATGCGACGCAAATATGCATGCCACAAGTTTACATGTCAGATCAGTAACATCAACTTTGGGTACGAGTGACGGTCTGAAAACAACATTTCCGGAAAAGAACTTCGAAATTTAATCGTCTCTGTGGACTGTTTACTTAGTGTCATTCTGTAACTTCAATTTAAAACAAACATGATTTAATTCTCCAAAATACATGATTCTCCCACCTAACTATACAAAAAGGAAATTTAAATTTATAGAAGAAATTTAAAAATAACTTTAGTTTAGAGCAGTTCAATTATCATACTTTCTTCTTGCCATCCAGTTCCTGGATAACTATGTATGGAACATGGATTTCGAAACTCCTCCACTCAGGTCCTGTAGGGTATAAAAGAAATTTGTAAACCGATGGATGACATTAATGGTAAATACTCATATTGGAATGAGGTAGAAAGTGGTGTGCCTATCAGGGCTGGGTCCTAGGGACAATTTTGCAGATTAAGCTTACGGACGATATCAGCTGAGTTAAATAACAAGGTAAATAAAATCTTTTCTTAAATAGCGGTTTCAGTAAAAAAGAAATAAGTTCCTAAAATTTTGGATTCGTATATCATTTAATTCTTCAAAATACTTGATTCTCCCACCTAACTATACAAAAAGTATTCGGTTATATTCACGCAGTGGAATGAAATAAGCCAGAGTTCAAAAACTTTTAATTTATTGATCCAGAAAAATCAGCTCGTTTTTCAAAGTATATAAAATATCATCACTAAACATTAACACGGCAGAAAGACTTAAAGTTATAATATTCAATCTTATATTTGACAGTAATAATCTGATAACCATCAAAGAATATTTCATAAACAGTCATCTCAGAAGTTAACTAAAGACAAAGCTTATATAATAGTACTGGGTGCTACGTCAGCAACGCCCACTGCGACGCTGTCCGAATCAAATATAGTCCATGACATCATGGGCAACGCCGCAGCGAGACAACGCAACACCTCGTAATTTGCATGACAGCGGTTATGCCAACAAAAAGGAAATTCATAGAAGAAATTTAAAAATAATTTTAGTTTAGAGCAGTTTAATTATCATACCTTTTTCTTGCCGTCTAGTTCTTGGATTACTATATAGGGTGCGTGGATTTCGAAATTCCTCCACTCAGGTCCTGTAGGGTGTAAAAGAAATTTGTAAGACCATGGATGACATTAATGGTAAATACTCATATTGGAATGAGGTAGAAAGTGGAGTGGACCTATCAGGGCTGGGTCCTACGGCCAATTTTGCAGATTAAGTTTATCAGCTGAGTTAAATAACAAGGTAAATATAAAATCTTTTCTTAAATAACGGTTTCAGTAAAAAAGAAGGGTATTTTTTATATGATCCTGTTAAAATTGAAAGTCACATAAAAAAAGAAGAAGAAACTGACTCTGGATACAATTAAGGATCAAAAATAGTTGAACAGTTCACCTGCTCTGTTGCTTTTAGATTCACAATAACTTTACAATGTTGCTAACTCTCACGAACATGCCACATGTTGAGATAAATTGACATTTAGGAGACGTATTCAGTAGATTCGAATATTACAGTGTGTTACATAGCAAAATTAGAATAATTTTTAGACTTAAAAAAAAATATCCACTGGTTCAATGTAAAAAAAAACAAATTCCAACGGTTAGCGCGAAATGTTTAGGTGTTATCCCTTGGAGTTCGTGTTAAGAGGGTTTGATTGTGTTTTCTACACGTTTTGAAAGGTCTTGATTCTAAAAAGAGGCTTTTACCTTCCAACTGTTTTAGGTAAATAACAGTCTTTAAATCGTCTAAAAATACATTTGTACCAATCACGACAGCTACCTAATAAGAAAAAAGGAAATAATAATAATAATAATTTATTGATACAAACGAAAAAGTTTTACAAAATAAAAAAAAACCTTGATGGGCAGCTAAGGCCCTTACAGAGGTATGGAAAATATACTAAAACAAAAACAAAAATTGTGCAAACGGAGAACAAAAGAAAAAAAAATAAGATTATACGGTACATAAATACCCAAAGAGGAAAATCTGGACAACCAGCCCTCAAAAAGAAAAAAAATGTACAAATTTCAGCAGTGACTAAAATAAATTTTCTAAATCAGTGGTATCAATATTCATTAGAAAGATTTTTAAATTTTTCTTAAAGATTCTTAGACTGTTTGAAATCTGGATATGATCGGGTAATAAATTAAAGAATTTAGGAGTTAAATATTGGAAGTTTTTTCTGAAAATTTCTTTATAGGGTCTTGGAATTTTAAATAAATTATTGGGTCTACGTGCTGAAATATTTGACAATTTAATAAAAATATCTGGATGTTCACGTACATTAAGAAAAATTGCTGCTGTACCTGAAGGGCACATTTTGAGCTATTTGAAAATGCTAAGGGCTGTTTAACTTTATTTTTTCAAAACAGTAGTGAGTGTTAACGAAAATTGGTATGCATACTTTGTTTAGGATATTAATAAAGAACATCTCATAAATTTTTGATTACACAAAATTGAAAATCCGAAGAGGGGTAGGAATGGGAAAAAAACTAAAAGTTTGGCGAAAAATTTAAATTTTGTCAAAATTTGCATATAGTTTACAGTTTCTTGCAGCTTAAAGTAGTACCTATAGAGCTTACACATAAGAGATATCTTTAATATCAACTGTTACATTAATAAAGAAAAATACAACACCTACAGGATGATTTTGGAGGCTGCATTTACATGAAGGCGTCGTTTTTTTGAAGGTCTTTTATCATCATCTTCTCTCTTACTTTTCCCTTCTTCTTCCTGTGAAGGAAACCCACTAGATTGGCTTTGGGTAAATTTACTTAGTTTTATTAGTTTGAAATATTGTCGCACGAGAGATACACGGGGGCTATTGGCGTCGTATTTTAGAACCACGTAATTTACTTCGACAACTTAGCTTTAATTAGGCCCTCTAAATTTAGAGTATAAGTGTGTTGAAATTTATCCACGTACCAATGCACGAAACGGGGTACATGCACAATTGTACATATCCCGCTGGCGCCACCAATGGGAGCAGGAGAAACAAGAAGTTCTTAAAGAACTAAAATAGCCTACTTTCCTGTTACTTAAATACTTACTAAAATTCTTATCTTAAAAAAACTAGGTTCGTTACAGTAAGTGACATCAACAACCATTTCTACAATAAATTTATATACATTAGAATAAATGTCACTAAGCACAGCATCCAGCTATAATTTCAACTTCTTACAGCCAAATCAAATATTTTCATTAATTTTCTGTCGCCAATAAAATAAATATTACTAATAGTCCGCATAATTTATTTGCGGTTAGAAATAAATATTTAATTATTTGTTGAACAAAAACCAAAAAACTACTCCAAAATGCACTAAAAAAATAGGAAATGAAAATTAACAAGTTGGTTTGTAACAGAATCTGTCACTTAACCCGCCTCCAAACAACATATGTGTCTAACAGGTGAAAAGGCACCAAACGCAGCATTAATTCTATATTAAACATTTACCCGCTAAATTCGGCTACTTTAATTTATTTCGAAAATTAAACAATTATTACTTAAATCGTTTGCAAAAAATTATATTTCAAAGAATAAATATTTAATATTTCTCTCTTTTAAATAAAATGAAAACATTTCATACCAACATACAAAGAAACTCGTAGTGAAATATATTTGACGTCATGTCAAACTGATCGATGAAAATAAATTTATTTTAATTTATTCTCTAAAACAGTGGTTCCCAACCTATTCTGTAACATCGCCCCCTTCTTTAAGTTGACTAACACATATCGCCCCTTTAATTCTTATAATTTGTCCACTTATAATTTGAGTTAAAGTGTAACTAATAAAGAAATTTTATAATTTCAAACACTACCATATATAAAAAAACCAAAGCAGTTTTATCCGGTTACTCTTAAATAAAATCGAAATTTAATTTTTTTCTATTTTTATTTAGATTTTTGCAAAGAATGAAAGTGAAATAATTAACAAAGGTCTTTAAACTCAATTCTGGAAAATATAAGAGAGTTAACAATAAAAATTAAAGAAAAAAATCAATGTTGAAAACTTTTTTATTCATTTTTTTTCCACTTTTTTATATAAATAATTATTTTTTCAAGCTCATGCGCAAGTCTAGAAATAAATGTCAAATTGATTTCTTTGTTTGGTGAGGAGCTGGATAACAGAACTAACCCTTTTTTTAACTAAATATATTGACGGAACGAGATGAGAAGTAGTTCACTGTCATACTTCAGATCTACAAATTCCGTCTGCAAAGATTTATCAAGGTTATCCACAACCCACAGATTCAAAAGGGAATGGATCGACAATAGAATCAGGAGTTTCTAGGTTGTTCAAATCTTGTAAGAATTACAGTTTGAAGCTTGTCACGGTGATAAAAAGAATTAGAATGGTTTTATGGTACTATAGTACAGTATATTTTAATTTCCCCCCTTTGAATACTCATCGCCCCCCTATCGCCCCCAAACTATTTATTGCCCCCTTGATAACACAAATCGCCCACTTGGGGGCGATCGCCCCCAGGTTGGGAACCACTGCTCTAAAAGAATTAAATTTTCTCGAGCGATTGTTGCGATGGCAATAGTGATTTAATTCTAATAAAAATATCTTCATATGCTTTTTAAATGAGCATTAAATTTTGAAGTTTTTAAAATAATTGAAGTACTTAGAATTCGAATTCTTTTCTGAAATTTTCAATGTATTCTCATTTTGATGCGCTGAATTTTTTGACGTATCTCACTTGTCCGTGGCATTTCTAGTTTGCAATAACGATTAAAATGACTCGAAATTGAATTTCAATGGGAAATTCGTCGACAAATAGTAGATTTATGTCCATCCGATCGTACAGACAGACGGACAAAAAGTATGTAAGTTGGGTGTCTGAGGTTATACCTTTCTAATAAAAAAAGAATTTTTAAGATCGGATTACAAGGACACTAAAAAATTAATTACATTTCATACAAAAGTAATTTTTCTAAGAATAACTGCATAAAACGAAAAAAAAATATGCATGGGTCTCACACAACCAAAATTAAAAATATTTTTCTAAATAAATATCCACCTACATCCTCAGGAAAATCTGATTAATCTGGAGAAGTGAAATAAATTAAGATTTATTTAGATGTAGGGGAGTGGAAAATGATATAATAAAGCAATTCATATAGAATTATAGAACGCTTACCTTGAAATAAGTATTCGCGTTTGATTTCAAATTTGTACTAACTGAAGTTGTACTATGCGTAGACTGAAATAAAGGGAAAGTTTTTATAGACATTTTACAAAGATATGATAGATTAGTTATGCAAACAAGTTTTTTTTTAAGCAGTCGATTTCCTTTTAACTTCTCGCTTTGAAATCTGAACATTATTTGTGTTCAGCTAAAAAAAAGTTGCAATACTATGTCTAAACATTCTACCATGAACACAATAGTTTATAAATTGACCTAAACTATGAAGTCAAGTTAATTTTTATTTTGAATAACCTTTCTCATAAAACCTCTATTACATTGATAATCTGAAGTTTTAGCAACTGGCACAAGCAAATTTTAAAATAAGGCGCTATTATCCTAGCAAGCATAATTAATGCTTCACCCAAACCACATGCTTCCTCACAAACATAAATATAATTTAAATCTTGAAAAGGTATATAGTAATTTCAATTTACCAAAAGCAGAAAAAAATTCCAATGGGTAAAGTGTAAACAAATTTCTTAATAGCAGAAAATAAACAACAGTTGTAAGCTTGCATAACCAGATTTTTTTAAAACAAATTTGCTGTTGGTTTACAACTTTAAAGTATTTTCATCAGATAATTTATGTGAATACTTTGAAATAACAAATAATTTATCATTATCGCATTAAACAAAATGAATTCGAACATTTGTATCATTTTACTTACTTCGAAACTTTATCATTTTATAAACCTATTAATAACCTAAGATTGTTTACAAGGACACTAAAAAAAGTGTGGCTAAGTGTGCTAACAGAACACGTCGACATTAGTTGCCTTAAGCCTTCGAGTGTCTTTGACAAAATAAGTTAGACGTGAATAGTAGCGTGCAAAGAGAGATGTCAAATTTTTTAAACGCTCGCTTCTCCTTACCTCAAATTTGTAATCAAGTTCTGTCTGCAGCGAATCGGAGTGTTTAGTGTTGCAAGTACATCCACTCAGTTGTTCCTGTTAAGAGAAAGATATTTTAAAAAAGAAGTTTCAAACGTTTTTTTTAAAAATTAGGTTTAAGCTTTGAGCTGTATAGTATGGTTTGCCATGTTAGCCTTTTTTCCCCAGTTATGGAAATCAACATACCATCAAAATGAAACAAATTTGAAACGAATATTTTATCTAGTTATTTAATTATACATAATTTGAAGTTTTAACTAGCCAAAAATATATCAGCGGATACACGAGATACACGGGGGCTATTGGCGTCATATTTTAGAACCACGTAATTTACTTCGACAACTTAGCTTTAATTAGGCCCTCTAAATTTAGAGTATAAGTGTGTTGAAATTTATCCACGTAACATGCATGAAACGGGGTACATGCACAATTGTACATATCCCGCTGGCGCCACCAATGGGAGCAGGAGAAACAAGAAGTTCTAAAAGAACTAAAATAGCCTACTTTCCTGTTACTTAAATAGTTACTAAAATTCTTATCTTAAAAAAACTAGGTTTGTTACAGTAATTGACATCAACAACCATTAAATTTATATACATTAGAATAAATTTCACTAAACACAGCACCCAGCAATAATTTCAACTCCTTAGAGCCAAATCAATTATTTTCATTAATTTTCTATCGCCAATAAAATAAATATTACTTATCGTCTGCATGATTTATTTGCAGTTAGAAATAAATATTTAATTATTTGTAGAACAAAAACCAAAAAACTTTTCCAAAATTTGCTTAAAATAGGAAATGTAAATTAACAAGTTGGTTTGTAACAGAATCTGTCACTTAACCTGAAGTAGTGTCAGTTTAACAGGTAAAAAGGCGCCAAACACAGCATTAATTCTATAATAAACATTTACTTGCTAAATTCGGCTAGTTTCACTTATTTTATTTCGAAAATTAAATAATTATTACTTACATCGTTTGCAAAAATTTATACTTCAAAGAATAAATATTTAATATTTTTCGCTTTTAAATAGAATGAAAACATTTCACACCAACATACAAAGAAACTGAAATATATTTGACGTCATTTCAAACTGATGGATGTCGCAAAAATAAATTTATTTTACTTTATTGCGTTTCTATTAATATATTAACTACTAAAATTATGTAAAATCAAAATATATGCACTTATCATACATTTGTGTCAGATCTTCCAGCCACGCAATGCAATACAAAATGAGAAAAATAGTTTTTGCAAAATTGACATAATGACACAAATGTATAATAAGTGCATATATATCGATTTTACTTACTTTCAGTAGTTAATTAATGATATAGGAATGCAACTAAAAACATCAATCATGTATAAAAATATAAACATTTCTTTTTTCGATAATTTTTTCCCAACTTTGACGGCATTGCGCGAACGGAAGATAAAATAATAATTAGTGTATTTTTCATGTCATTACCAATGGCAACTTTTCCGCTCTATAGCAATCCGATATCCAATCAGAGCAGGCGACGAAATTTCGCCTGATCTGATTGGCAGCCCCTTTGAGATACTCCAACATTCGTGCGCCCTGTTCTGTCAAAATTGAAAGAAAAAATAATTAATATTACACTCTAACTGAAAAAAAATAATAAAACTAACACAAATATGTCTTGAAATAACGAATAAAGTGGTTTATTGAGTGTGAAATACCTTTTTTTATTCAATTCTCACACTCAAAAATGATAACTATTCACCCTTTTTCCCGTTGAACATTTATATACTGCATACTTAAACTGTGGTGAAGTATAGTAATTTTTTTTTAAAGATATGGTATTAGTTGAAATGATTGATTAGTTGAAATGATTGATTAGTTGAAATGAATGAATTATTGTATTAGTTGAAATTTAAAATTCAAATGAATGCAATTTTCAGCAAAAAAATTTGTTAGTTTGAGCACTCTATTAAAAATTTAACATTCGGGTTAGGGGCGGCAAGGAACTTCCATCCATGTTTTGTGTCCTAATATTTTTTGGCGTTTCTTTCTTTTAAAATATCATTTTTTAATAATATATAAGGACCAGTCTGTTAGTACAATAAGACAAAATTAGAACGAAACTTTATTTTTTTCATAAGATATGGCCAAGGGACATAATTGGTTGAATTGAGCATATTCTGGTTTCATTTTTTAAAAATTTATTTTAATCAAGTAAACATAGTTGATATTACGGCTTTAGAGACAATAAGATGAATAAAGAAAGTTTACGGAAATACGTAAAGCTTAATTACATTGAATTAGCTGACAAGCTTTTTTGGAAGACATTAATTTGTTTCAAACACAGCAAATATATTAGAATATCTTAAGATTTGATTCAGAAATTTCACAATATTTTAAATCATTAATCAAATTCTTTTGCCTTTGTTTGGCAGAAGTAAATTGGTGTTGCCAAATTCTTTACATTGCTATTCACGTTTTTTAAAGTACAGTTTCAATAAATATTAAATTTTCATATCAAAGTAATAATTCCGATTTTTTAAAAAATACAACAAACATGAAAGAAATTATGTATGTACTATTTAAATGAATCTTTAATTGTTTAGTATCTTTTTATAAAATTAAAATTCAAAATTAATTCGCTATTGAAAACATTAAAACGCTTATTACGCCAAGTTCCTTACCTTGCATTCCTTTTTCAAACTGATTACAAGCAGTAGTAAATAATCTTCTTAAATTTGTTCTTTCTTTTAGTAGCTTGTCAACTTTGTCGTATTTTTGCTCGACAATAGTTTCTGTTCTTCGTTGTCAGACATGTTCGTATTGCCGTAATCCTAGAAAAAGTAATTCGAATCAGAAACACAAAGTTCAATTGAAACGGACGCCAGTTGTTGTTACTTATAAATAAAACTTATAGAAAAAAATACTTAATTGTAGAGTAACTGGTAAAGTACTTAAAATATCGAATATAAATCTTAATTTAAAAAAAAAAGAACACAGCAACTCGAAGATGAAATCAGAAACCGAATTCTATTTATTTTGTTATGCTGCCAGACTCTCTTTGGTTACAATACCGAAAGTAAACAATGTTTTGAATGAGTGGCAACACATTATCTGTGAAACCAATAGGGAAAGTAGCAAGTACAAAGCGTTTGCAGCTGTGTTAAAGCTCTGTCATCAGACGCTCGTTTTGAAATTGGCAACAAGCTAAATTCTTTTAGCAAATACCAATGATAGCGCGGGGTTGGTTATAACTGACGACGCCGTCTTCCAATTTATTACTTTTAAAAGGTTTGTGATTATATTTATAGTAAGAATGCAAAGTATGCTTGCACACTTCTAAAATGTCTTTGATTTCAGTTTCTCGAGATGGGTATTTAATGCTGTTTTTTCTCTTCCTCAACCAACCCTAACTAATGTTCCTCTGTATACTTTTACTATTCAAAGTTTCTCAATATTGATCCACTATTCAATATTGATCCACTATTTATTAATTTTCTAAGAATCTGTCGCTTATAAAGTTAGTATTATGTCAATGCACAGCCCATTTTATTTAATACCTGTGATTTACCTTACGATCTTGTGTCGCATGTTTTCGCTTAGTGAAAAGAATGTTCACCGTTTTGCCACTAAATATCGTATTAAAGCGGTGGAATTGCAAATAGACTACTAAAATTACTAATAGCTGTCGAAAATATCCTTAAGAACCGAGTAAAATCCTACACCTATATTCTTAATCAGAACATACTCTTCACACAAATATATGCTAAAAAGTATGTTTTTCAAAGAAATTTTAAAACATTTTGTGTAATAGTTACTTAAGGACACGTCTTAAACTCTAAAATTATACATTTTTTGTGCTATAAATGCAACAGAAAAGACCGCATCACTTATTTGTAGTTAAAAATTGTTTTAACTAAAAATTAAATACTAAAAGAACTTTTAAAAAAGTTTGATACAAAAAATTTAAAATAATTTTTTTAAGAGCTCCAATATTGCATTGGTCCTCGTTCAACTTCATTTTTTATGGAAATAAATTCTGATACCTATAATCAAAGGCTGAAAACTGATATGTATATCTTCTTTTATCGGATCAGGTCATTTTTGGAACTAATTAACGTATTAATTGTTTGTAGGGAGGTTTTTATGAAAATGCACCCAATTGGGTACGCTGGGTCACAGGAAACACCGAGCAGGAACTTTTTTAAGCATTTTTAAATTTTAATTCAAGCACAACTCAAAAAGCATTCTTGACCACAAAAACCCGAAACTGTTGAACTATTTTGGCACGTTCATATTGTGCAGACATTGAGTTTAGTTGAATACAATAAATATTACAGTTTTGTTTGGTTAGATATTTCAATGATTCCATACACTATTGAATGATATCTCCCCTTGCCGAACATTTTTCTAGGATAGTAGATTAACAAATATAAATGAGTTTGTTAGATCTCAAAAAACAGAAATAATAATAAAAAGAAATCACCTGTGTAATTCTTTCGAAATACTGTAGTGAAAAATTGTCGGCTAACCAAAGTGTATTTTTTCTATTGATTTTGAGTCGTACATTGCGATCTTTTGGAGCTGGATCATTAAACTTGAACATGTATCTAGCTATTAGTGGCTTACATTAGATGTTGCAATGAAGATGTACTGATGTACGTACAATTTTTGATGCTACCATTACCATAAGATTAATACTTAGGATATTACATCTATTCACATGTTTTATGGAATGTTGTATGGATGTTACATGAATACGTGGAGCAAATAAATTTGATTTTTAAATTTGAATGATGGTGTTTTGTAAACAAATTGTGAAACTAAGTCGTACAACTTTGAACATGCATTTTGCTTCCTCTCGAAGCCTATTTTGTTGGCACCCACTCCACATAAAAAGCATAAACACTGAAGAATGTACGTTTACCCCAAAGTACAGTTGCCTCTATATTTTCTCTGTGTTTTCCACAAAAAGATTTTGTTTTACTAGACCTAATAAAAAACAAATTGTCATTACAAATTGGGAATTAAAAACAAATTGTCAATATATAATTGTACTGAAGTAATTAAATCACATAACTTTAACACATTAAAAACTAATTCTTTTAGAACATTATGTGTTGCAATGTAGATGTATACATTGTTTAATATCACTATTAAGGTAGGCGAATACCCAAAATTCTAAAATTTTTACTATTACTTTAATCTTTTCCAAATTTGGTATAGTGATTTCAAATATAATGAACAATGCTTTTTGGGCAATTTTTTTTATTTAAATATAATTGATTGATTTTAAACGGTGTTTTTCAACTAAAAAAGGGGGTTTACGCCAACACTTCTAGCATAAAAAGTTTTACATTAATTTACCTGAAATTTTTCACAGATGCAATTTCAATATATATCTGTGCCATGAACCTCTAACCTCTGGTGTAAGTATGCAAGTTTGTTTTTAAAAAATGTCCAAGTGTAAGTTAATCGAAAAAAATCCTTTTTTTTTTGTGGTTAATTCAAACATTTTTCTTAATAACTTTTTTTCCTGTAATTTGTATGTAACTCCAGAGGGTCATTGCATGTATCAGTTCAAAACGAAGAATTTAGCACATAATAAATGTTCATAGGATGAAAATTCAATGTGGTAGACTTGTTAGCGTAAACCTCTTTTTTTAGTAGAAAAACACCGTTTAAAATCAATAAATTATGTTTAAATAAAAACCCTAGCTTAAATAGTATTATTCATTATGTTTGAAATCACTATGCCAAATTTGGAAAAGATTAAAGCAATAGTAAAAATTTTAGAATTTTGGGAAATTTTTTGTATTCGCCTACCTTAACATAAAATTACTACATGGTATAAAGCTTAGCAAATGTTAAACACCAAGTTTTTCAAAATAACTTGCAAAACATATCTTGTAAATACATAATTGTAAATTGAAAAATGTTATTTTAATTTAAAGAATACATGCATAGGATTTATTTTTCAGTAGTAAAGAGGATTAGCAGAAAAATTAATTGGCAGTCCTTGGTTGTCTATGAAGGTTCTCATACTTAACCGTTATTATCCATTTTGATTTTGGATTTGCTTGGCAAAACTTTTCTCTGCCCGAGAGTTAGATAAATTAATAAATCCCTCAGATTGTAATTTTTCTTTGTTTTTGTAACTTTTTATTGTTTCTTTATTTTAACTTGAATTATTTTTCAGCAAACCAACCCAGAAGTGTCGAACCAGAAGTATTGTAAAGCCGGAATAACTGGTAATAGAAGATACCCTTGGAAATTCCATCCTATGTAACCCTGCTATAAATTATCGATCTTCCTGCATTACTTGAAGATTGAAGAAGCTACAAGCAGAGTAGAAATCAAGCATCCCAAAACGTAAGGAAAATTTTTTGGTTGTCCTCATTTTGGAGTTTGAAGGGCTCGAAAGTTAAATGTCCCTAAAAAGACCCACAGGTAGGGGAACCTGGGGACACTTGGCCCATCTTTAAATTTTAGTATTTAAAAATACCTTTGCATTTCCTTAATAGATGGTACTCAAGGCTACTGTTGTCAACAGACAGCCACCTTAATTTCATGGAGCAACTCCTTATCAGTGAGGAGAAAATAAAAATTTCATCCCAAAAAAGTAAACATTTTCGACCTAATTTGTAAGACTTTTTCAGACAAACCAATTGAATTAAGTTTAAGTATGTGGTATTTTGTGAATACTGTTGAATTAAGGTTTTATATTTAAAGTTATAAAGTTTTTTGCAATAAAGTAAGCTTCATATCACCATGTGAGATTTTTATGAAAAGACTAGATGGGGAGGGTTGGCCAGTGCCACTGGCCAACCCTCCCCATCTAGTCTTTTGGACAAGGCCCGCTGAGTTAACTTGTTATGAAAATCTATAAATAATGTTTGTAATAAGGTATGACATAATTACTTTATGAAGGTAATACATTGATTATCAATATTTGTACTTGTTAAAACCAAAACCTCAACCAAACTTAGGTATGACCAAATATCAAACTTTTTCTGCAAACACTAAATTATTGCTTCAAGTATAATAACTAACACTCCAGATTAATATAAAGATATTACGGTGAAACCCGATTCTACGTTTCTCAAGGGACTGGGTGTAAAAAAATGTAAAATGCGGGAAAAACGTATAATACGGGAAATACATAGAATGCAAAAAATCATGCAAATTCTCACTTCCACCACTATTACAGCACAGTAAAACTGTAAAAAGCAATGTAGACATTTTCCCTCTATGGCAGGAATCTCCTTTAACAACGTAAAAGAAAACAAAGAAGTTAGTAATAAGAGAGTAACATAAAAGTTTTTGGGTTTTTTACTCGTCATATTTTGGCACAAAAAGGTTAGAAATGCGACCACCTCGTGCTAAACACAGCCACCTTCAATGTTGTAGTCAAACCATGATCCGTGATGAGAAACCGGGTTCAGAAAACAGGAGCCTGTGGAATGGGGAAAATAGCTCTTATTTTAAAACATTTTTTTTACTTTCCAGGGAAAACGTTAAATGCGGGAAATTCTACAAATAACAAACTTACAATGCGGGTTAAATTAACATTACAGTATGCGTAAAAAACTGGGACCTGACGAAAAACACATGATCCGTGATGAGAAACCGGGTTCAGAAAACAGGAGCTTGTGTAATGGGGAAAATAGTTCTTATTTTAAAACTTTTTTTTTTTTACTTTCCAGGGAAAACGTAAAATGCGGGAAATTCCACACATAACAAACTTACAATGCGGGTTAAATTAACATTACAGTATGCGTAAAAAACTGGGACCTGACGAAAAACACGTAAAATGCGTTGGAAATGTAGATTCGGGGGACGTAAAATCGGGGTTTTACTGTATTTGATTTTTTTTCTATGGGGAAGGAGGCACTGAACGAGCAGGTTTGAAAGTGCACTTTGGTTTAGACTTTTTCCAATTTGTCCTGTTAAATAAATCAATCTAAGGCAGTTATATCTTGTGCATTTTAATGCGTGTTCAAGCTGAATAAAATGTATTTAACATAAACAATAAAATATTTAATATGGACAATTTTAGAATTTTTAATTCAGACAATGCTAAATACTGTATTACTCTAAATATTAATTATGGTGAACATTATTTTTAAATGTTTCTACATTGTCATAAACTAATGTAATTTTTTGACATTACATTCTTACAAAAAATAATTTGAAATATTTTTTACTGTGCACTTTAAACTTATCCATTTTTGTATGTGCCAAGTGTCCCTTACCATGGGCCTGCCCATGTGTCTATGTTTTAAAAAATCATAAATTTATGAAAGATAAATTAATATATTATTTATATTATATTATTATATCCTTCTGCTAATAAAATTTCCTTTAATTATTAGCTATTATATAAATTGTTTAGTGAAAAATATATTTTTTTTTTAAATAAAATTCTGAAACTAAGTTTTTAATAATTCCTAACCAGTTAGGAGTTCTTACAAAATAATCATAGTGAACATATAACATGTGATTTACAAATGTACTATGGTCATTGTATCTCCACAGCGATAGCATCAAGCCTAGTAATATCCTTGGTATAAAAGTAAGGTAAGGCCCTCGCCAGATAAGACACTGAAAATGCCCCCATTCCAATCAGGCTAATTTTTTTCTGAAAATACCTCATTGTATGGAAAACTTCTCAGCCAAGTTTCAGCTCTAAAATAGGACGCATTTTTGAGTAAAAAATAAAGTTTTTTTTTCTTTTTAAATTGAATATTCCCTGAATATGTTTGATAAATCCAAAAAACTGCTCATGAGGTTTTAGATATCATTGAGTAGTATTCTCAGAAAAATCTGCTTATAAATCTGATCAAGCAATCATTGGTAAAAATGCGATTTTATTTTCAAAAAAAAAAAATTTCATGCCAAAATCGTTTGGTACAACTTAGGTTTTTGTCTCTACATGTTCCTCTATTATCAATCTATAATATATATTTTTTTCAGATTTTTAAAAATATTAGATGATAGCTAAAAATATGTATATATATATATATATTATTAAAACCTGATTTTTCACACTAAAATCCTTTAGTGCGAAAGAAATTCTACCAGAATGAAGTTCCCGTAATCTGTTAGGAGTGCCATCTGCCGAGTAAGTAGTGCGAAAAATCAGGTTTTAAGAAAAATTTTTTTAACTATCATCTAATATTTTCAAAAACCTGAAAAAATATATATTGTAGATTGATGTCAGAGGAACATGTAGAGGCAGAAACTTAAGGTGTACCAAACGATTTTGGTATTAAAAAAATGTTTTGGAAAATAAAATCGCATTTTGAACAATGATCACTCGATCAGATTTATAAGCGGATTTTTCTGAGAATACTTTTCAATGGTATCTAAAGCCTCATGAGCAGTGTTTTGGATATAATCAAACAGATTCAGGGAATATTCCACTTAAAAATAAAAAAGCTTTTATTTTTTTACCTAAAAACGCGTCCTATTTTAGAGCTGAAAATTGGCTGAGGAGTTCTCCATACTATGAGGTATTTTCAGGAAAAAAAAATAGCCCGATTGGAATGGGGGCATTTTTCACTGTCTTATCTGGCGAGGGCCTTTTTATAACTGTGGTAAGTGCCAACTGATGGTGATGGAGTTTGGATTAAGCAAATCCCGCCACTTCTAGGGCCACATGAGAAGTTGTGTAGAATAAAGCATTGTTTAAATTTCGCTTCTTTAGAAGTTTTTGTATATTGGAGTCTACAGCTAGTAGATCAGGGTTCCCACAGGTCCTTGATTTCATTTTCAATTTCAAGGACCCTTTTTTATACTCCTTGATTTTTACCAAAAATTGTTAAAAAATCCTTGATTTTTTATTTTCGATTTCAAGTACTCCTAAATGTTGACAAGCAATCGTTGAGATTTCCTTGATTTTCTTCATTCCTTATTTTCAAATTTCAAGAAGTTATTTCTTAAAATAGTGCTAGTCTAAATGGCACGCATAGCACTTCAGCATTCGACTAAACTATGCTTACTAACAAGTTATATTTTCGTTATATTTAATAATTATTACCAGTTATGTTTAATTTTGTAAGAAAAAAATCGGCAAATTGGTCGATTTTCAATCGTTGCATTTTGATTAAGGGTCATTGAAAAAAATTAGGAGTCCTTAAAAACTCCTTGATTTTTATTTTGAAATAAGAGTGGGAAACCTGTAGATTTGGGGATTATTTCTTTTAGACACTGATATTACAGTAGACGCCGCTTAATGTGATCACATCGGGATGAACATGATTTGATAACAATAACCGAATGATTACAATACACGAAAAAAATAAGTTGAAACCAAAAAATTGATTTTTTTTTACATATATATTAAAATAAAAATTAATTTTAAATTAGGAGTTGTTGCTGTAAAACTCTATAGTATTTAATGATGAACTGCAGAAAACAATACAAAATCCGAATGGTTAATTATTAACAGAAAAATCATCAATTGTCGATTTTTTAGCATTTTTTCGAAGCAAGTCATTTACGAATCGCTCATAATCATAATGCTTATGAAAGTGTTTTGCGTCGTCTTTGTTTTGCACACCTAGATGTAAGATTCGAAGTGCCTCCCTCATCTGACCAGGCTTCGCAATTTTGTCCTCGATAGCACTTTTGGGTTCAACATCAGCATCAGAATCTTGTGACAAAGCTTGATCTTTGAAACATACGGCTTCGCAAATGTTCTCATCAATTAACGAACTAGAAGTCACAAACTTCTTGTCGATCTCCATCCATGCTTCAAAATCCTCAGCTTTCATATCGAGTTTTTTCGTGAAATTTACATAAACTGATAACAATAAACGAACATTTGATTACAATAAACGATGATTTTTCAATGTATTTTGATAAAAGAGGACAGGACTAAGCGATTTTGATAACATTAAACGATTGATAACATTAACCGTGATCACATTAAGCGGCGTCTAATGTACTTTGGTAATAACTAAACCATGATAATTTTCTTTGGGTATTTCTATCTCTACTCAGTTACGATTATCTCACACTTAATTTTTCTCAATAAGCGTTTACAAAAATGGCTCATAAATCAAATCTAAGGTTTTTGAAAAGATATATTATTGAGCTTATTTAAAATTGTATTTTGACTTTCTATCATAATCTTCACCTTATAAATGTTACCATTTTTTTTTTTGAATTATTAACGAAAAAATATAGTAAAATTGGGCTTTTTTTTTTTAAATACATGTAAAAATTGTAATGAACAATTCTTTTTTTAAAAGCCTATTAATTGTGTTTCACATTTTAACTACTATTAGTTAATTATGAGCCTGCAATGAGTGTTTTGAGAAAAATTGAGTTTGACATAGAAATCAAATTTTACTGAAGAGAAATGGAAAATATGATCCCAGTTTATAAATTACGTGCTGAATCAACGGGGAGATAGATGTAATAGATGTCTAAAAAACGCAAATGCCTCTAGCTATAAACTGTGATTTAGCAGCTTCCAAATAAGTACAATTTTAGTGCTGTATTACTCAACAAAACTCCTTGAGCGGACCTCAACATGCCTGCCTTAAGCCTTGGTTTCCTCGGAGTCCGTCAACAGATTTAAGCGGTCGGACAAGTGCGGTGAGTGTCGTCATACAAACTACTGACATTGATTACGCTAGAGTGGTTTCCTTGTTAGCGTTGCCGGACAACTCAACACGACCAATTGACTTGCTGTTGAGTGCGTTGGGGAAATTCCTGATGACAATGTTTTTTGCTGTTGTCTGTTGTGCGGTGTGCTTGCCCAAAACTAAAAATTTGAGGAAATGACGGAAGGCGAGAGTTGTTTTACGCTTGCCGAGGAAGAACTGCTTATTAATATTGATTTTGTAAGAAATCATGAAGAACCTAAATTTTCCATTTTTGACATGCAAAGACGAAAACCAAAACAACGAACAGAGTTAGTTGAGTGAGTTCGCTAGGTTTGCAGTCTCGTGTCAACGTAACGTTCCGATGAAGCTGTGGCCGATAAGGTGACGTCATCCACGTATAGTAGCGGTCGCATTTTTCTGGCGACAGACTCCTAGGAAACCAAGGCTTTACTGGTCCAAATTTCTCTTTTCCTTCTCCATTACCTGACTCCTACAGGTGTGCTATAACATACGGTTGTATTATCTCCATTTCTGTTTTTCACCAGTCTTTCTGGTTTCACACTAATCTCATCTTGATAAATTATTTTCAGGTTAAGTTATTAATTAGCTAATGTGAATCTATAATATTCATTACAGATGCATCAGCATCTGAACTGTGGAAACTGAAAGAATTATCCAAGTGAAACTAATCTTACCATTCAACTTCAGTCCACCATTCCACTTCTATCCAGCATTTGAAAAGCTTTCCCACCCCAAAAAACACTTAAAATTTTAGACATAATTGTATGGCAAGTATTTGAGTGTGTAGTCCATTCCTATAAAAATATTTTTATGTTCATTAAAACTGGGAAAACCTCAGAGCTGTGAATGTTGTAAGGAATAATTAGGTCCAAATTCGCATCATCAATCAAAGCCCACGATGCAGTCTAAAAATGAGCCACATAGCTGTGAATTGTGCTCCAAATCATTTGGTCAAAAGTCTCATCTTAAACAACATCTTCTGACTCACACTAAAGAAAAACCACATTCCTGTAAATTATGTAACAAGTCATTTAGTAGAAAGTCTCATCTTGGATTTCATCTTCTGACACACACTAAAGAAAAACCACATAGCTGTGAATTGTGTAATAAGTCTTTTAGTCAAAAGTCCATCCTTAAAACACATCTTCTGACACACACTAAAGAAAAACCACACAGCTGTGAATTGTGTAATAAGTGTTTTAGTCGAAAGGACAGCCTTCGATTCCATCTTCTCACACATACTAAAGAAAAACCACATAGCTGTGAACTGTGTAATAAGTCTTTTAGTCAAAAGTCCAGCCTTCGAGATCATTTTCTGACACACACTAAAGAAAAACCACATAGCTGTGAACTGTGTAATAAGTCTTTTAGTCAAAAGTCCAGCCTTCGAGATCATTTTCTGACACACACTAAAGAAAAACCACATAGCTGTGAACTGTGTAATAAGTCTTTTAGTCAAAAGTCCAGCCTTCGAGATCATCTTTTGACACATACTAAGGAAAAACCACATTGCTGTGAATTATGTCCCAAGTCATTTAGTACAAAGTCTCATCTAAAAAGACATCTTCTGACACATACTAAAGAAAAACCACATAGCTGTGAACTGTGTAATAAGTCATTTAGTGTAAAGTCCACCCTTCAAACCCATCTTTTGACACATACTAAAGAAAAACCACATAGCTGTGAACTGTGTAATAAGTCTTTTAGTCAAAGGTCCACCCTTCAAGGCCATCTTCTGACACATACTGAAGAAAAACCACATAGCTGTGAAATATGTAACAAGTCATTTAATCGAAAGTCCAACCTTAAAACCCATCTTCTGACACATACCAAGGAAAAGTCAAAAGTGTCATAACTGTGCAATATGCAATCCTGCCAAAAGTAAAACCTTCAAAGACCTTTTGTGGGACACACCTTTTAAATTGTACACAACTGTTCAGTGTGCAAAAAAATATTCAGTCTAAAATCCAAATGTACAAAATATATTGTAACATACACCAAAATAAGCCAACTTGCGGTGACTTGTCTAATAAGACATTTAGTCTTCCTTGTAGTAACCTTCAATGACATTATGATGTTTACTTCAGAAGGGCCTGACGTGACGGCTGAAAAGTGTGTGCATTAATTTTGAAGTCTAATGTTTACGCACATCTACCAACAAAGCATCTGTTGTACACTGTATTGAAGTTTAACAGTGTACTGCAAAATGAAATTTATTGTCACTAAAAAAAGCAGATCAGCACTTGTTTTCTCTATTGTTGAACTATTTTATTATAATGCTACCATATACAACCCCTGGCAAAAAGTATCCGATCACCGAAAGCAGTGCCAACGATACGTTCACATAAGTCGACATTTTTTTACAATTTTAATATTTTTTAAAAACCTTTGAAGGTTTTTTGTGAAATATGACTAAATTAGTCAAAGAAAAATAAATTTAAATCGAAAATAGAATTATAGTTAACAATTTTTACGAGAAAATACATTGAATAGTGAAGGAAAAAAGTTTCCGATCATCCCTTTGTGGGGAAAAAAGTATTCGATCAAGTCACTTTAATATTTTGTGGGTCCTCTTTTTGTATTGATTACTGCATTTCAGCTCCGAGGCATTGATACTAAAACTCGTGGAATAAATTTTATGTAGTTTCACCCCAGCTAACCTTGATGGCTAGACGTAATTCTTCCATATTTGTTGGTCTTCTCTTATCGATGTTTCTTTTCATAACATTCCAAACATTTTCTATTGGATTGAGTTCCGGACTATTTGCAGACCAATCAATAGTCTTTATTGGAGAATTTCCATATCGATTTTGGAAATTCTTGATCAGTTTACTTCAATGACATGATGCGTTATCATCTTGAAAAATGAAATAGGAGGAGTCTCCAAACCTTTTCCTCGATGATAGGAATAACAAAATGTTGTAAAATGTTAAACACTTTAGAATCAATTGTTTACAACACCATACACATATTACCGACTCCTTCGGAAGTCATGCAACTCCACACCATGAATGAACGCTGATATTTAGTTTTAGTTTTGCGGCAATCTTTTTTGAACTTTTCAACCGTTCTCCTCCACACAAGGATTCCAACACTTTCTCCAGTTCCTAAGCAGATACGAGATTCGTAACTAAAAATAACCTTCTTCCAATCATCAGAAGACTAGCTTTTATGTTTCTTGCACCATTGCAAACGACTTTTGTTTTAGTCATATATAGATACGATGTTTTTAGTCATATATGGTTCCGTTTTGGCTTTGCAAAAGTGAAATCTTTTATCGTTTAAACGATTTCGCACTGTACGTGCACATACCTTTACCCGATATTTCGACCACTCAGTATTAAGTTGTTTCGACGTACAACCTCTCATAGATTTGGCAATATCCACCAATTTTCGGTCTTGTCTACTTGATGTTGCATGTGGGTGACCGTTTAGAGGAAGATTTTTGACACCATTAGTAGAGCGATATTTTTTCCAAATTTCCTCTCAAACAGTACTTTGGGCCAGTTAAAAGTCTGAGCAACCTTTCTTTGAGATATTATATTGTTTAAGCGCAATTCTTTCTTTCGAGTCATACTTCCGCTGTTGCGAATTCAGTTTTAACTGTCAAATTACGATTCAATCTTTTCTACTAATATTTACTTAGATCTTGCACCGAGCATGTGCCAAGCACCTTATAGCATGCTCCGAGCAACAAAAAAAAAAATGCTTTTATCACTTAAACTGCGTTGCATTTGCAAGCGATCGAATACTTTTTTCCCCACAAAGGGATGATCAGAAACTTTTTTCTTTCGCGATTCAATGTATTTTCTAGCGAAAATTGTTAATAAAATTTTATTTTCTGTTTATATTTAATATTCCTTGACTAATTTAGTTATATTTCACAAAAAAAACCTCTCAAACATTTGAAAAAAATATTGAAATTGGAAAAACTGACGACTGATGTGAACAATCGTAGGCACTTCTATCGGTGATCGGATACTTTTTGCCAGGGGTTGTAATAAAGCAAGTATTATTGTTCTTCAAATTTTTATATTTTAAATTATAAACTTCTGTAAAGCAATATTGTAAACCTCCTCACTCCTGACAAGTTTCTAATTTGAAGTGTGGTATAAAAGTGTTTACAACTTAAGTTACTATGTTCCATTTGTAAGTATCTTTATTTTCTGCATACCAAGTAGACAATAATGTGGACGATGGCGATTGATTGTTCTTCTCCTACCTACTAATACTTGGTAGCCCAGTGGGTAGACAGCTTGAATTGCATGCAAAAGGTCCCAGACTTGGGTCTAAGCACTGCAAAAATACTTGATGTCCCATGAACAGTCTGTGCAGCTCAAAACTCAGTGTAGAGGGAGTGCTTGTTAAATATGCTATGACGCATACAATGTCTTCCTAAAAACTGGTATTGGCTGTTGGCTTGTCATTTGAGTATGGTTCTAAATTTCAAGGCCTTTTGCCAATAGCCCTTGTGAACCTCCAGTGGGAGGATAATTTTATCAAATCCTTCCTACTACCAAAGTCAGATGTCCTGTTAAATGAAACTGCATCTGACCAAGTGTATTTCATCAGTCATATGAATTGTTACTGAGTCACATGGTTTATGCAAGGGTAAATCTGCTTAACTTTACACAATGACAATCCCCTTACATTTTTTAAAACTGACTTAATTATTTTGTAACATTACAACTTATCTGCAATTTAGTGAAATAATAGTTACATTTGAAGAATATTTGTGTATAAATTAATAAGATATATGTTATATTCAGAATAATGTTCAGCATTCAGGCTATTAATCAGGCATTTCAATTGTAAGCTAAATCGGTAACAAGAAAAAAATCATCTTTCTAAGAAAGTTTTCCATGAAAATTGTTTAAAAAAAAGACATTTTACCTCTAAAATGTATTTTTTCGTGTGCAAATTAAAAAAAAAATTAAGAATTTTTTTTTGAAATTTGCCATTAAAGTTTATACTTAGTTCAAGTTGGCTTTTAATTTTAGTAGTGCTTAGAATCATTTAGTAATAAGCCTTATTGGAACTTATAACTACTTTGGAAGTCCAGTAAAAGAACCCATATATTATTGTCAAGATACTTCCAAGAAAAACTAAATACCACCGATTACATTATCTGAACAACTACGGGCTTAAAAGGCTTTTAAATGAACAAAAGTGTATATATATTTTTTTTTAATTATATTTTGGAATATAATCTTTTCAGTTTTCAGTATGAGTAGTAAAATTGTTTTTTTTTTTAAATAAAAGTATATTGCATGTTTTAAGGACAATGAACAGAAGTGATATTTTGAGTATTTAAAATTATCTGGATTTAAAAATTATTAGAATAAAAATATATAATAAAATTATAGAAATACAAGGAATTATTGAAAAATTGTATAATATTGCTATAGTTAAATAAATAATTGTTATAGTCAAATTAAAACCTGGTAAAATAAAATTTATTCCGAAACAAATTTATTAAGGGAATTGCCTCTTTATTGATCATGCTTGCATTTTTAAATGCTTAAAATTTAATTGTAAGTATTTTTTAACAATTAAAGTTTTGAAAAAAAAATGTTGGTTTAATTTATTGAAAAGTTATGTTTCCAAAAACATTACATACATTTTTGTTAAATGAAGATCCCCTCCCCCTTTTTTTTTACCATTTCGTTCTTGAAGCACCATGTGAGTCAACTTCATTAATTTTAGATTTTTCGAAAAATAAAAATTTTGACTGAAATGGTTTAAATGTTATTTTCTAATTTTTGCATGAATCCTTGTGCAATGGTTAAGATGCTTTAAAAGTGCAATTTCATAAATAATAGAATAGTGAAATATGTAAGTGGGTCATATATATATATTATTCAGATTACGCATAAAATAACTGAAAAGAATTTTTATTGAAACTTACTCGATAAGTTGGCAAAAGTGACAACCTTTACAAAGTTCCCTTTATATAAGCAGATTTAACAGTCTTTTTCATGTAGCTCTAGAGCGACGCTATTCTACTTAAAACTTAGCGGTTTTTTGTGTTTACTCTGCTGTCGAAAAATTGTCAAATAGTTAAAGCCGCATGAGTTGGTACTAAGTGTTGTGATCATGCGCCATGCTGGGACTCCATTAGGTGTATCAATGCACAGTCAATTTTCGTTTAAATGAGCCATCGAATCCATTTAATGCCAAACCCTCCATGAGGGTTATAGTTGGTCGAGCAGGATTCCTAACCCAAATGATAGTCTGTGGCCGAATCCATTTAGGGCCTTTTCACACGGAGCACCTTGATCACGAAACTTCCATAGGAATAACATGGAGAACCGCTGTTGAGAATTTTTCATTGAATTTTTTCGTGGAGACACGAAAATCGGTAAACCGGTTTTGCGGAGAGATATAGGTAGCCAATTAGCATCAAGTATAACTCTGACGTCTTGTTGGCAAAATCGAGTTTGCCAAATGGAGAAAAATCTACTTTATGCTCGCCAATGTTGATTTTTATAGAGTGGTACTCCTTGCTTAATCGGCTGTGGGGAGCCTTGTGGTTAAGATCTCGACATCGTAAGGTCTCGCGATCGAGTCTCAGTACCACTGAAGACCCACCGAATATGCGGAGTACGTGCTCGAAATCTGTTGGAACCGAAAGTCCTGTAAGTGGACATTGCGCAGTTTTCCACGGGTACAGGTCCCTGGAGACTATATCCCTCCCCTTCAGGAATTTGTCCAAATTGTGGAGGTGGCGCGTAATAGATGGCAGCATCTGTCACGTATGTGAGTGAGCGCTGTGTCTGTCTTTCTTGACGAAGGTTTATAAGCAGGTCTCTGACCAAGCACGCAAGCCTGAAAATATATGTATACCAACCAACCAATTCCCTACACGTGATAGAAATTTGTAACAACATTGAAAAATGTGCCAAGACTAGCGACAAGTATCATTCACAACAGTCAACAACCTCTCCAGGAACGTGTGACGTCAGAATGTGGGTAGGTGGACAACCCTGTCCGAGCAGTTCCGTGCCATCGAGATATTTCCGTGCACAGGAATACCGTGTGAAAAGGCCTTTAATGAACGTCAAACCCTCCTTCATTAGAGGGTTTGGGAAACCTCAAAATGTTCCCGGCAATTCCGGTTCTGCCTATGCGAAAATCTCCAAGAGGAAAACTAACAGTACAAACAAACAACGATCGTTTTCTATTGATACAAGTTCATGTTGGTTGGTTGACATATATTTTCAGGCTTGTGTGCTTGGTCGCAAGGCGCAATGACCGACCACAGGACTTTCGGACCCAACAGAATTTAAGAGCACGTACTCCGCATATACTCGGTAAGTCTTCAGTGGCACCGGGTCTCGAACTCTCAAACTTCCGATCTTGAGTCCGAGATCCTGACCACTAGGCTCCTTACAGCCCCGCAAGTTCATGTGTCTACCTTTTGTCACTCGGCAGCAAGTACAAAGCGTTTGCAGCTGTGTTAAAACTCTGTCGTCAGACGCTCGTTTTCAAATTGGGTACAAGCTAATTTCTTTTAGCAAATACCAACGATAGCGCGTTGGTTGGTTGACATATATTTTCAGGCTTGTGTGCTTGGTCGCAAGGCGCAATGACCGACCACAGGACTTTCGGACCCAACAGAATTTAAGAGCACGTACTCCGCATATACTCGGTAAGTCTTCAGTGGCACCGGGTCTCGAACTCTCAAACTTCCGATCTTGAGTCCGAGATCCTGACCACTAGGCTCCTTACAGCCCCGCAAGTTCATGTGTCTACCTTTTGTCACTCGGCAGCAAGTACAAAGCGTTTGCAGCTGTGTTAAAACTCTGTCGTCAGACGCTCGTTTTCAAATTGGGTACAAGCTAATTTCTTTTAGCAAATACCAACGATAGCGCGTGGGGTATAACTGACGACGCCATCTTCCAATTTATTACTTTTAAAAGGTTTGTGATTATATTTATAGTAAGAATGCAATGTATGCTTGCAACTTCTTAAATGTCTTTGATTTCAGTTTCTCGAGATGAGTATTTAACACTGTTTTTTCTCTTCCTCAACTATCCCTAACTAATGTTCCTCTGTATACTTTTACTATTCAAAGTTTCTCATTATTGATCCACTATTGATTTTCTAAGAATCTGTCACCTATAAAGTAGGTATATCCCTTCTTACAGTTGAATTTTGCTGAAGGCATTTCAATGTATACAAGTTTTTCTGTATATAAATACCCGCAGTTTTAACAGAACATTGAGAATCACCATAACAACCAATGAAATTATGAAAGATTGTAATGTCATTGAAATGATTATGGGCTTCTTCAGAATCTAACTTGTACATGGCGACATGTTATAACATGATTGAAATTTTAACCAGCAACAAAGTGAAGGGTTTATTTATTTACACTGTCATACAAAAGAAATAAAATCCACTTACATGACAAATCACAAATAGAATCACCAACACAAAGAACATTGACAAATTCATACAAAAGCATGAAGCGTAAGAAGAGTTTAACTATAAAAGGGTTACCCCTTTTTATAGTTAAACTCTGCTAATTGCATTTCAGTTCATATAAGTTTTTCTGTTTTGCTGCACTTTTTATGGAGCCATTAAAATTTTCTTGCAAATATCTATATCTACACTCCTTGCCAACCCAAGTTGGGCAAAGAGAAATATGCTTTGGAGAAGATCCTTCCGCGTATGTAAAGAGTTCAACCCATACATAATTTGTTAATCCATGTGGAAAACGTGTTTTAAACTTTAATTTTGTTTTAAGTCTAACAGATTTTAATATTATATGAGGAAATTTGGCAATTTTATCAAAATGAAAATTTATTTTGGTTAAATTGTATTATCTTATAATAAATTCTTTCTCGGAAGATAATTTAAACAGTCAATATTGTAAATAAACAATTGTACTTAATTAAGAAATGAAATCAAATAATTTCAGCATATTAGAAAATAATTCATTTTAGCATATTATGTGTTGAAAGAAATGTAGATTTCGTAATTTTATTTATTTTTAATTTCACTGAATCCTTTATATTAATAAATAGAATTTATATAACATTTGATTAATGGACAAAATAAATTTATTTTCTAATTTCAGTTATTTGTTTTGAAGCTAAGTACAAAACAAAACCTGGCGGAAAAAAGAAATTGCCAGTGATATGTAATGTTTTTTGCATGTGTGTAAGGTCGATGCAATTTATTAACACAAATATAAGTCATTTGCATTATACTTATTGAACAATAAAAAAATTTGGAATACCTATTTATGACATAAATACCAAATTATTAATGCGGGATCATTTAATATCCTTGTTATCTCTCCAAACCTCTAATTTCGCTAAATTGATGAGACCCTGTAGCCGTAGCAAATATTAAACACTAATTATTACAAAATTACTTGCAAAGCATGCTTATCTTATAAATACATACTTGTTTTAAAGTTATATTTTGTAAAGAAAATATGCATAGAACTTCAGGACTGAAGAGGTTAATTAGCAGTTCTTGGCTATCAAGGTTTCCAGACTTTGCCGATATTAACCATTTTGGATTTGCTTCGCTTATAAAAACTTCAATTCTAATATCATTAGCCTAAACTATTCTCTGCCCCGAGAGTGTGATAGCTTATTAAAAAAAGCCTCAGATTGTTATCTTTGTTTTTGTAACTTTTTATTGTTTCTTTTTTTAATTTGTTCTATTTTTCAGCAAACCAATCCAGAAGTCGCACCATAATTACTGCAATTCTGCAATAAGTGGTAATAGAAGTTGCCCTTGGAAGTTCTGTCCTATGTAACCCTGCTGTATGTCGACAATGTTCCTGATTTTCTTGAAGAAGCTAAGAACGCAGAAGAAATCAGACACTTCAAAACGTAAGGAAAAAATTTGGTTGTAATCATTTTTTTAACTTGAATTGCTCAAAAGTTAAATGTCCCTAAAAAACCACAGGTATTTTTAGTAAATCCAAACCAGTTGGGAGAACAAAATACTTTCTCTTACAAAATTATAGTAATAAACATATAAGAGATGTTATACAAATGTACTATAATCATTGGTTTCTCCACAGAGATAGCATCAAGCACAGTAATATCCTTGCTATAAAAGTAAGGTAATTTTTTTAAACCTTAATAAGTGCTTATTGGTAATGATGTTTGAATTAACATTTGCATTTGACATTGTTAAATATTTGTGTTAAAAAATACTTTCTCTCATCATGTTAAGGTCGACATAAGAAGTTGTGTAGAATGAAGCATAATTAAATTTCGCTTCTTTTAGAGCTTTTGTATATCGAAGTCTATGGGTAGAAGATTTGGGTTTTTTAGACGTTGGTGATAACTAAACCAGGATAATTTTGTTGTGCAATTGTATTTCTATCTCAATTTTTCTCAATAAACACTTAAAAATGGTTCATTATTCAACTCTATCATGCTTTTGTAAATGTTTTGAAAACATAAATTATTGTGCATATTTAAATTTGTATTTTGATTTTGTATCAAATGGTTAACTTAATAAATATTACTTAAAATATTTTTATGAATTAATAGAAAATAATACAGTAAAATTGAGCTTTTTTCTTAAAAATAAATATATTTAACAATTGTAATGAATGTTTAAAATTTTTAATTAAAAGCGTGTAAATTACGTTTCGTGTTTTAACTGTTAATTATTAGCCTTCAATAAGTGTTTTTTGAGGAAAATTGAGTTTGACTTAAAAATCGAATTTTACTGAAGATAAATAGAAAATATGATCCCAGTTTATGAATTACGTGTCGAATCAACCAGGAGATGTATGCAATTGATGTCTAAAAAAATCAAAATGCCTCTAGCTATAAACTGTGATTTAGCACCATCTAAAAAAAGCACAATTTTTGTGCTGTATTATTCAGCAAAACTCTTTGAGCGAACCTCAACATGTTTCCTTGCAGGCCCAAAATGTACTTTTCCTTTTTCATTACCTGGCTCCTTCAAGTGTGCTATTGCACACAGTTGTATTATCTCCATTTCTGTTTTTCACCAGTCTTTCTGGTTTCACACTAATCTCTCCTTGATAAATTATTTTCAGGTTAAGTTATTAATTAGCTAATGTGAATCTATAATATTCATTACAGATGCGTCAACATCTGAACTTTGGAAACTGAAAGAATTATCCAAGTGAAACTAATAAAACAACCATTCCACTTCTATCCAGCATTTGAAAAGCTTCCCCCTTCCCACTCAAAACACTGAAAATTTCATACAAAATTGTATGGCAAGTATTTGAGTGTGAAGTCCATTCCTATGAAAATATTTTTATGTACATTAAAGCTGTGAAAACCACAGAGCTGCGAATTTTGTGAGGAATAATTAGGTCCGAATTTACATCATCAATCAAAGCCCACGATGCAGTCTAAAGAGAAGCCACATAGCTGTGAATTGTGTAATAAGTCTTTCAGTCAAAAGTCCAACTTTCAAACCCATCTTCTGACACATACTAAAGAAAAACCACATAGCTGTGAATTGTGTAATAAGTGTTTTGGTCGAAAGGACAGCCTTCGAACACATCTTCTCACACATACTAAAGAAAAACCACATAGCTGTGAATTGTGCAATAAAACTTTTAGTCTAAAGTCCAACCTTCAAACCCATCTTCTGACACATACTAAAGAAAAACCACATAGCTGTGAATTGTGTCATAAGTCTTTTAGTCAAAAGTCCAACTTTCAAACCCATCTTCTGATACATACTAAAGAAAAACCACATAGCTGTGAATTGTGCATTAAATCTTTTAGTAGAAAGTCTCATCTTCGAGATCATCTTCTGACACATACTAAAGAAAAACCACATAGCTGTGAATTGTGTAATAAGTCTTTTAGTCAAAAGTCCACCCTTCAAACCCATCTTCTGACACATACTAAAGAAAAACCGCATAGCTGTGAATTGTGTAATAAGTCTTTTAGTCTAAAGTCCAACCTTCAAACCCATCTTCTGACACATACTAAAGAAAAACCACATAGCTGTGAATTGTGTAATAAGTGTTTTAGTCGAAAGGACAGCCTTCGATTCCATCTTCTGACACATACTAAAGAAAAACCACATAGCTGTGAACTGTGTAATGAGTCATTTAGTGTAAAGTCCATCCTTAAAACACATCTTCTGACACATACCAAGGAAAAGTCAAAAGTGTCATAATTGTGTAATTTGCTACCCTGTCAAAAGTCCAACCTTCAAAGACCTTTTGTGGGGCATACCTTCTAAATTGTACATAACTGTTCATTGTTCAAAAAAGTATTCATTCTCAAGTCCAACTGTACAAAATATATTGTAACATACACCAAAATAAGCCAATTGCCTGACTTGTCTAAGAAGTTGAAGACATTTAGTCTTCCTTGTAGTAACCTTCAAAGACATATTATGATGTTCACTTTAGAAGAGCCTGACTGCTGAAAGGTGTGTGCATTAATTCTGAAGTCTGTTTAGCCACATCTACCAACAAAGCATCTGTTGCACACTGTAATGGAGTTTCAACGTGTACTGCAAAATGAAATTTATTGTTACTAAAAAAACAGATCAGCCAGAACAGCACTTGTTTTCTCTATTGTTGAACTATCTTATTATTATGCTACCTATATAATAAAATAATTTAACTTAAAATACATTAGCTGAAATTGTTTTTGAATTGAATGATAAATGGTTCTATTAAATATTATCAAATTGTTTCAAAGTGGTTTAGCACTTGGAATATGCATGTCTCCTTTTTAAAGAAATACTTATTATCATAATTTCTATCCAGTATATTAAAATGTTAATTTTTTGCAGCAAGTATTATTGTTCTTCAAATTGTTATATTTTAAATTATAAACTTCTGTAAAGCAATATTGTAAACCTCCTCACCCCTGCCAAGTTTCTAATTTGATGTGCTGTATAAAATTGTTTACAACTTAATTTACTGTGTTCCATTTGTATGTGTCTTTATTTTCTGCATACCATGTAGACGATGGCTAAAATATATTTTTTAAAATCATTGATTTTCATTAACCCTTGATAGACTGTAAGAGTATGCAATTTAAAAAATTTTTAAGAAATTTTTTTTTAAAATTTGCCATTAAAGTTTACACTAAGTTCAAGTTGACTAGTAATTTTAGTAGTGCTTAGATAGAATCAGTTAGTAATAAGCTTTAATATAACTTTTAATTTCTTTGGAAGTCCAGTAAGAACACTCATATGTTATTGTCATGATACTTCCAAGCCTACGATATCTGAACAACAAAGGTCTTAAAGGATTTTGAAATGAACAAAAGCATATATTGTATTTAGGAATATAATCTTTTTAGTATGATTAGTTAAATTGTTTTTAAAAAAAGTAATAATTGCATTTAGAAATGCTTTTTAAGAAAGCATGTTTTAGGGACAATGGACAGATGTGATATTTTGAGTATTTAAAATGATCTGGAGGTAAAATGTATTTGAAAAATGCTTTATAAAATTATAGAAATAAGAGGAATTGTTGAAAAATTAAATAATATGTGTTACAGTTAATTTAAAACCTGGTAAAATAAAATTTATTCTGAAACAAATTTATTAAGTAAATTCTTTATTCGGCATGCTTGCATTTTTAAATGTTTAGAAATTTATTGTAAGTATTTTTAACAAATAAAGTTTTGAAAGATTTCCCCCCCCCCCTTTTTTTAACCATTTTGTTCTTGATGCACAATGAGCCGATTTCATTAATTTTGGATTTTTCGAAACAAAAAAGTTTTACTGAAATGGTTTAAATGTTTAAATTTTCTTATTTTTTGCATGAATCCTTGAAAATGGTTAAGATGCTTTTAAAGTGCAATATAAACCGCAAATAATAGAATAGTGAAATAGTATGTAACTGGGTCACATACGTTTTTCAGATTACGCATAAATAACTGAAAAGATTTTTTATTAAAACTTACTCGATAAGTTGGCAAAAGTAGCAACTTTTACTAAGATCCCTTTATATAACTAGATTGAACGGTCTTTTTAATGTAGCTCTAGAGCGACGTTATACTATTTAACTGTTTTTTGTGTTTACTCTGCTGTCGAAAACTTGCCAAATAGTTGTGCCTTATTATAAAGTCTTGTGACCACTCGGGGACTCTATATTAGGTGTATCAATGCACAGTCAATTTGCCTTTACATGAGCCAAAGCCTCCATGAGGGGAAAAAATTGGTCGAGCAGGATGCAAACTCATGTGTCTACCTTTGTCACTCGGCGGCAAGTACAAAGCGTTCGCAGCTGTGTTAAAACTCTTTCGTCAGACGCTCGTTTTGAAATCGGCAACAAGCTAAATTTTTTTTAGCAAATACTGATGATATCGCGTGGGGATAACTGACGCCATCTGCCAATTTATTACTTTTAAAAGGTTTGTGATTATATTTATTGTAAGAAACTAAGAATGCAATGTATGCGGAAATTTTACCATTTCCAATATTGGTAACCATTTGAACCAGGGCCGTGTGGTATGTTTTTTTCATATGATGCAAATCATTGAAATGCCGCTCTTGATTTTTTAAAAAAAAGTTTTCATACTAACTATATTGTAACCAGGGCCGTCGCTAACAAAAATTGGCTGGGGGGGGGGGGGGGGGGGTTGGGGAGGCCTGTAGCACACTTTTGCCGAATAAAATATTTTTTTATGATTCTCATAGATTTTAAAAATTTAAATTTAATTACTTTTAGTTTTTTACAATTATTAATTAGTTTTAATTAAACTTAAAGTAATTAAAAAAGGCTAACTACTTTTGATAAAATTTAAAATTGCTTTTACAAAATTACTTATTTTTAATACCTGCATTTTACACACCTTTTCATTCTACATAATTAGTCGGGTGGAGGTTGTACCTCATAAAAGGAAGGACCGAGATTCAGTCAGACACACAACTATTTTTTTTTTTATAAAAATGCGGATATCTTTATGGGAGGGCTATAATATCCTGATGGTTTGTTAATCAGTGGGAAGAGGGATCGATTGGCGTAAAGTAAAAGTTAACATAATAAACAAGTCAGCACTGTGTTTAAGTGTACACCCGTGCAACACCGGTTAATTGTACCAGTTATTGACTTAACTCTGTTAAAGACTGACTGTTTTTAACTGACATCAGTTAAAGACTTAAATATAATCATAATAAATTATTATAATTATGGGGTTAAACTAAAATTGCTTGGTTCGGCTTTATTATTCATTGTGTGGGGGAAACATTCACATATTTTAACAAATTAAGGATAGAAATTTAAACTATGGAAAATACTTTTAATAATTTTTAATTTAAAAAAAAAATAGTTTTTTTTTTACAATTTAGATTATTTTTAAGTACAAGTACATATATAAAAGATAATTTAGCTCCCTAAAATGATACAATTATATGGATAAGTAACTTATATAATAAATTTTAAAAAAATTAGTAATTTTTTTTACCTTATTTAGAACGAAAAATCCAAGTTTCTTCTAATAATGATAAATCACACGTACGAACATCAATGCATCGACGAAATAAAACAAAAAAACACAATAGACACGGTACGTTTTTCTCTCAAACTCCGACTGTACAGTTTAAAAAAAAAGGCACAAGACTTCCCGAGATCACGTGACCTCCGCAAGTGGCCAGTCAAAGTATTGAAATTGAAAGACAAAATTAGCCAGCAGTTTAACAACAAAAAGCAACTACCCAATTGGAATCCAATGTTCGCCCCCTTACGTGACCCGACCCCCCTTGTCGCCATGTGTGGTCATCAGCTCATCACTACTTTTATTACTTAAAAGCACATGTCTGGACGTAAACTTATCCAACAAAAGGCTGAGATGTTGAGGTTCCGACAAAAGAAAACATTTTGAAAGCCTCATCTACGATCTAAGGTTCCTTGAAAGTAATTTTACTTTCCCTTTTCGGAACAATCAATAGAAAATTTCGTGGGAAGCTATACAAATTCTTGTTACATTGATCTTTTCCCACATAAAAGAGATAGAGAACAATTCTACAGTAACTCTAAGTGACGCTTGTCTAGACTAGACACCTTTTGTGCCTTGGGAAACAGCGAAATACAACCCACTATCCCAATTCCCAAAAATAAGGTTGTAAAATCATTTAGATAAGATATTCCTTCAGGGTCCTGGGTACCCTATGTATAGAAATACGAAGAAGCTTTTTCCTAGCTTTCTGGAAAGGGGATACAATCGGGGGGACAATCGGACCACCCACCTCTTGTCTGAGAAAACGAGTAGTATTGTAAGCTTTTTGTGTGTTCCATGATAGATTTTTAGGTTTCTATCTGTGGATACTATTTTGAAATTCCTTGGTTCAATCACGTTGGACGTTATGCCATGCTATAAAGGTGGACAGTTAGTAAAATCTAGTTAAAAGTGTTTAATTTTGCAGTGCAGATCTAGGTTGATATTGCAATACATTTTTTAATTACAAAACTTAGTGTTAGTGGTAAAATTATAACGTTAGGAATAAATCAGTTTCAATTAAAAATTAGATTTGCCAAGTATTTCATTTTCTTATTACACATTACTCATTCGTAAAATGGCTAAATCTTAATTTAAAAATATTCTTTAAGAAAAATACATTCATATATATCTGATACAAAATTACTGAATTTAATGAAATAGAAGTAAAATAATCAAACTCTACTTTTTAAAACAGCTGTTATATAAAACATTTAACTGATTGTTTTATATAATATACACTCTTAAAACAAACGAGCGATTCTTAACTCAGTCTGATTCACTCCTTTCCAGTGTTGAAAATGCACTTCTCCTACTAGAGTGGATTTCACTCTTTTGTTTTAAGAGTGTAAATGCTTCAGATCTTTTGCAACTCCTTTGAGAATATATTTGTAACACAAGTCAAAACTGTTGCTCAGGGACCAAGTTTAAACTCAATTACTATTTTTTTAAGTAAAATGTCATAACACTTACTTTTACAGAAGTAATTAAAGTATATATCGAACTCTTGTAAGTGTTGTTAAATCTTAATGTAAATAAACTCACCATATTCCCCTTAAAAAAACATATTCCCCTTAAAAAAAACTGCTATGTAGTTCTCCATTGTCAGTTGTAATAGAAGCAAAGCAATTGTTTTAGAATGCTACTGTTTTAGAATTTCCCAGCATGTGAACGCGCCTATAGTCACCAGTTTGGAACCCAAATAAAAACAAAACATGCAAACATGTCTCCAAGCAGTGGCTTTTTTGCAGACCGCCCTCTCTCTGTTGAAGATAAGAAATCGAAAGAAAGAGCGCATGGGGATTAATACCCCAATTCCCGCTCAACCCCGCCTTTCCCCCTGGCCAGCTCGGGCCTGTATTAGATCTATTTTCCTTCTCACTATTTCGGATATTCATTAGAATTGCCGCTCTTTTTCTTTCTATTTTTGAACATTTAGAAGTATTTATTTTACACATATTTAGTAAATACTAAGTTAATTTTTTGAAGCAGTATTTAAAAAAAAATATGGTTAGAATCTCGAATATTGCCGCCCCTACTCAATTGCCGCCTGATGCGGCCGCTTCTCTGCATCATAGCACCACACGGCCCTGATTTGAACTTTTCGACCACGACACCAAAATGAAAACGTGCGATTGCGATTCAGCTTTGCATCGCATTTAGGGTAGAAATTTACTGTACGGTAACCATTGGTGAACTTTCCGAAATTGCGCCAAAAGTCCGTATTCTGGCGAATTTTGACGTCATGCTCTCTTCGCAACGATGACGTTTTCCGGCAACCCTATCTAACCGTTATGGGTTTCGGTCGAAGTCAGACAGGTTGCCACAAAAAAGTATTTATTGCTAAATCTGAAAATCGCGCCAATGGTTACCGTACAGTAAAGGTGAACCGCATTTAGTTGTGATACAAAGCTAAACTGTTTTAGGGTTAAATCCTAGTTTCGGTCTACGGCGACTTTTTCGGAATTTTGGCGACAAAAAAAGGCGATAAATAATTCCAATCCGGCAACCATGCACTGATATTCCTCCCGCGATGTGTGTTGCAACCCTAAAACCTGACGGGGAAGAAGGGGGGGTTCGGAATGTGATGAGTCACTTTTGATTTTTTTTCTTGGGATTCGTTCAGTTGTGAACGACCATTTCCGGTCCGGTTAGTGTTTTTCGGAATTCGGATGACGCTACTCGATTTTTAGTCGTTATGAATTCTTAAATCTTCTGCATTTTATTTTAATTTTCTCAATTATTGCTCTTAAATGCGAAATGTATAATAAATTTAATTTAAACCATTTATTAACAACGGAAAAGGTGACGGATTCCATCCCATTAGATTTTTTTGCATTTATGCCGCGCGTTTGTTGTGTATTGGAAAATTCGCTCTGTAATTATAGGTATTTATTCTTGAAATAATGTATTTGAATGTTTTAGCAATCGGCGATAACTTATTTTTAAAAAAAAGTAAATTTTTTCTGCATTTTTCATGCTTTTATCGAAGTTAAATGGCTGAAGTTAACGTTACATTTGATAATTTTGTTGTCACATGTAGTGTAACCATCGAGATATTAAGAGGTGGAGGGAGCATTGGCAACCCTGAGAAGGCACAGGACCTTGACACGTGACTCGTAGAAACCTAAATGTTACTTTTTCCGCCCGACATCTTTTCTACATAGGATTTCAATGGCGGATGGTTGAAAGACATTTCTGCTGTGCATTAGTGATAAAAAATTTCCAGATTGTGAAGCCTTTTTGCTTTTAACCGCCACCAAACTTTTTTAAAAGGAAGTAATGTAACGTTTCACAGGTAAGCACCGTTATATCTACTTTATATTGCAGTTACACTTTTTATAATACGATTTTGTACTTAGCACTGGCTACTTGCTCTGTAAATGAACTAGAACAAAACTATAATATTGTTGTTTAATGATGTTTATTATTGAAATGGATGATTATTTAATAGTTTCTTAAAGTAATAATTTCATTAATTGACACTTATTGTCTCAATATAATGTTATTCGAGAGTTTTTTTCGAAAATTTCTGTTTGGCGACCGATTGTTCGGTTTTGGCGCGTTCTATCGGACGTAAACTAAACAACAACAAAAGTAATTTATATTAGTTTATTAACTTATCAAAATATATGTATATAAGATTTTATACCAAGATTTGTTTTACTTGTTGCGGAAACTAATTAAAATTTCTCTTAGTTCGTTTTGTATGTAGATTTTCATTGTTAAGTTGTGGGTGCGAATGCATCGTTTTTTTAGTGAGGATTTTGAGTTACGTGTTTAGGAACTTAGTATGGATTTAATAAATTGAAAACTCAAAATACAAAAGTAATATCAGGTGCTTACAATTTGGTATTAAAGTATGAAGCTTGTAGTCTTGAATAGTACTTTTAATATTAGGAAATTGTGCAAAAAATATATATAAAAATAACTAAGCAGCTTTAAAAAATAACAATGTATAAGTAACTAGTAAACATATTTTTATTTTAAAAACCTAAGTTATATTTATGTATGCAAATATTTTTATAAACTGTATTGAGGAGTTTTGGTTTCGCTTTGTTTTAAATTTTAAAATATTTTTTTTTATTTAAATATATAAATGATTAAATTATGATGTAAAAAACTGTATTGAGGAGTTTTGGTTTCGTTTTGTTTTATATTTTAAAATATTTTTTTTTATTTAAATATATAAATGATTAAATTATGTATGTAAATATTTTTCTAAACTGTATTGAGGAGTTTTGGTTTCGTTTTGTTTTAAATTTTAAAATATTTTTTTTATTTAAATATATAAATGATTAAATTATGTATGGAAATATTTTTCTAAACTGTATTGAGGAGTTTTGGTTTCGTTTTGTTTTAAATTTTAAAATATTTTTTTATTTAAATATATAAATGATTAAATTACTTATATAGTTTTTTAGCTTCATTTGAACTTATCTAAATAAATCCTAATATCTTAACATGTAAATTAATAAATTGTTGTGTATTTATAATAAAATCCAATTTTATTGTACATACGTTTTATTTTTTTAGTTTCCCAAAAGATCCTGAGGGATGTAAGCTATTGGTGTCAAAAATGAAAATAATTGACAAGCAACAAAATGTAGCAAGATTTGTTCAAAGCACTTTTTATCAGAATGCTTTAATATTTCCAAGCTTGGAGGCATCATAAAAATTTTACCATTAATTATTTAGAAGATTTTATTGAATGACAAAATATTTCCATATTTTTCAAAAAAAAAAAAAAAAATGTTTGGAATAGTTTGAATATACATTAGTAATAAACTAGTATTTGTTAATGCAAAGTCGTTTGTTGAACTAATTTTGTCTGAAATGATGTAGAATTATATTGTTTTTGAAAAGAAAAATAGAAATTAAAGGAGATTATGTCTAAGGAAAATAAAAAGTAATTTATATGCAATTTAATTTTGTCGCAGTTACTCATCAATGTTTATACTATCAAACAAAACAAATTATTTTTAACATTTCTTTTTAAAAAATCGTTTCCAAACAAATATATGTAAGAAATGTGGTAGAAAAAATATTCCATTAATAGTTTAATTTCTAAATCAAACTGTTATAATAACATGCAAAACAAACCATATTTGATGTAGCAAGGTGCTTAAGAAGCTCCATTACATAAAGGAAATACACTTAATTTTCAGGTTATTTAAATTTGCTTTTAATTTAATCAGAAATGTTATCAATAGAACTTGCATTATTATGTACCACGCTTTAGAAGACTTCCTTTTTTTTACATCGTATAATTAACTTCGGCAAACTGCCTTAAAAACTACATAAATAGTTTTTTATAATTTCAAACCAAAACCCTCTAAATGCTAACTTGTCGTTCCATCTTTGTAAAGACCCCATTTATAAATATAACTGTTGATTTTTGTCAAAACTGCCTTAAAAAAATGAAGAAAAAAAAGTAAAGTGCAAAAAAAAAAAAATGACTTGAAAACGCGAGATTTTTTTGGGAAATAAAATTGCGTTTTCCTCAACTATAATAACTTATAGTATGATATTTTTAGATTAATAAGTTATATAATGGTATTCGGTACTGATTTCGTGTTTGAAATCAAATTTCGAAAGACGCTTAATTGAAATACTTAGCAATACACGCATTGTAATCCATGGAGGAATGAGTAGTAGGGAGGGGACATAGCCTATTCCCCGCCATTGAGCGGGGTGAAGTAACTGTAAGGTATAGCAGGGAAGCTAAATACAGGGAATGATTGGCAACGCGCGCGTTTGACGCCATAGGAAGTAATAGGAATTTTCAGGAAAAGTGACTTTTGGAGGATTTAAAAAAATATACTGCAGCTATAATTTTAGATATACATTCATGTACTATCAGACACTTGGAAACACAAGCCAAATAATATTGTTTTATTTTTATTTTAGAGAAAATTAGTTTGTTTAAAACTATCTTTAAACTTCCGCATCAAAAATATATAATCAAAGCCACTTTTAGTTTTTTTTCTTTCCTTGAATGCGTTCAACATGTCCAATTAATAAAATAGGTTTTCCATTAAGAATCGAAGCATATATTATAAGCTGTACATTATGTTGAATAAAACTTTGGTATATGGAGTAGTACATCGTACTAAATGTAGGGAAAATATCTTATTTCTATTTTACAGAGACAATTTCAACATTTTATATGAAGGAAAAATGTATAGAATTTAAGAAGCATTAAACACACAAACAAAACAACCTTTTCTTAAAAAATAAATACATTGTGTTTCATGAAAATAAGTTCAATTTGGAGAGTAAGTAAAGTACATTTTGGTGAGTTTATCCAAATCAGTTAAAATTTAGGATTTCATTGTCCTTCAAATAGAATGGCTTTTGTGTAAAACTGTCTAATAGATTGCTTTGTGTTTAAATTTTTATAATTATGGGTTAACCGGACTTTCATATACGTGTCTAAGACTGACACTGCTTCCACTATGTCTAAGACTGACCACTGCTTCCCAGGCTTTAGAGTGACTTTTACGATAGGCCTTTACGAATAGATTGTAAATCTGATCCCCTTCTGTTAGATAAATCCCATTTGCTTTTGTACCTAGTCAATTAAGAAAGCACGACTCAAACGGCCGTAAAAATACGAAGGCAATTTACCACCATGGGTTTCCACCTTCCATTTCCGATAACTTAAACTGTTAGATAAAAACGAAGGCCTAAATGACACAAAAAGATACTGAGATTCGACAATTTCAGGAATAATGACCATGGTCTTTTGTCCAAGATTATCCCCCCTCTTGACTACCACTGTGGACACTAAATCTTTTAAGGCAATACATTTTCGGAACAGCGGGGACATTCACCGGAACACGTCCAGATTGACCATGGGTGGGAAAATTATTTTGTGGTTTACTCAGGGGGGGAACCCCCTTGTATACTTGGTTCAAACAATGCTGTAATAACTGAGCATTATCTGATAAACAACTATTGGAAACAATTTGCAAATTTTCTATTCAAAGCGGTTTTTATTTTTTCAAAATACTGAATATAATGGACGGGTTTTTGAGAAATTACCTTTTTTCTTTATTGTCGCCCAGTGATTTGACAATTACTAGGCAGTAATTTTTTCACTGGGTGACACAAATGTCGAACAGCCATTGCGTTACAAAAATACTCTGGTACAGGGAACACTTGAACTGAATTTGATGGCTGCATTTCTTTCCGTTTTCAGCAATACCTTTGAAACCAAAAAGTGCTACAGCGGCCACCACTCGCAATTTTTCTTCGAAAACTATATTATGACGAGTAACAACTGCTAGACATTTAACGGCAGTTAAATTATTGTGTTCATATTTTACACATAAGTTTCTTTTTAACAATAAAATTGATAAAAAAAATTCATTAAATGTTTAATTAATGTTAATTATTATAATGCAAATAATTTTTTGATAATAACTAATGAAAACTTATTTATGCTATTAAAATATGGAAAGAATAAATGAGAGTAATTTGGAAACAAATAGTATAGTTAATAAAGATTCGGTAGCAGTTTTATTTTTTGTTTTTTTATTTTTTTATTTACTAATAAATGAATTTTTATTATGTAAGACTCGTAAGAATAATAAAAATAAATAAGGATGTTAAAATTTTACATAAAATTCACAAAAAAGTTGTCTAAAATAGTGAAATAAAATTTATTCAATTCGGAAAACAGAATTACATTTTAAAGTGATGCAAAATATTGAAATCTAACTTCGTGCAAATTTTAGTTAAAATAAAGGCAAATTAAAATATTATTCACCCAGAAGGGAACAATTTCGTTGATACATTAAAATTGTTTCAGAATCTTTCTTAAAATATGTAATTAAAACGCTATTATATCGACACAAAATTGCATTCGACTACGCACTCCCTTCGATTTTTTGCCAATCACAAGGTGGCGTCGCGGTTACAGTGACGGCTTCACTCATGTCTACTCCCCTTTAGTCCTTCCTCCATGTTGTAATCATTCCGATAGGCGCTGTGCGTGAAAAACTTCATTCAGGCGCCTGAAAGTAACTGATTCTCGCCAAGAAAAGAAGATTCAGTGCCAAATAGTACTACCTTTTTCTACGAGTCACGTGATAGGTTCTGGGACGCGTGCCGCCGAAGCTTTCCGTAGACTAGCTTCCTCCACCCCTTAGTAACTCGATGAGTGTAACGGATTTTGAATATGGCGGCGGCCATTTTTTTCCCTAAACAACTCTTCCAGAACAGCGTCACGTGATTTACAGTTTGACTTCGCGGTTTCCGAGTAGCGTCATCCAATCACGCGTGGCTACGCGATGTTTTCTCGCCAACAAGTTTGGCGAGAAATAAAAAGTCGCCGTAGACCGAAACTAGGAATTAACCTGTTTTAGAACTACAGTGATCCGAAAGTCGCGGATCGCCGTAGTTTCACAACTTTCGAATCCGCGATTTTTGGATCTTTAAAAAGTTTTTCAAAAGTGCTATGCATTAATTAAAAATTGCTACACGCAAATACTTTGGTGTAGCAAAACTGCTATACACACAAAAAAAGTATTTTACACGCTGTTCAAGAGGATTATTTCATAAATTAATCTATCTGACATTTTGGATTAAGAAAATAGTTAAAATCACATCAAACTGATACCAGCTTGTTTGTTTATTCCAGGGGTTCCTAACTTTATTCCACCAGTGTACCACTTGACTTTTTGAGAAATTTTGGCATACCACCCGACCTAAATATTTTAATAAACATATAATAGTTACTCTTCTAACAGTGTTCAAATTTTTCATTGCGAATAATCAACATTAAGAGTAATGGAACTTATCTTCACTCTTAAGTCCTCTTCAAGACTTACTCTGCTTCTGTGTTTTTTTAATGACAAGTTGTGTGAGTTCAGAAAATCCACTCTCACCTCTCACACAAGTAACTCGTAACAAAAGACAAAAAAATTAGCAGAGCTTGCCGGATTATAAAGAGGGTACTAGATTTTACATCCGATCCAGAAGTTAGTTAAAGATTTCTCTTTATAATGATCTTAATGTTTAAAATAACGAGTAATATGTTTGAGCGAATGTTTGCGTTTAACTGCTCATACGTACAAAAGCTATCCTCGCATCATTGACACATACCACCTGAAATTTTCTCGCGTACCACCGGTTGGGAACCCCTAGTTTATTCATTGCAAACCAATAATATGTATTGTTAACTATCTAAACCTCCAATGCCACTAAATTACCTTAGTGAATATTTAACACTTAATTTTTCAAAATTATTTGCAAAACATTTATCTTATAAATAGAATTCAGGGGTGAAGAGGTTAAGCAGAAAAGTTAATTGGCCGTTCTTGTTTGTCTAGGCTTGACTGATATATTAACTATTTAATTTTAGATATGCTTAGCTAATAATAATTTAAATCCAAATATCATTAGCCTAAACTGTTCTCTGCCTCCAAAGTTGGATAGTTTAAAAAGCCCTCAGTTTGTTATTTTTCTTTGATGTAAGTTTTTATTGTTTCTTTTTCAACTTGATCTGTTTCAATTTTTCAGCCAATCAATCCAGAAGTGCCACTCTAGAATTACTGCAACACCGCAGTAACTGGTAATAGAAGTTACCCTTTGATGTCCCATCCTAGGTGACCTTGCTAGGTATCTTGGTGAACTTCCTGCATTTTGTTGAAGAAGTTAAAAGCACGGGATAAATCACACATCAAAATGTAAGGAAACAATTTGGTTGTCCTACTTTTTAACTTGAATGGTTTGAAAGTTAAATGTCCCTAAAAAAACGCTGAGATTTTTGATAAGTTGTAACCATTAATAGTTCTTACTAAATCCTTATTAAATAATAGTAATCAACATGTAAAAGGTGCATTACAGCTGTATTTAGTCATTGTATGCTTCGCAAAGATCCCATCAAATCTGTGTTAACTTTGGTATGAAAGTAAAATATTTTTTTATAACTGTAATAAGTGCTTTTTTGGTAATGATGTTTGGATTAACAAATGCATTTGACATTGTTAAATATTTGAGTTAAAAAATACTTTCTCTCATCATGTTAAGGTCGAAATAAGAAGTTGTGCATGTAGAATGATGCATAATTAAAATTTCGCTTCTTTAGAAGATTTTGTATAATGAGTCTACGGCTAGTAGATATCGGGATTATTATTTTTTTAGGTGTTGATAATACTTTGATGATAACTGAACTATGATAATTTGGTTGGGTATTTCTATTTCTACTCAGTGAGAGTTAAGGTTATCTCAATCTTAATTTTTCTCAATAAAGACTTAAAAATAACTCATAAATCAACTCTATCATAGTTTTTTTCCAAGATTTTTTTAAAAGATAAATTATTGAGCTTATTTAAGTTTGTATTTTGACTGTATCAAATGATTACCTTTGTATTAAATGATTACCTTATAAATATTAATTAAAATACTTTTTTATGAATTAGTAACGAAAAATATGTACTTTGCTTTAGCTTAAATTAAGCTTTTTTTTAAATAAAAAATAGGGTAAGGTGGGGTAAGTGGGCCACCTTTTTGGCATAATTCGACTTTAGACCCTCATACCACTGGATGTAATCGGCCTAACAACTTATTCTTTTTTGTGGTCCATTCTCTCATATGTTATTACTGTACCCATGACAACCTTAACACAAATTGGCAAATAATAAATTTAAAAAATATGTTTTTCTTTTTGGTCATCCGAGTGACCCACTTTGGTAAGTGGGCCACCCCCTAATATATTTTTACACATAACTGGTAGAGATATGGTTTGGCAAGTGGAATAATCTACATGATTTTTTGAGTGTTTGAAAAAAAAAGTAATGATGTATCTTTAATAGTTCCCCCATAGCAACTTTTTCAGGCATGCATGCTTACTAAAAGAAAAAATACGTTAATTTTCATCTTGTCATTTTTGCATGTAGTGAAAAAAAATGTTAATGCTACAGATTTTAAACTGGCCTATGTCAATGAATAGGACTATGAATAGTGAATATGACTAGCCCTATGACTCGTTGAATATGACTTTTTTAAAAAGTATGTTAAAGAGTTGGGGCAAGTGGGCCACCCCTGGCCCCACCTTACCCTACATTTTAAAATTAAAAAAAAAAAAACGTCTAATAGTTTTAATTGAAAGTAATTTAATTATGTTTAATATTTTAAACGCTATTAGTTATAATTAGAAGCCTTCAGTAAGTGTTTTTTTGAGGAAATTGAGTTTGACTTGAAAATCGAATTTTACTGAAGATAAATGGAAGATGGGTGCAATTGATGTCTAAATTTCAAAATGCTTCTAGCCATAAACTATGATTTAGCAGCTTCCAAAAATCACAATTTTAGTACTGCATTGTTCTACAAAACTCCTTGAGCAGACCTTAACATGGCTGCCTTACAGGCCCAAAATTTCTCTATTCCTTCTCCATTACGTGACTAGTAGAGTTCTAGTATTATCACTATGTTTTTCACCAGTGTTTTTGGTTTCACCCTAAACTCTCCTTGATAAATTATTTTCGGGTTAAGTTATTGATTAGCTAATGTAAATCTTAATATTACAGAAGCATCATTATCTAAACTTAGGAAACTGAAAGAATTATCCAAGTGAAACTAATACTAACTACCATTCCAACTACAGTCCTCCATTCCACTTCTGTCCAGCATTCAAAAAGATTCCCCCCCCTCCAAAAAAAACACTAAAAATGTCAGATAGAATAGTCGGACAAGTAATTTAATCTGAGGTCCATTTATGTACATTAAAGCTGTCAAAACCACAGAGCTGCAAATTTTGTGAGGAATCAATAATTAGGTCCAAATTCACATCATCAATCAAAGCCCATGATGCAGTCTAAAGAGAAGCCACATAGCTGCGAATTGTGCTCCAAATCATTTGGTCAAAAGTCTGATCTTAAAAGACATCTTCTGACCCATACTAAAGAAAAACCACATTGCTGTGAATTATGTCCCAAGTCATTTAGTACAAAGTCTCATCTAAAAAGACATCTTCTGACACATACTAAAGAAAAACCACATAGCTGTGAACTGTGTAGTAAGTCATTTAGTGTAAAGTCCACCCTTCAAACCCATCTTCTGACACATACTAAAGAAAAACCACATAGCTGTGAACTGTGTAGTAAGTCATTTAGTGTAAAGTCCACCCTTCAAACCCATCTTCTGACACATACTAAAGAAAAACCACATAGCTGTGAACTGTGTAATAAGTGTTTTAGTCGAAAGGACAGCCTCCGAGATCATCTTTTGACACATACTAAAGAAAAGCCACATAGCTGTGAAATATGTAACAAATCATTTAGTCAAAAGTCCAACCTTAAAACACATCTTCTGACACATACCAAGGAAAAGTCAAAAGTGTCATAATTGTGTAATTTGCTACCCTGTCAAAAGTCCAACCTTCAAAGACCTTTTGTGGGGCATACCTTCTAAATTGTACATAACTGTTCATTGTTCAAAAAAGTATTCATTCTCAAGTCCAACTGTACAAAATATATTGTAACATACACCAAAATAAGCCAATTGCCTGACTTGTCTAAGAAGTTGAAGACATTTAGTCTTCCTTGTAGTAACCTTAAAAGACATATTATGATGTTCACTTCAGAAGAGCCTGACTGCTGAAAGGTGTGTGCATTAATTCTGAAGTCTGTTTAGGCACATCTACCAACAAAGCATCTGTTGCAAATGTATTTTAGTTTCACAGTGCACTGCAAAATGAAATTTATTGTTACTAAAAAAAAAGCAGATCAGCCAGAACAGCACTTGTTTTCTCTATTGTTGAACTATTTTATTATTATGCTACCTATATAATAAAATAATTTAACTTAAAATACATTAGCTGAATTTATTTTTGAATTGAATGATAAATGTTTCTATTAAATATATATCAAATTGTTTCAAAGTGGTTTAGAATATGCATGTCTCCTTTTGAAAGAATAACTGATAATCATAATTTCTATCCAGTATATTAAAATGTTAATAATTTTTTGCAGCAAGTATTATTGTTCTTCAAATTGTTATATTTTAAATTATAAACTTCTGTAAAGCAATATTGTAAACCTCCTCACTCCTGACAAGTTTCTAATTTGAATGTGGTATAAAATTGTTTACAACTTAATTTACTATGTTCCATTTGTATATGTCTATTTTTCTGCATACTAAATAGACAATTAATGTGAACGATGGTGATTGAGGGTTCTTCTCCTTCCTACTAATACTTGGTCCAGTGGGTAGACAGCTTGAATTGCATGCGAAAGGTCCCAGGCTTGGGTCTGAGCAATGAAAAAATACTTGATGTCCCATAAACTGTGTGTGCAGCTCAAAACTCAGGGTAGATTAAGTGCATGTTAAGTATGCTAGGATGCATACAATGTCTTCCTAAAAACTGGTATTGGGTGTCGGCTCATCATTTTTAGTGTGGTTCTAAATTTCGACGCCTGATGCCAATAGCCCTTGTGAACCCTTAGTGGGTGGATAATTTTACCAAATCCTTCCTACTACCAAAGTCAGATGTCCTATTAAATGAAACTGCATATGACAAAGTGTATTTCATCAGTCATGTGAATTGTTACTGAGTCGCATGGTTTATGCAAGGGTAAATCTGCGTAACTTTACACAATGACAATCCCCTTACATTTTTTAAAACTGACTTAATTATTTTTTAACATTACAACTTATCTGTAATTTAGTGAAATAATAGTTACATTTGAAGAATATTTGTGTATAAATTAATAAGATATAAAATATATTCAGAATAATGTTCAGCATTCAGACTATTAATCAGGCATTTCAATTGTAAGCTATATCGGTTATGAGAAAAAAATCATTTTTCTACGAAAGTTTTCCATGAAATTTATAAAAAAAAGACATTTTACCTCTAAAATGTATTTTTTCGAGTCATTGATTTTCATTCACTCTCAAAGGACTGTAAGAATGTGCAATTAAAAAAAAAATTTAAGAAATTTTTTTTGAAATTTGCCATTAAAGTTTATACTTAGTTCAAGTTGGCTTTTAATTTTGATAGTGCTTAGAATCATTCAGTATGAGTAGTAATTTTTTTTTTTTTAATAATTGCACTTAGGAATGCTCTTTAAGTATATTGCATGTTTTAGGGACAATGAACAGAAATGATATTTTGAGTATTTAAAATTATCTGAATTTAAAATTTATTAAAATAAATTTTTTTTATAAAATTATAGAAATACAAGGAATTATTGAAAAATTGTATAATATTGTTATAGTTAAATAAATAATTGTTATAGTTAAATTATACCTGGTAAAATAAAATTTATTCTGAAACAAATTTATTAAGTAAATTGCCTCTTTATTCGGGATGCTTGCATTTTTAAATGCTTAAAAATTTAATTGTAAGTATTTTTAACAAATAAAGTTTTGAAAAAATTGTTGGTTTAATTTCTTCAAAAGTTATGTTTCCAAAAAACATTACATAAATTTTTGTTAAGATTTCCCCCCTTTTTTACCATTTTGTTCTTGATGCACAATGAGCCTATTTCATTAATTTTGGATTTTTCGAAAAATAAAATTTGGACTGAAATGGTTTAAATGTTTACATTTTCTTGTTTTTTGCGTGAATCCTTGTATAATGGTTAAAATGCTTTAAAAGTGCAATATAAACCACAAATAATAGACTAGTGAAATATGTAACTGGGTCATATACATTATTCAGATTACGCATTAAATAACTGAAAAGAATTTTTATTGAAACTTACTCGATAAGTTGTTAAAAGTAGCAACCTTTACTAAGTTCTCTTTATATAATTAGATTTAACGGTCTTTTTAAGTAGCTCTAGAGCGACGTTATACTACTTAAAGCCCATTTCACACCTGCACAACTACTTGCAACTGCAACTCGCAACTTGTGATAACCTGGTTTTTCGGGTTCCACAAAAAATTATTTATCTCAAAATTTGGCAAGTTTCATCTTTTTAAAAGCAAACTTTAATCAAACTATAGGCATCGTTTACATCAAACAGAAATTTATGTTTCCGAACTTCTTTAATTATATCAATTTCCATGTTTGTCATCCATTTACTACTCATTTTAATTGCGCAGATTTTAGCAAGCAAGGAAAGT